>CM077307.1:28317500-28655000 GCA_039655065.1 Glossophaga mutica
GAAACATTGGTTTCTAGAAATAGCTATGTAATCCGTAAATACAGTAAAGAGAAGTTGCAGACGGACATCTGAACAGTCTAAATTGGAGCAGGGGCCTCAGGTCCCAGGAGGAAATTCTCCACTGAAACATTTTTCTCACTAGAAATTGTGATATTGTAAGTAGTTTAGAAAAAAATAAAAGAAGAAGAAAATCATTTTTTAATTTAAATTTATGTAACAAAATTAAAATCATAGTACATCCCTTAGCTGTACAGGAAATGAGGTCTTTGTCATAATATAAACAGTCCTGATAATGTAAACCCTTTATCTTTAATCTCTAGAATTATCCTGGATCTAAAGTATAAACATCATTGACTTTGGCAATATAAAAGTTAAAGAATATAAATGACAGAACTTGGGGTATGGAAAGGAGTGAAAATACAGACATTAATATCCTCATCATACATAGAGGAAAATCAAAAGATACTGCCTCTATGTGATAGAACAGGAGAAATAAAGGCATGGCCCTCCGTGATCTATTCTCTGTCTGCCTTCTTAATCTAGTCTTAACCCCTCTCGCATTGCCTCCTCTTGACTCTATTGACTTCCTTTAGTGCCTCAGACGTCCTCATTGTCTCTGCTCAAAGACGAGTCCTTGACAACTGAAATGCTCTGTGCTCTTTTTTTCTCATTTAACAATTTTCATCCTCCAGATAACACTTCCAGCATCACGTCCTCAAGGAAGCCTTTCCTTACTCTCCAGATCAGATCAGGTTATCCTGTTAAATACTCCTACAGTGCCCTGCCCCTTCCTTTTCATTGCTCTGATTATAGTAACTCATGTATGTGTATCAGTCACATTTGCCACAATAATGCTGCATAACAACCATCACCAAAGTACTATGCAACAATCAATATTTGTTCTCAAAAGTCCATGGGTCTTTTGGAAAGTTCAGCTGACATGACCTAGGCTTGATGGGACTCACTCACGCATAGGTGGTCAGCTGCTGTGAGGTAGGCAGGCTTGCTGACCTTGGCTGGACTCTTTCCCAAGCCTGAGGCCTTGGCTGGGATAGTCTTTCTCCAACAGAATAGTCCAGAATTATTCTTAGTGCCAGCATTCCAAGAAAATGAGTAGATAGACACAAGGTCTTTGGAGATCTGGACTCAGAAGTGGCACAACCTTCATTTCTGCCTCATTCTATTGGCCAAAGCATATGCAAAGCTAGCTCAGGTTTGAGGGCTGGGCACTCATAGACTGCGCCTGTTCTTGGGAGGCTGCAAATTTACACCACAAAGAGTGTGAATATAGGAAGGAGTTGGAACTGGACCCACTTGCTTTTTTATTCTGTTAAAATCCATGTAACATAAAATTTACCATCTTAACAATTTTTCAGTGTTCAGTTCAATGATATTAAATACATTCACATTGTTGCACAGCCATCACCACCATTCATCCCCACAACTCTTTTTAGCTTGTAAAACTGAAAGTCTACGCCCATTAAACAGTGACTTCCCTCACTCCTCTCCTATCCCTGGCAACCACGGTTACAGTTCTGTCCTTATGATTTAGAATACTCGTACCATTGGAATCATACAGGGTTTGTCTTTTTGTGACCAGCTTACTCCACTTAACTTGATGTTTTCCAGTTTAGTCCATGTTGTAGCATCTATCAGAACTTCCTTCCTTTCTAATGCTGAATAATGTTCTGTTGTATGTATGCAACACGTTTTGCTTACCCATTCATTTGCTGATGGCACTGGGATTGCTTCTTCTTTTGGCTATTGAGAATAATGCTGTTATAAACATGTGTGTATAAATATCTCTTTAAGACCCTGCTTTCAAATCTTTGGGGTCTATGCCCGGAAGTGGAACCGCTGGGTCATATGGTGATTCCAATTTTAATTCTTTGAGAAACTTCCATATTGTTTCCACAGCAATGGTACCAATTTACATTCAGAACTGGGTCCATTTTTGCAATCTACTACAGGGTGATTTATTTCAGTAATGCCTGTTTCTCCCAGGAGACTACAAAGCATTATAAAGGCAGGAATTATGTTTTGTTTGTTCAGTATTTTATCCTCAATGGCTACCATAAGTGCCTGGCATATAATAGGTACTCAAAACTGTTTTTTAAATGTGTCTGATAACTAATATCTGAGCTCCTGTATATCTATTATCTGTCTTTTATAGGTATCCATCATATCATATTATTGTGTTTACTCATATACCTGGCTTACTTTGACTTGACATCGGATGTTGTATTAGAAAAATTGTTTATAGGCATAACTTGAGGTCTCACTAGAGACATCTTCCACCAGAGACTTTTGTTAGCTTTGGCTTGATGTTAGGGGTTGGGGTGGTTGGGAGGGGGGACACTAAAAATCCGAGATCGTCTTAACTGAGGTGTGGGAACTGAGATTTTTCTGGGCCACAAAGATGAGCGGAACTGGGCTGCAGCCTGGGCCCAGAGCTGGCTGAGCTCTCAGACACAGCAGGCTGTTTTTAATATGCCCAGCTTTTCTCATTGCCTTCAGCAAAAGGATTTACCCTCTATTACTAGAGGTCAAAATTCTCCCTCAATAAATATTTGCTCAGTGAGACCCTAGATATATCTAATGGTCTCCATTCTTGGCCTTTTTGCAATATCGAACACTACTGCAGAAATGAAAACATCGCAGTTTTCAAAGGTACCTGCAGCTGTTTCTACATTCTAGGGGTGACAGCAAAATTCATCTTTAGGAGAAGACTGTTCTTTTGTTTGGGAAAATGCTTTAATGAGCCTCTTGAGTATGCAAAGGTGAGGCCGAGAAATTAGTCTGGAAGGAGGCGTTGAGACAATGAACGGCACTGACAGAAAATGTAAAATGTACCTGGTGTGCAGAAGTTGTAATGATGCAAGCAAAATTATTGCTTTCTTGGGTGGGAGTAAATGGGAACATGGGGCCCCAGTGCTGGGGAGAAGAGGGTTCTGGGTCTGACAGATTCTGCCACAGGAAAAGCTTTCCCCTCCCTGTGAGGGGGCACGGGTAATCTGTGCTCTAATTCCTCTGCACTACGTTCAGGTATCTGCCTCATTGTTATTTCTGTGGCTTGCTGTCTGTGGCACTGAACCAGCCCACAGCTGGACAGCATCTCAGTGGGGCACTAGTCCTCACACTACACACACCTAGAGCCGAAGATCAGAGCTGGCTCCCGCAAATGGCACCCAAGCTATATCGCCTCAGTCATTGACAACTGTCACTCTCTCTCTATCCAAATGCTCCCTCAGTCCTGGTCATTTTACTCCTTAAGTAACTCCTAAATCTTTTCCCTCCTTTCCAGCCCCTGGCTCACGCCTATCAGGCATCACAAGGTCTGAGCTGGACAATTGCAGCAGCCCTAAGCCAGCCTGCAGGTCCCTCGGCTCCACCTCATCATCACAGCTGCCTAGGTGATTTTTCCAAAGCACAGATCCAGTGGCAAACTTTCCTCCGCAGAATCTTCTGCTGCAAGGTAAACTCTCAGCTCCAGCAAATGGCAGACAATGACCCCACCATTCAGCCCCAACATGCATGTACATGGCTTCCTCCCGCCCCCATGTCACATGCTCAGGGCACATGACAGAGTGTAGTGGTGAAGGGCACAAACTCCAGAGCCAAGCTGCGAAGGTTTGAATCCCAGCTATCACTAATTAACACTGTGATCATGGATAATGACCTCATCTCGTGTGTGCATACGGCTGTTGCGAGGACTGAGTGAGCCAGAACACCTGAAGTCTAAAAACGGTGCCTGACGACGGTGCTCCGTAGCACCGTGTGCTGGTCTCATCATCAGAAGGTGAGAGCACTCTGACATTCGCTTCGCATTTGGCATCTTGGCTCTCTTTTCACATGGCTGTCTCCCCACCAAGTGACGAGCTACCGGTGAACAGGATACCCCATCTTATTCTCTGTTTCCCCAGTGCCTGGCACATAGTAGATGTGCAATAAATATTTCTCAGATTAACATCCATCTTGCATTCTAAACTGTAGTACGCTCAAAATAGGACCATGTCTCAGTCATCTTTGTGTTCCTCAGTTCTTAACCTGGCCAACCCTGTGAGGAGCCCAGATCTCCAGCCAGTCTCTAAATAATCATTTTAGACACTGCTTCTTGCCTGGTGCACATCGGAACAGGTCAGTGTTTGACCTGTCGTCCACTGCTGTGTGCCAGCCTGATGCTCTTTTGCCAATAGTGTGCAGCCATAGACAGAATTCAGAGAGTGTTAGAGGGCTGAGGCAAGGAGAAAATGGGCAATTTCTGTAGTGGCCCCAGTTCCCACAGAATGCCTATATGCATATGACGTATTCAAATAGGGCCTGGGTTAGCAAGAGTCTGGAGAATTTGTTGGGGGCATGGAGACAGAGTCAAGTGGTCTTTAGCAACAGAAGGCTTCATTGCAAAAGAAAACATCCACTTAAATAGAAGATGAAACAAAACATTATGCCAACTTTATGACCTTGAGTATTTCTTATTTCATTATACATATGTTGGCATTAAAGTACTATGTACAATCTCAAAAGGATGGTTAAAAATATCCATTTCTAGTACACATATTCTTGGTCCTATTGAAACTGAGGAGAGAGATAAGTTCAGCAGACATTGAAAAGAATAACTGTTTTGTCCTGCCAAATGGTCTGACTGCAACACTCAGTCAATCCCCATCAGTGAGTCTGGGGGACTCACGGTGCCCACCCACTCCCAGAAGACGACTTACTGAGGGTGACCAGAAATGGCCTGTGTTTTCTATTGCCTAAGACTCAGAGGACTGATTACCCTGGCTTTATTTAAAACCAACAGCTCAATATTTCAAACCTCTCTTACCTGCATAGGACCTGGAGAGGGGAGAACTGGGGTGCTTTGAAAAGTCATTCATTAAAGAGAGACAGGCACCAAGAAAGGCCACAGAGAGAGGAGAGTTGGATGCTCACAGGGGCTGAGAGGACGTGATCCTTTAGAGGGGTCACTCCATTCCTGGGTCTGGTCCTCAATGGGGACTCTCTTGTCTGAGCACTGGCTCCAAAGTGGGCTTTAGGTAGACAAAACCCACAGCACCCCAGAACACCAGTGGACTTGTTTCCTGTGGGTGCTCAGAGCTTCTAGAAGTCAGGCTTAATGAAACAGAAGGTGGTTCATGTAAAGGTGTCTTCGCCTTGAATTGGAGACATATTTTAGGGTCCCCTCACGCTTTAGCAGCACGGTCTGTGAGCCTAGGAGCCCCGTGGCCAAGCCCCTCCATCTTTCCTCACTGTTAAGCAGGGCCGCTCAGGACGCCTTCACGTCCTCACCTGTCCTTCCTTTCACTTCGCAGTTACACAAAACTTCTCTGCTTTAAAAAATAAAAGACTAAGATCCATCTGTACTGCAATGAACTGAAGAAACCCCGGAGCCAGGGTGGAGGGCTATCTGTGCTGCTTTGAGAGAGCCCACGCAAAGGAAGCAGCATAGCGGGCAGGAGCTCTGAAATCGGGGGCATCTAGAACTGAATCCTGGTCTGACCAAGTCCTGGACACAGGAGGGGGCAAATTACTGGACTTCCCAGGACCTCAGTTTTTTTTTAAATTACAAGCTAGGGCTAACCATGGTACTTACCCACTGGAATGCAAGCTCCATGAGGGTGGGGACTGGTCTCCCCTGTTTCCGGCGTGTCTTGGGGCCCAGGCAACGCCTGGTACAGATAGGTGCACAGCGCACAGTTTTTGAGTGAACGGTGAGTGACAGACGACTATCTCGTAGGGTCGTTGTCAGGATTAAACCAGAAAATGCATATTGGATTAGCGAGCATCTGGCTCCTGTTGAACACCAAGCACCTGTTGCCTTTATTGTCATTACTGATTTGGATAACCACTTGTCAAGATTATTTTCTCTTTTCTTTCTCATTTTATAACTTGTTAATGAAGTGTGACATACATCCATAAAAGCACAAAAGTGTGTGAATGCTGGGCCACACTGCCACCCCACTTCGTCTAAGACCCTTCTGCCAGACCATCCCTCCTGCCACATGCGGCCCCTGTCCAGTGGGCAGTGATCACGCCAGGCGGGTCAGTTAAATGGTGGCCAGTCGGCTGCACTGCTCCAGCTGAGAAACCGATGTGGAAAAGTCTCTGTTCCCTTGAAATGCCAGCAACAGCCTTCTGGAGACTCTGGTGTCGATGTCGACACTAATGTCGAGGACACATCTCAGCTCTAGGGCCTTCTGTGGTTTCCGAGTGCTGACTGCAAATGCAGCCACGAAGTTCATGCTTTTCTCGTCTCCTTTCTTAAACAGGGATCCTGCCTTTCATAACAATGGTGCTAAGAGCTACCAGACAATAAACCACCAAAGAGATGGGGGTAAACTAGGGAGTGGACTTTCGAGGTATTCATTCATTCATTCGTCCATTCATTCATTCATCAGACATCCACTGCACTCGGCATTATCACTGGATTACATGATAAGTTAAAACTACAAACAAGTTACGGTCCCTGCATCATAGAATTAATAATCCGGTAGGCTTAAATAGATACTGAATGAATAATTATGGGTATAATGGTGCTATAAGTGGGGAAATCTGGGGGGTTTTGTAAAGATACAGAGGGGCAACTAACTTCACGGAAGGCGGATGGGGAAACAGGCAAGGCCATCCTGAAGTGTCAAGATTGTCCAAGCAGAGTCCAGAGTGCACGGGACAAGTGAGGCCGCTCATGGACTCCCCTTTGTAATGAGTCTTCATCAGCCACTGTGACTCTGCTATTACTGACCCGCACTGCAGCAGCGCCCTGAAAATGCAAGACTTTTCTGAGTGCCTGAAAGTTCCCCAACTATGCCCACAGGCAGCTGGGGTTCTGACTCTGAAGGGGAAGCCAGGACATTCACATCAAAAGCCAACCCTGCCTTACCTGCCTCAGCACTAGAGGGACGACCCCCAATCTCGTGTGGCCAAAACTTCATCGTGATAGATCCTCACTCTCCTGACCCTGTTTTGAGTCTTCCAAGCTTTGCATCTTGACATATAAAACTTTGGCTTCAGATGTTCCAGAAAAATGCCTCCTCCCTCCAAAGTCTGCCTTGCAGAACTAGGATTGACAAACTTTTTTAGTAAAGGGCCAGATGGTAAATATTTCAGGCTTCACGAGCCACACAGCCCCGCTCACAGCTCCTCAGTTAACACTACTGTAGCGCCACAGCAGCCGTGGACAGCTCGTATACAAAGGAGCACAGCTGGCTCCACTAAAACTTTATTTACTAAAACAGCCAGCAGCGTTGCCCCACATGCCTCGTTTGCTGACTCCTGTTCTAGACTGCTGTCTTTCTGTGGATTTAGAAAGTCTAGACCGAAACTTACGAGTAGCAATGATTTCTTTGTAATAGATGGTGTCTCCCTTCTCTTTCCTGGGCAATGACCTCTCTGAACTCAACTTGAGGCATTTTTATGGAGGCTTTATCACAGAGGTGTAATCAATTACTAACTCATTTCCAGCCCCTCTCCCCTCCCTGGAGGACAGGGGGTGGGGCTGAAAGTTCCAACCTTCTAAGCGTGGGCTGACCTTTCTTTGACTCCTGAAGCTCTCTCGGCCACTGGTCATCTCTGAGCATACAAAAGGCACTCATTGCTCAGAGATTACAAGAGTATTAGAAGCTCTTGAGTTAGGAACCAGGGTTAAAAACTAAATATTAGAATACAAGATGCTCCTAGCTTGCCTATCACTCAGAAAATTACAAGGGTTTTAGAAGCTCTGTGCCAGGAACGAGAGACAAAAGCAAACATATCTGTCATTTTACCTCCACATGCTAGGAAAAGGTTTGTCTGTAGCTCCTTTCTTTCTGCTTGGGAAACTGTCACATAAGGATGAGATGACCAGAGCTGCAGCAATGCACTGGACCATAGTACCCCCCACACTCGACCATAGTACCCCCAGGCCACCCCTTAGCCACACCTTAGAGAGAAGGAAATTGATCCAGTCCCTTGGGATTTCTAAAGGCTTAAGCACCCAAGCTCTATCCTAGGACGAGCAAAGTTTCTTTTTTAAAAAGTTTTTAAATTTATTTTCAGAAAGAGGGGAAGGGAGGGAGAAAGAGAAACATCAATTTGTGGTTGCCTCTCACATGCCCCCTACTGGGGACCTGGCCCACAACCCAGGCATGTGCCCCAACTGGGGATTGAACTGGCAATCCTCTGGTTAGCAGAACAGCACTCAATCCACTGAGCCACAGCAGCCAGGGTGTAGGGTGGGCAAAGTTTCTAAGAAAACTGGACCAAATTCGGCTCTTGATTGCGGAGAAAGCAGGAAAATGAATGAGCAAGTCCAGGTCTCCCTGGGTTATGGTGGACAGAAGCCTGCCTCTCTTCCCCACCGCTGGTGCACAGGGCACGCACACTATCCTCCTAGGAGACAAATGCAATGGATCGTCACTGGGAGCCGTCCGCTGAGGGCAAGTCAGGCTCATGGCTAAGCACTGTTAGGAAATTTCTGGTTGAGTTCACACGCAGAGCTGCAGAAGTGCTTGGTTTATTTACCCAGCTCAGCACCCAGATGGATCTTCAAGATGTTGAGCTCTTACGTATACAAATCACACCGCCAAAGTTGCTATAAACCTCCAGGCAATTTGCGACATATCCTAGACGGGTCTTGGCTCTCAGGGGTCAACCTCCGAGGAGGCGCTGCTGGGCCCTTGGAATGTGGTCAAAGAGCTCAACAGTCAAGAACTTTTCCACACATGTACATGAGGTTGTGAAAGCCGTGCCTTCTCCCCGCCTTGGCCCAGCAGCTTGGGGTGCTCCCCTGGGCAAAAGCCAAAGGAAGCTCATTTTTCTTTTCCTTTCTGCTAGGATGACACCTCTTGTTTGGAGTGTCTTTCAAAGGAAGCAACTTCAGGAGGAACTGTAAGGAGCCCTGCTGTTAGAGGGAAGCGGGACTCGAGGGCCTGGCTGGGGCTCTCTCTCTGTGCCCTTTGACAGCCTTTCAGCTCCTTCCTTTGTGTTCTCCGGGTTCGCAGGCAACAGAAGGCAAGCCTCCCAACTGGGCTGGGATTTCCTCCCGGAACAGGAAAACGTCTAACGGGAAAGAGAAACACAATGCAAGGCATATTTGTACATGCGCCCAGAACGAGGAAAGCCAAGATTTCTAAGACCGAGTCTTCCTCGCGCAGGAAGTCATATTGACAGCACCGAGCAGTCACTATGTGTCCAGCCCTGTTCCATGCATTCTTCACTTAATGACTTCGTCATCGCAACAGCCCTGTGAAGACCATGTATTATTACCGTTATCCCCACTTTACAGATGTCAACACTGAGGCACTGAGAGTTTAAGTTTCTCGCCCAAAGACTGCAGATTTAGTAAGTGACAGCTCTGATTTTGACCCAGTGATCCCATTCCAGAGCCTTCTAAGACCTCCCAGGCTCCCAAAGCCCTGGGTGGTCAGGCCCCTGCACCCCACCTTGGGGAGCCTGCTACCTGTGGCTCAGTTCCCGGTTCGCTCCCACCACAGCAGTTTGGCATTAGCCGCTTCCTCTGCACAAACGGCTTTGCGCTCTTCCTCACCCAAGCCTTCCCTCTGGTGTTACTTCCCCAGGTAAGCCTTCCCTGACCCCTGACCCCTGACCCCTGGCCCTGGGCCATGTTCAGTGCATGCTCTTACCTGCCTAGCACTTCTGTCAGTGTATCATCACGCTGATTGGGTGATTCTTAAGTTAGCGTTTGTCCCTTCTCTGCACCAACATGAATAGAAATACGGTGTGAGGTACAGAGATCATTTCGGATTTCCTAGAAGCCACATTTAAAGAAGTAAAAAGGAACTGGTGAGATTAATTTTAATACTGAATTTTACGTAGCCCCACATATCCCAAATATCCTCATTTCAACCTGTACACAAACAAAAAATTATCGCGGACATATTCTGCACGATTTCCAGCCTACTCAGTCTCCGGGCTCCAGTCCGTACTTCACACCGCAGCGCGTCTCCGTTCAGACCGGCCACATGCGCCTTGTGGCCACCGCATTAGACGGTGCAGGTCTCATCCAGTCTCCTGGCCTCAGGGAGGTCAAGGGTAACCATTTCGCAAGGGGTGGATAGTGTGGAGGAGCTCAGTCGGGGGACTTCTCCCAGGGGGCACATGGCAAACCTGGAGGCGGTTTTGATTGTCACGATTCTGAGTGGGGAAAGGGTGGTGAACGCTACTGGCACTGCTGCGGGGAGGCCAGGGATGCTGCTGAAAGTCCTACGGCGCACAGGGCAGCCTCTCACGATAAAGAACGGCTCAGCCGAAGCTGTCAGTAGTGCCCAGGGCAAGACAAAGGACCCCAGGGCTCACGCATGCATTCACTGAGTGCACCCCTCACGCGCTCCTGCTTCCAGAGCCTGTTCCTTCTGTTGTCTACCCTGTCAGCTGTGCCAGTTCAAGACTCCCCACCTTGGGTTTGTGTCCTCCCCACCCACACCCCCAAAATGTGCACACCAAGAAGGTAGAAGCTGGGAGGCAATGGTGATTTCCATTGCAAACCATTTCTAAGCATCGTTAAAAATCTTCACTTGAGTTTGTGAGAAGAGGGCAGGAGCACCAGACTGTGAACAGAGGTCTGCCTCCGCCTAGCCCATCTGCCTGGGGAGTCTGTCTCCACTTGAGGTAAGCTGGAATATGCATGCGGCCGCACACATCCCCAGGGGAGCTTGACAATGGCGAACACACAGCCTGGGACAGAGAAAACACCCAGGGCCCTGCCCTGGGAGACTCCCCTTCCCTCCCTTGGCTTCCTTAGCTGGTGCTGCCAACTGGCTGACAGCATCACTGAAACACATCGATCCTTCAGCTCCCTCCCACACTCCATCACGTGGGAAGGGGGTTTAAGGAACACAGCTCCACAGAACTCATTTCCTAAAAGGGCCAAGACAACACGTTTGTAAAGCAGGGAACACTGATTGAGATTTGCTGGGGTTTCCCCAAGCCTCCTCCCCGTGTCTTCTGAGCAGGCCCCACCACCACACCATGCACCCCAAAAGTGTCACTGTATCCGTGTGGATGCCCCTCCCCAGAGGTGGCTCTTCTCTAGAGCAGAAATGACACAGCTCCTAGGGCCACTTGGATACAAGGTGCACGTAGATACATAGGCTCCTAAGAAGGAACCTTCAGGGTCACCCGGCTCAGCTTTTTGCTAACACAAAACACACCCCAGAGCCCCCGGGGTGGGGGAGCCCCCGGCCTCACCAGGTGACTCCTCTGCTTCTCCTTTTCCAACTGTTAGCCACCTTCCAGCCTCCATGTAGCTTCTGAGACGATGAGGGCACACAGCAAATGATTTTTGAAATAAACGGTGTCCCAGTGGAAGTGTTCCAGGGCGGCGCCTGCCAAGCCTTTTCGGCAGGACACCTGCGGTCCACGAGGAGCTGCCGTGCCCGCCCCCCACAGTGCTCTCGAGTCAGGGGTCCTGGCTTTGCTGGTTCCCGGCTGCGCCGATGCTGCGGACACGTCACCTCGAGGAGCCTCCCTCCTCTGTCTCTGAAGCGAATGCGTGTGAAACCCTGACGACTGCCTGCCCAGGGAAGTGCTCCGTCACTGCTGAGAGCGGACACGACGGTGACAATCTCCATAAAGGTCACGACACCCCAACAGCCTTCCAGGTCTTTTTCCAAATCATGGTGAAAGAGGAACTGGAACAACCGGGGGGACGTGTGTGTCGACAGCACAGCGGGTTTTTAAACGAGCAGATCAGGACGCGTGCCCATAACGCCGCCCCTCAAATGCACTGCCTTGGGCAACCCAGCAATGCTTGAGAATCTTCGCAGTCACTCCAGATTCCTGTGCCTTTTCTTCAGGAGCCCCAGGAGCGGCAAACCTTCCAGGGAAGGAAGTTGGGGGACAAGCTGGTGTGCCATTTGGGGTCCGAATAAGACACAAAAGAAACACCATTTTCACTGGAGCAATGAAAACATTGTGGAACGTGCGGACTATGTCACTCCTTTGAAGTTGAATGGCTATTTCAACATACTCGTTCTGACCCTTTCCCCATATTATTTCCATGGCTTCTCTGATTCGCTCATTCAAAAACACGCGTTGCCTTTCAGACAGACCGCCGCCTTCTAGTAATTCGCCAAAACGGCCAACCCACAGGGAAAGAGGGCAGACACGTGCTGTGCGCTCTCTGGGCCTTTGAGAAAACCTACCATCGCCCCACTCACGGATTTGTTACATGCATGTCTACGAGGAAGGAGCAACTACAGCCATCGAGGGGATGGGTGCTGTTCAAGAAGGAACACCTGTAAGTGCCGCTGTGGCCGAACTGGAAGAGTTCATGCGCAGCCCAGCCTGCCACTGGCTTCCCTGTAAACAAACAAGTCAAGGGCAAGATCCTTGCCAAGCGGATGAACGCACCTGTTGGGCATATTAATGCTCCAAGTGTCGAGACAGGTTCCCGAATGAGTGAAGGAGAGTGACCAGAAGCAGAAGGGTTCGACAGAAGCGCCAGCCTGCTCCACCCAGAGAAGCACACCTTGGGAGAACCAATGGAAAGAGGCTTTGGAACCTTACATCGGAAACGGTCACTTGTATCAGCCCGTTCACGCAAGAAACACTGAAGGAGCACGCACACTGTGCCAGGCATGTGCCCGACGGGGGTGTGACTGGGGGTGCCCAGACAGGGTCCCCTCCTCACGAAGGGCAAGGCACACCTGGCTGAGTGCCACGAGGGAGTACAGAGGGGTCTGGGGACCACTTTCACTGCTTTGGGGGGACAAGGGGGGTCCAAACGCAGGGGAAGCACAAGATAAGGTCATGATGTCAGACTGCCTGGAGTCCTCGAGGACTTGAGGGAAATGCGGGGCACCTCGTGGGTAGAAAGAGAGTGGGGGGGCACGCTGGGGGCAGCTGGAGAGGCGGTCAGGGGCGAGTGTTTCCAGATCTTTTATCCTGAAGCAGTGGGGGCGCCGCAGTGGTGAGACGTTTTCATTAGGGTCAGTTAAACCGCTACTACCAATCAACTCCCAAACATGCAGCCGCCGGTCACCACAGAGCTTTCTGCCTCGTTCACAGCGCACCCCAAGGCATCGATTCATTCCCGGTTGGTAGGCTGCTGTGTCAGTTACCTCCTGCCCTAATGGAACAAACTGGCGCAGAATTTCGGAGGCACACGCAGTGTTTATGACACAGGCATCTGGAGTCCTACGGGGCTCGGCTAGATAGCTCCGCTGATCTCTCTGGGCTCGTCCGCATGGCGTGGGGTGCGGCTAGAAGGCCGGTCCAGGCTGGCCCTGGCTGGACAAGTGGGCGACTTAGTTCACTGCATGTGTCTCCTCTCCTCCAGCAGACCAGGCAGGAGCATTCATAGGGAGGTGGCGGAGAGGCAAACAAATGAGCAAAAACAGGGAAGATTCCTGAAGACTTTGGCCTGGAGCTGGCACACCACCACCGCTGCCTCGGTTTATTGGCAAAAGCAATAGGATACATACCCAACCTTTAAGGGAGGAGCCCTGAGCTTAGACAACGACGGTGGCACGGATGCTGGAGGGACAGGAAGTGCGAGCATTTAACCCACTCCGTCTACCGCGCCCCCTCTCCTGAATGTGTTGATTCTTGAGATGGAGCCAACCCCCAAAGCTCTGTCATCTTCTGAAACTCATCAGTAAAAGGGGAAATAGCGGCGGAGGCAGCACGCTGCCGCTGACGAGCCCTGAACGGCCAGCGGCTCACGTTCCAGGGATGAAAGCCAGTCATGTGGCGAAGCCTAGCTGCAAGTCCCCAGCCGGACAGCTGCCCTCCAGTCAGGTCTGTGATAGTAAGGGAGGGGACGCGGGACTTTGAAGTGCCCAGCCAGCTCTGCCACAGGAAGTGACTCCCCACTGTGCTGCGCTGAGTCCCTAAGGGGGTGAGGATGAATAGAAACTTCCTGCCTCATAGCACTGCCCCAAGCAGAAGTGATGGCAACCCCCCTATGGTAGCCCAAGTCGACAGCCAGATGTTTCACGGGGGCACCAGAGAGCGTTGTCGTCCGCGCTCAGGCATCGCCCTGCCAGCGCTGCGGCGGAGCGAGTCTTTGCAGACCCCAACGCAGCAGCTAGAGACAGGCACATTTCATCGTCCCTGGGCATAATGTGGACGTAGCCTTCTGAAGTCACACCCAAGCTCCCGGTCGGGCGTCGGGCTCCGGTGAAGCGATCCACCTCCCCCGCTGGAAGTGCTCCCCCCCTCCCCCCGCCGCCCCGCGCCCAGGAAGAGGCGGTCACCAACGCATGAGCACACCCAGCCAGCATCAAGCTCAGGGGCTCAGCCACCAGCGCAAGAGGAATCCCAGCACCCTCTGCCTGCTCCCCCTCTGAACGACAGCCCAGGAACATGTGTCTCTGGGGAGCAGTGGGTCGGCTTGTCAAGCGCCTCCCCAGACAGCCGACAGGAAGTGAATGCCGACGATTCCCCACAGCAGTGAGAAGGGGGACACAATTAGAGCAAATTCTGCTTACAGTTCAGATTCAATATTTGGAAGGGATAAATCCTGAAATAAGAGATTGCCTGATTTCTCTCCCAAGCCTGTGAATGGTTCATTAGCTCCTATTTGACATTTGATGGTTGAGTCTGATTGGCTTTATTGTGGAGTTGGACTTCAAGAAGTCCCCAAGACAGAGCAATCAAGTTTCACAATGGTCCCCAACTGCAAAATTAAAAACATAAATGGCAGCTGTGCCTTGGACCCCAATCCCGCACACGCTGCGGGGGAATTTGTATCGCATCCCCACTTAGTGAACCTCAACCCTGCCTGGCGAAGCGGGGCCCCTGACTCAGCAGTTAGGGATTCCTCAGCCTGGGTGCTGCGCACAAAGAAGGCCCAGACCGGAGTGCCATAAAGATGAGTGTGTCCTGTCTGGCATGCGGCCGCTGAGGCACTGGAGGAGTGTGAGATGGAGGTCATGTCCAGGATGGGATGCAAACTAACTGTGCAGATGGGTCCTTCCCACCAAAAACAGAAACAATAAAGATGGCAGATGCTCTGCTCGTGGGTGAGAGCATAAGGGCTGCCGGAGTCCCCAAGAAGAGGAGAGTGGGAAGGCCCATGGTCAGGGCTGGCTTCCTGGAAGACAGGGCTTGAGCAGGGTGTAGGAGAGGGTAGGAGGCGGTATCCTGGGCGAGATACGAGCAAAGGGCCAGAGGGGCCCCAGAGCTCCCCCACTTCCTCACTGGAGGCAGGCAGTGCTACCTGGACTTCCCACCACACAGCACGGGGCTCCTGCTCGGCCATGGCCCTTTGAGGGCTGGGATATCTTACCCATTTCTGAGCCCCGGCCCTCAGCCAATGTTTGTTGGCCAGATGAAGAAGTGCACCTGGCCACCGAACCCTGTTATATGTTCTCACTGCTATTGTTACTGTTGCTAATGGTGTAGTTATGAACCAGCATTTGTGGCCTTTCTTTGTGAGAGCAGGATTCCAGGAATCCAGGAACCTCCGTAGGGTTGGGTTTACGGGGGAAAGTGGAAAAGGCTCACTTTCTCCCTCAGTTGCTCCCTTTAACCCTTAGAAGGGACACTCAGAGGATAGGGGGGACAAAGGGACACCTAGTGAGGGTCTACAATGTGTGTAGTACTGTGAGGGATGCCTTATATCCACTCACTGCTCACAATGGCCAGGCATACAGGGCTTATGACACCAACTCGGGAGCTCTGCCAGGCAGGTCAGCGAACCTCTCTGTGCCCGGATGCTCTCTGCAAAAGGAGTTTTCCACAGAAGGGGTGTGTGAGGCACCTGTGTGTCTGTACTTGTAGAGCCCTTAGGTCCGGGCCTGACCATCACCAGCGGCCAGTGAACGCTAGCTAGTATTCCTGTGTTCTCCTTTCATCCTCGTGATCCCCACGGTGCAACCAAGGTACATCATTTCCATCTCACAACTGGGAGCACTGGCACGTGGAGACATGAACAATTTGCGTCTAGATGGGTGCTGGAGGGGGACGGGGGAATGGAAGATGGGAGAACATTCGATCTGGCTGCCGAGGGCGGGACGCCTTCCCGGATCCCCCATGTATTCCTCAGTGCCCAGGCAGCTGCACTGCAACCTGCCTCTCCCGCTCCCCACTGCCCTTTGTCCACACCGTGAGCTCTGCTCCCACCTGGCCCCAAACCACCAGGCCTCCTGCCCCAGACACGACCCTTGCCACCACCCAGCCGCTCGCCACAGCCAAGCATGTGCGGTCCTTCTTCTAGCATCCAACACACACTCTTACACCATCTCATGTTCACATTCACACAGGCACGTGCTGTCATATCCTACTCAGGCACATATCTGCTCACACACACATGTTCACATGCATGGCCTACACACTCACACGTGCACATACCTACACACAGATACACGTGGGCACAAAAGCATACCCATGCACACATGCTCCCACACACCAACACACCATTCTTGCTCCTGCATGCACATGCTCACACATGCGCTATCAGACATATGGGGTCTGTCCGGGAAAGTCCAGCTACTCCTAAGATAATGAGAACAGTTTGTGCAACATCAATGTAAACCGGCAGCCAAGGACAGTGGACTGGATTGCACATTCAGTGACGATGTCACTGTACTGGTCACTGCGGGCGGTAGATGGCAATGTGTGAGCGTATGTGCTGTGTGGCTGTTGCATTCAAAATGACTGAGCAAGTCAAGCAGGGGTGTCAAACTCATTGTCACCGGGGGCCACATCAGCCACACGGTTGCCTTCAAAGGGCCGAATGTAATTTTAGGACTGTGTAAATGTAACTACTCCTTAACAGTTAAGCAAGAGCTCGGCACTGCCGCTGGGTAGAAACAAGGTGCTGGGCCGGATAAAACTAGGTGGAGGGCCAGAGTCAGCTCTGGGGCCTTGTGTTCGTCACCTGTGAAGGAAAGCAGGGAATCTGGATCAGATTTTGTGTTAAGGTTGAACATTCCTCCGCGGAAACTATTCAGACTCCACGGATGATTCAGAAGGCCGCAGGTGTGGGCAGCTTTGTCATATGTGCCCACTCACGCATTACGTCTCGTGCAGAGTTTTTTGGCGAAACATCGAATCACCCAGGTGACTCAGCCCCCTATACCCCAGATTCAGCACCCTGTGACCTGGCTTTTCCCAAAACTCAAATCACCTTTGAAAGGGAAGAGATTCAGCAAAATATGATGGGGCAGCTGGTGGCGATTGGGAGAACTGTGTGAGGTCCCAAAGTGCCTACTTTGAAGGGGCCTGAGGCCTCATTGTCCTCATTATCTCATATCTTCTTCAATAAATGTCTCTGTTTTTCATAGTAATTGGCTGGATGCTTTCTGGGCAGCCCCATACGCCAGTTCATATTCACACACACACTCTCACTTATAGACACAAAGAGCACACATATATATACACACCATCCCCATACATGTGCTCGTAGGCATGTAAGCGTGTGCTCAAATGCTTACGCACATATACAAGCTCACACACGCACCCAGGCCACACCTGCCTTTGACCACTGTGGGAGGAGAGCAGAATTGCCCACAGGAGCTGGGGTCAGAGGCACGCCCCTCCTCCTCCCAACAGAACATCCCCGCGCAGGAACGCGGTCTCTGGAGGCCCCCCCATCCTGTCCTCGCTCTGGTTCTCCCACTGCCTCTGCTGCACGCTGGCTGCCCCCAAGACCCGATTTCAGCACCAGGCCCCACCTGGGGACTGAAATTCTTCCTTTCTCTCCTCCCCATTTCAGCCTTGTTGTTCACCTCAGCATCTTCTATCTGGAAACTGAGAACTCAGGCATCCGCCAGCAAGTGAGGACTTTCCCCGGTGACCTTGCCCCTCCTAGCAGCTCCGAGGAGCGTCACCAGGTGACCGCCATGGTCACGTTGGTAGGACTCCCTCAGGCGTAGGCAAGGAGATAGAGAGCTTTTCTATTGCCCCTCAAATCAGACAGCATAAATGTTTTTTCAACTTACAGCTCTCAAGTGCTACCCCAGAGAGATACGGCTTCATCTTCCTCTGCCTGCAGTGTTAGCTGCTTTTCACCAGGGGGCAGCCCTGCTTCACTTACTTGTGTTTAAACACATTGTCCAACCCTCAGCCCTGAAAGAGGCTGGAGAGAAGGTAAAGAAGCGTGTAGATGAGTACAATGTGGGTAGACTGGGTAAATGATGCAAAGACAGATGAAATGAGATTCAGTTACCAATATTGGGGCACACATTGGGTTCTGAGTTTCCTGTTGGTCAAAGCAAAAATAAAACCATTCACTGGGGCATCCACTTCTCCAGGGAAAAGCCAAACTTACATTTGGAAGGCTGCTGGGAAATCCACCACACCTTGGTTTATACAGCTCTCCATACAGGGTCTCCCAGACCGATTCTGCTCCTGTGTTGGGCCCACTGTGATGATCCTTCTTTAAATTTATCATCTCTCCATTTTACTCCATTTAAAACGCTAGTTCAGAGCTCTAGCTCTGCAGCCGGGTCTCCATTCTCACTGGGTCCACTCCCTCTCCTCCTCCCGCCTCAACCCCACTCCAGTCAGATTTTCATACATTACTCTCCTAAAGTTGGTCTTCCCAAAGTCACCAGCAACTCCATGCTGCCGAACCCAGGGGCGGCTGTCGCCTTCAGCTTAGCAGAGCTAACCAAGTGAGCGAGTTCGTGTTCCTGAAAACACTGCCTTCACTGGTCTCCATCTGCTGCTCCTTCTCGGCCTGCTTTACTGATTCCTCCGGCTCCGTCTTACCTTCCAATGCTGCAGTGCCCTTCGATGCCTCGGCCCTGGGACCTCTCTTCTTCTCCATTCATTTGCTCCCTCGAGCCAGTTTCGGAGACTCCCCGATGACCGCAACACGTGTACCTGTGGCCCGCATCTCTACTCACATGTCAAACAGGCATTGCAGACTTAACACGTCCAATCTTTCGGTCCCCTCACCTGACATTTCTCATCTCCCCGTTTGACTCGGAACAAGGTTAGAGTTGTCCTTGATGCCTTTCTTCACTCACCCCTTCTGTCCTAGGAAACAGGGAATCCTGTGGGCTGTGACCTCACTGAACCTCGAGAGGCCAATCCTTTCTCACCACCTCTATGCTGACACCCCGGCCAAGCCGCTGGCACTGCTCTGTGGGCAGTGGCTTTGCCTGGTTTGTTGGTTGGTTCGTCCCTTGTGTCTAGAATTGTTCTTGGCACATACTAGGCCATAGGTAAATTTCTGTTAAGTTATCAAATACCCTAGAGTTTGCTGTGCACAGAAGACACAAAAGGGGATTCTGTATCTTGATAAATAAATGATTTCACAACTATAAAAATAATAATAACCAACATTTTTGAACACTCATCATGTGCCAGGCCCCTTACTTATGTCAGGAAGATGCTGGATGAGATGAATGAGGCTCAGGGAAGTAGGAAATTATCCAAGGTCAACCTCTAGTGGTTGGCAGAGCAAATATTTTAATCATAGTGATTCATTCAGTTTATAAACCATTTGTTGAGCACCAGTTATATGCCAGGTATTGTTTATGGGAAAACAAATAGACAGATTTCTTACTCTAATTTCTTACTAGAAATTACTTACTCTAGCAAGTTTCTTACTCTACTAGTTTCTTACTAGAGCTTACATTCTAGCAAGGAGAGAAATACAAGAGATAAAACATACATATACATACATATATATATACACATACATACATATATATGACAGGTGTTACAAGAAAACAGGTAAAGAAATGAGTGGAAATAAGGGAAGGCTCTTGAGGGAGGATGGTCAGGAAAGATGCACTTGGGGAAGTGGCACTTGAACAGAGACCCGGATGAAGGGAGGAGGTGAGCCGTACATGAATATGCAAGTGAAGAGCAAAAAGTCCAAGGCAAATCACCTTTGGCAGATCTTGGTGACAGTAAGGAAGCTAGTGTGACTGGAACCCAGAGAGTGAAGGTTGCAGATTTTGGAGTTGAGGTCATAGATATGGAGGAACACCACAGGGACCTTGCAGGCCAGTGGAAGCATTCAGATTTTACCCTGAGTAAAGTGAGAAGCCATGACTACGTTTGAACAGAGGAGAGAAATGATCTAACTTAGATTTCCATAGAATTGCCCCAGCTGGTATGTGGAGAAAAGCCTAAAGCGGGTCCAGAGTGGACACAGAGAGATCCGCTTGGAGATCTCTCTTGGCTAAGCTATTGTGTCCAGTTATTTGGTCAAATACTAGTCTAGATGTTGCTGTAAAGATATTATTTTAGGTGTGATTAACATTTTAAATCAGTAGAATTTAAGTGATTGATGTAGGTAGTCTTCATCCAATCAACTGAAGGGCTTAAGAGCAAAGACTGCCCTGACTGGTGTGGCTCTGTTGGCTGGGCATTGTCCCACAAGGGGAAGAGTTGTGGGTTCAATTCCCAGTCGAGGCACATGCCCATGTTGTGGATTCAGTGCCCATTGGGGCATGGGCGGGAGGCAACCGACTGATGTTCTTCTCTTACATCCCTGTGTCCCTCCCTCTCCTTCTTCCTCCCTCCTCCTCTCTCTAAAAACAAATAAATAAAATCTTTTTTAAAAAGGGGGGAAAAGACTTCCGGCCAAGATGGCGGCATAGGCGGACACACTGTGCCTCCTCTTACAACCAAAATTAAGGACAACAAATATTTAGAAACAAGAAAACAACCAGAACTTATAGAAAATTGAACTGTACGGAAGTCCAACAACCATTCATCCAGACCGGTAAGAGGGGCGGAGTCTCGGCAGGAAAAAGTGGAGGTACGGACCCGGGAACGCAAGCAGCAGCGGCTGGCAGTTCCCAGGTGCACAGGTGGTGGCTGGCAGACCCCGGGCACAGGGAGGCAACTGTGCAGACCCAGTGAGGACACACAAGGCAGCTGGCTGACCAGGTGGTCCCACATCAGCGCAAGTAGACAGTCCAGGCAGAGGGGAAGTGGCGGAAGGGACTGAATCCAGGAGAGAGCGGAGCAGGCGCCATTGTTCCCTCTCAGACCCCGCCCCCACATACAGCGTCACAACCCAGCGACCGGGCTGCCCCGCCCTGAGGAACACCTAAGTCTCCACCCATAACTACGTAATAGCCTCAACCAGACTAAAACCAAACCAAAAAAACCCAAAAACACCAAAAATGGCTCAAACCGGAGAACAAATGAAAGCTCCAGAGACAATTCCTCTAAGCTGTGAAGAGATAGCCAACCTATCAGATGCACAGTTCAAAGCACTGGTCATCAAAACGCTCACAGAATTGGTTGATTTTGCTCACAAATTAGATGAAAAAATGCAGGCTACAATACGTGAAATGAAGGAAGATGCATGGGGAACTGATAGAGATGGAAGGAAAACTGGGACTCAAATCAATGGAGTGGACCAGAAGGAAGAAACTAACAACCAAACAGAAAACGAGGAAGAAACAAGAATTTAAAAAAATGAGGAGAGGCTTAGGAACCTCCGGGACATCATTAAACGTCCCAACATCCGAATTATAGGGGTCCCAGAAGGGGAAGAAGAAGAGCAACAAGTGGAAAACTTATTTGAACAAATAATAAAGGAGAACTTCCCCAATCTGGCAAAGGAAATAGACTACCAGGAAGTCCAGGAAGCTCAGAGAGTCCCAAAGAAGTTGTACCCAAGGAGGAACTCACCAAGGCACATTGTAATTACATTAGCCAGGATTAAAATGAAGGAGAGAATTGTAGAAGCAGCAAGGGATAAGGGGACAGTCACCTACAAGGGAGTTCCCATCAGACTGTCAGCTGATTTCTCAAAAGAGACCTTCCAGGCAAGAAGGGGCTGGAAAGAAATATTTGAAATCTTGAAAAGTGGGGACCTACATCCAAAATTGCTCTATCCAGCAAAGCTGTCATTTAGAATGGATGGACAGATAAAGCGCTTCTCAGATAAGGTCAAGTTCAAGGAGTTCATCATCACCAAGCCCTTATTCTATGAAATGTTAAAGGGACTTATCTAAGAAAAAGAAGATCAAAATATGACAGTGAAAAGACAGCAAACTCACAGCTATTAACAACCACACCTAAAACAAAAGCAAACTAAGCAAACAGCTAGAACAGGAACAGAACCACAGAAATGGAGATCATATGGAGGGTTAGCAACAGGGGCGTGGGAGGGGGAGAGACGGGGAAAAGGTATAGAGAATAAGTAGCATAGACAGTGGGTAGAAAATAGGGGGAGGGCAAGAATAGTGTGGGAAATGTAGAAGCTAAAGACCTTATGATACATGGACATGAACTAAAGGTGGGAATGTGGGTGGGAGAGGGTGTGCAGGGTGGAGGGGAATGATGGGGGAGAAATGGGACAACTGTAATAGCATAATCAATAAAATATATTAAAAAAATAATAAAAATAATAATAATAAAAGGGGGGGTGGGAAAGACTGAGGTTTCGTAAAGAAAAAGAAATCCTGCCTGGGTTTCCTGCCTGCTGGCCCGTCCTCCAGTCTCAGACTCAAGATCGCAACATCAACTCTTACCTAAATTTCCAACCTGCCAGTCCCTTAAAATAAACCTAGACAGGCAGACAGAGATCTATAATAGAGCAGGATATTTACCTCTCTCCCCATGGATCTTTTTCTCAGGAGAATCCTGACTAATACAAGGCTGTTGCAATAACCCGTGAGAACAAAGATCAGTGACAATGGCTTGGACTTAACAGCAGTGGAGATGGTGAGATGTGAGCAGAGTCCAAAAATACTGTGAAGTAGCATAGACTGTGAAGGTGGCGTCACTGGATTTGGCTGTGAATTGAATTTGGCAAGTGAAAGAAAGAGAGGCATCGAGAACAACTCCCATATTTCTGGCCTGAGCAGCTGGGTGAATGGCAGTACCCTCGACTGTTACGGGAGAAGCTTCGGAGCTAGGTACACGCGTCCACAGCTGAGAGAAGAGGGCAGGCTAGGGAGTGACCAGGGCACCTACCGAGGATGACTTCAAAGCCCTTGAGCCTGGATAAGACCATCAGTCTTGGTGACTGTAGACAAAGGAAAGTGGTCTGCGGACTGAGCTCGGGAGCCCCCGGGGCATTCTAAGACCTAGAGGTCAAAACAAGAAAGAAAAACCAACTAAGAAAACTGAGATGAGCTGATGAGATTGGCAAAAAAAAAAAAAATCTGGAGAGTGTGCATCCCAGACACTAAGTGGAGAAAATTCTTCATCTCAAGAAAGACGGAGCGCTCGGCTGTGGGAAATGTTCCCGGGGAAGTGGTCAGCTTGGAGTCAGGGAGAGTTACAGGCCCCGGGCACTGTGGTGGCAGGCACCTACCAGGGAAGCCGGTGCGGAGAAAGGAGCTGCCCAAACACACGCACAGGCCAACGTCACTCACTCCGACTGAGGCTTCCGCACAGAGACCAGAGCCACAATCACTTCCCACGTCCCTAAAGAAGGGAGTGTCCTGAGAAACATCAGTTTGCAGTGGCCCAGTGGGTGCAGCAGCAAGGGTTGGTGTCTGGTGTTGATGGATGGTGAGTCATTCATGAAGCAATTAGGAGGATGTTGGTTGAAATGAGAATTTGTGTCCTGTTAGGTAGATAAGAAAAATCACACCTGTTCCCAGGAATAGAGTGACACATGATGAGCCCTGGCCAGAGGGGCTGGAAGGCAAAGAAGAGAAAGAGACCATGGCCACAGGGCCTCCAAACCCTACAAGTCTGTTCCCTGACCCTTGGTGTGGGGCGAGTGGGGACTGAGCTTGCTGTGGTGGAAAGAACAAGGATTTGGGGGGTCAGGCGGCCTCATGACAAACTCAAAAGCTGAAGACCAATCATCTTTCCACAGATGAGAACATGAGATCACAGAGGTGATGCCACTTGCCCTCGGTCATACATTTGGTCACACCCAGTTCTGGGCAGATGGCAGCACCACGTGGGGTTTAGACTGCGCAGGACTAAGATCAGAACTGTTCCAGCTGTAGATTCCGAGGTGGGGTTTGTCAGGGAGGACCCCATGGTGAAGAAGAGGCAGGACCACCACCGCTTACCCCGAGGCCCCGCCGGCCAGGCTTATGCTGGTCACCCGTCCTGGGCTCTGGTCACCCGTCCTGGGCTCCACTGGGATGGGATTTTTTTGTTTGTCCTTGCAACAGCCACTATGAGGTTGTTCATTGTTTCTTCTATTCACTGATGAAGAAACCGAGGCTCAAAGAAGCTAAGTAATGCATCCAGGATCACACAGCCGAAAAGCCATTCAAACCCAGAGCTTCTTCCCTCCAAGGCCTAAGTTCCTTTTTCTGCCCCACCATAAGCTGAGCAGAGGCAAGAATTCCAAATATAAAACACGCTCACCCCTCTGCCTCTCACAGTAACTGTAAAAAAAAATAACATAAAAGGAGCCACTTTAAAATGGAGCTGGAGCTGCCATCTCAGAGGAACCACCTCATGTCTTCTGCCTCCAACCTTTGGAACGGCACAGGGCCCAATAAACCAGGGACCGGGCCTCCCGCAACACCATGTCCCAAAGAACTGTTTGCAAAGATAACGAGAAAGCAGATCATTACGACTACCAGACAGATGGCTACCAGACTGAATGTTTAAAACATTGTGTAGAATTTACATCTCTGTGTTGTTTTCTGCACTGACAGAAATAGGCCTGCCTTCTGTTGATGTCATTGTCCCCTTCCCTTTCTCATAAACACCTCTGGCTTTTGTCTCCTAATCAAAACATTCTTTGGGCTACTATGTGAATCAGCGCTTCCCAAATAACTATTCTTTGATCTCTAATAATTGTTCGTTGCCCTCCACTTTGAAAGGCCTTTTGTCGTTAGGGCTGTGTGAGATCAGACGGTGCTTGAGCTGGCTGGCCTTCGGTCGCTCAACTGTGAAGTGAAGACAGCCCGTCGACCCAGCCTATGGAATTCAACAGGAGTATGCCCATAAAAATAGCATCGTGCCCGGCACACGGTGCAGGTTCAAGGAATGGGAGCTGTGGAAACTGATGACGATTTCCAGGTCACAGATGGTAAAGCATGTCAGAGTCCATTAACATCTTCATACTCTAAGGAGTGAAGGCTGAAGTCTGGATTCGAAGCAAGATATAGGAAATACCCAAGTGAAGAAAGGAGACGAGCATCGCGGGCAGGTGGGATGTGTCCGTTAGAGCACCAGATGAGATCAGTTAGGCCCGCGAGAGGAAAGTCGGTCTGCGGGAGCGTGATGAGACGTTAGGCACAGGTCGGCGAGTGAGCCTTCCCTACCTAACCGGGCTTTCTGGGTTGCCATTCAATGTTATATGTGGGTGCCTACCATGTGCCAGGCTCAGTGCCCAGCAGGACTGGGGCCTGGCACAGGTACTGTTTACAGCTGCCTGGGAAGGCAGTGGTGATAACGCCCTGTGGACTTAACCCTCTTGTCCCTGATCCAACCTTCAACCATGGAGGCATGGGGTACGCGTTGCCTGGAAAGCAGCTGTGAGCTTACGGGCTCTGCTACAGCACATGTCGCCTGGGAGAAGAGGGCGAGCTCAGGCGGCCCCGTCACGCTCCCAGCAACCTCACACAGTGGGTCCATCACTCTGCTCTTTTGGCAGAGGAGGGAACAAAGGCTCAGTCAGAGTTGATGTGACTTGTCCAAGATGACACAGCTGCAGCAGACTTTGAACCCAGGTCAGTCTGTCTCCAAGGTCAGGCTCTTTCCTCCACGCTGGAAGAGGCTATTGGCTTCTGAAAGGCACGGACAGATGAGATGAGTCAAACACGACCTGAGGCACCAGTGGGAGATGCTGGCAGAGGCGAGTTGAGGACCTGGGCCCAGACTAATCAGAAGGATGGTCCTTAAACAGCTGGGAAGAGCGGGTGGAAGAGATGTGGACCTATGGGCAGAGAGAGTGCGGTATCTGCCCACGTTGCCTGGGGCCAGCCTGTGTCCATCTTTTCCCCAGAGAAGAACTATGGACTGACCTGGTCAGGAAACCCACGTCCCTGCTTTACCATTGACTAGTGCCATGACCTGGGGCGTGTCACTCAACTCCCTATTTGTAAAATGGTCTCCCTGTCATTTCACACAGTTGGTTATCTAGGAAAGTGGAGGAAATTGGTGTGGTCTCAGGCCCTCCCACAAGGCACGCACTTGAGCCCTGGGCCTCCCTGCCTTCGGTGCCTTTCTGGGAATAGACTCTAGGCTTGTCACAAAGCCAGCCAGGTGCCAACCCCACCCCAGCTGGCCAGTTAATGAGTTACCAGGGTCCTGGGACATGGCTTATAAAAGCCGCTGGCCAGGGAAGCAGGTGGCAGTTGGGTGGATGGCTTTGGTGGGCTACAGTGGAGGCAAGATGGGTGGCAGGACTATGTCAGGGCTTTTGTCTAAAGTGGTTGTGGTCCTCCTGGTGGTCCTGCAGAGCACACAGTCAGTCTACATCCAGGTGAGTCCTTCTGGCCAGCATGGCCTTTGACTAAAGGTTCCCATGGTGGGAGGCTAGATGGAGAGGGGACCCTGGGAATTCATGGGGTGCGGAGGGGGTGGAGGGCACAGGGCCTGGGATTCAGCTCAGTTCCCAGTCACAGCCCAGGGACTAAGACACTGGTGGGTGTGGGCAGCTGTCATGCCTATGACTGTGGTGATGGTAATGACACCAATGACAATAAACTGCTGTTATTCATCACTGCTCTCCTTAAAGACTC
This sequence comes from Glossophaga mutica, assembly GCA_039655065.1. Classification (NCBI taxonomy): domain Eukaryota; kingdom Metazoa; phylum Chordata; class Mammalia; order Chiroptera; family Phyllostomidae; genus Glossophaga; species Glossophaga mutica. The sequence goes on from CM077307.1 coordinate 28,344,032, forward strand.
ATCCTGGTCAGAGGTCAGAGTGTGGAATAAGATGTGCTGCCCATCCTTGAGACTCCCAGAAGGGGGAGAGGAGGCCCCTGTGTGCTCCCACAGCCCTTCGTATGCACCCATGTATGGGTTCAGGGCAGGTGATCGCCAGAAAATGTGTCCTTGGTGGGGAACTTGAGCTGACCTTGCACGATGAGCAGGAGGCAGCCAGGCACAAAGGACGCCGGCTGCTCCAGACAGTGGGCGCAGCCCACAAAAAGCCCAGAGAGAAGACAGCCGGGAAGAGGGAGGGGAAGGGAGGGCAGGTCTGGGCACAGCAGGGGGTGCCTGTGAGGCTCGAGGGGGTCACAGAAGCAGCGCTTGTCTGTGGCGTGACAGTGTGCCACCGGCCTCCCCGGCATGGCCAGGGACATCCGCAGCTCAGGCGTCTCACACTGCTGACTGGGCAGGGCCTTCTTGGGAGGGTCCTGCAGAGGGATGCAAGAGAGCCTCAACCTCCCCTTCCAGTCCTGGCCTGGGGCCCAGCCAGCTTGGGGTTGCTCTCATTTTGTCATGTCAGTTCAGGGGAAGTCACACAGTCAAGGAATATGCCAGGCACCGGGGAAGAGGGGACATGATTACCTCCATTTGTCAGATGAGGCTCAGAGTTGGGGAGAGACAGGTACCTGGTTGGGCAGAGCTGGGATTTGAACCGGGGTCTGCTGATCTCCAAAGCCTGTGCCTTGAACCACTGTGCTCCACAGCCTTGCTGTAAGCTCAGTTAGCAGTTACTGGGGGCCTGTGGCACAGGGGTGTGAAGGATCAGACACCACCTCGCACCTCCCAGGCTGTCTTTCAGATATGCCAGCTCCAGCTGATTTGGCCCTGGGAGGGTGGCAATGACTGAGAACAGGACAGGCACTCAGGCTCTGAGGAACCCTGGTCTCCCAGACTAGGGCCTGATACCCTCCCATCTTCTCCCCCTTCTGCCCCCAGTACCAGGGCTTCCAGGTCCACCTGGAGTCTGTGAAGAACATGAGTGACCTGGAGAGGCAGTGGGTGTTCAGCCCCCGCCTGCAGGCCCATAGCCCCCTGCCCAACCCATGTTATCACCGGGCCCTGCCAGCAGACCTCCAGCCCATCTGCACCTCCAAGGAAGCCGCCAGCATCTTCCAGGCCTTGAGTGAGTGTCCCTACCCCTGTGGAGCTTCCTGCGCCTATTGGGTGCCCCATTCTCAAGCTCATGCTCGTTCATCTTATGACACTTCTATTAAGTACCCAGTGGTTGAAGACAGGGTGATCCAAGAAACTCAATCCCTTACCCCCACACATACATTTTGGCATCAAAAGTTGGGAAGCCCCTCACTCCCAACAACCTGGACCAGTTGGTTGTCCTACACCAAAGACTTCACAGATGGGAGGGAAGGGGCCCTGGGAAAGGGACCCATAAGCAATGTCAGAAATGCAGAGTGATAATGGGGGAGCATAGCGCGGACACAGGGGAGCGATGACTCATGTCTGGGGTGGCGTAGAGTCTTAAAGGCTTCCAAGAGGAGGTGGCATCTAAGCCGAAATGTGAGGGATGAAGCAGAACTGGTCGGGAGAATACAATGACTAGCTGCTATTTACTGAGCACCTACGCAGGGCCAGGCCCCACGCTAGTCCTTTTGCCTTTCCCACAACCACCCTGTCGGCTGACCTAGGAGACAGGAAAGCTCGGCCAGAGGGTAAGTGACTTGCCCAGGCATGGCCAGGAAGAAGAGGACCTGGGACTTAAGCCCAGGATGCTCACTCTGCTTCTAAACTCTCATGCTCTTAATCTATGAGAAGGATGGCGGCCCCATCCCAGGCCCTCTCCCCAGCAGGCCTTCCCTGGCCACCTGGCCAGCAGCTCCCTGGACCGCACATGTCTCAGGTTCAGGTTCAGCTGACCGGTCTTTTCTTCCTGCCCAGAGAACATCGCCAGTGACGACTGTGAGCTGTGTGTGAATGTCGCCTGCACTGGCTGCCTCTGAGCCCACCCTGGACACCTTGGCTGCCCAAACCACTGCCCTCGTAGCCCCATGGCCATCCAAGCTCTGGCGGTGCCCTGGCCACCTCAGTCATTGCCACCCTCCCAGGGCCAAATCAGTCAGATCTGGCACAAAGCAGCTGGACCCACAGGTGGAGGAGCCTTTGACCCCTTAAGCATATTCCTGCTGCTGAATAAAGATTCTCCACTCACACACAGAATCAGTCCGTTTGTTCATCCCCATGAGCCGTGGGCAGAGAGCTTCTTGGGAAGCTGGGTGGGTGTGGACAAAGTTTGGACTAGAGTCAGGAATCTCCCTGGTTTCCAGCACCCAAGGAGTTGGCTCACTAAGCCCTGCTTGGTACAGAAGGGAATGAGGCTTGGCAGGTAACGAGGCACTCAAGGTCAAAGAGCTAAGGAGCCACAGGGCACCCAAACCCATTTGCCCTAAAGCTGAGCTCAAAGCCTGGCCCAGCGGAAGAGCCAGAGCTTCTGCTGGGGTCGGGGTGGTGCGGGGGCTGGGGGGCAGTTTCCTCTGATGGTTAGGACAGGAGTGGGGGAGTACGGGGTCACATGGTGCCCCTCCCCAGGCCCACGGTAGGGCTGACTCCCCAGGGTGCCTGAGAAGATGGGACTTTATCTTTGACCCTTCTGTGCCTGAGCACCCCCGCTCCTCGGACTCCCCAGGACCGTCTGCCCAGCTCCAGATAGATCTTTCCTCTCTCTCTCTCCATCCTGATGGCCCTGAAGAATATTAATAATAGCCATTGTTTGTTGAGCTTTTGCTACACCCTAGGCACTATTCTAAACCCTTTGCCAGCCCTGGCTGGTGTAGCTCAGTGGATTGAGCGCAGGCCTGCGAACCAAAGGATCGCGGTTCAATTCCCAGTCAGGGCATATGCCTGTGTTGCAGGACAGTTCCCAGCATGGGACACACAAGAGGCAACCATACATTGATATTTCTGTCCCTCTCCCTCTCTCCTACCCTTCCCCTCTAAAGATAAACCCTTTGCCAGTAGTAACTCACTAAGCCCTACAACGTTCTAACCAAGCAGGTACTATTATTATCACCATCTCCACATTACGAATAAGGAGACCCAGGTATAGAGATGACTAGTCCCAGGTCACAGGCTCAGCAAAGCGGCAAAGCAGGATTCCTCCTGGGATGTCTGGGCCAGAATCCATGCTCTGAAATGCCATGTTACTCCCTCCCTGTGACCCCTGGCCGAGGGGCCCAGTGCCACCTCATTCTTGCAGTGGCCTTCAGGACCTTAACCCCAGGCCAGAACCACGCTGAAGCAGGGCCTTTCCGCAGCATGGGCTCCTCCCCGGCCTCTGTGCGGGGCAGTCAGAGAGGAGGAAAGCCAGGCACAAAGGGGCCCGGCCCTCTGGACTCAGCTCACACAGGGCCAGGGCCAGGGCCAGGGCCAAGGCCAGGATGAATTCCCCCTGACCAGCGGCCCCTGCTGACTGCCCAGTTCCACCTCGTGAGTCCTGCAGTCTCCTGGCCCTCCAGGCCACAGACTGCAGAGCTCCAGCCCCTTTCTCCTCCTGCCCCCACAGGCCAGACTGGCTGGGGCCTTCGCAATGTGTCCTGCAGTCCTGCATCCCTCCGAGCTCCTCCTACCCCTTTACCATCGCTCCAGCTGGGCCCTGAGCTCCCTCCCTGCCCTGCGTTCCCGACCCACCACCGGAGGGACATCCGTGCTGCTCTGTCGTCTGTCGGTGCCTGCTGCCCTTCCCTGGCTCCCCAGTGCTGCTTCTCAAGTGTAAACTGAGCACATCAGCCGTCTGGCCTCATCTCTTACTGGTCCCTGCAGCTATCCTGGGCTCCCACCTGCCTGGGGAGGAGGCAGGGAAGAAAACTGCCACTGGCCGAGCATCTTCTATGTGCCAAACCCAAGGCTGAGCCACCCACATAATAATAATAATAATAATAATAATAATAATAATAGCATCAACAAAGCGCTCCCATGGGTCCAGCCAGTGTAGCTCTGATGGCTTTGCCTCTATTACCTAATTTAATCTTCACTCAACTACATTTTATTTAGGGGTAAAAATAAAAGCTTTAAAACAACTCATTTCTTAAAGTTCCCAAAGTGGAATCTCTCCTTCTGTCTCTCCTCATTTTGTCATCTCCATTTTACAGATGAGGAAACTGAGGAAACAGGCTGAGTGACCTGCCCAAAGTCTCACAGCAGGTAACAGGCGGGCGGGGCTCACACCCAGGGGGCTCCAGAGTGAAGCCTGAAATGATTCTGCTCCACCACCGTCTCATCACACCCCTCCCCTGATGCCCTGGGGGCAGGCTCTGTTATCATCCCCATTCTTGGTGGAGGAAACCAAGTCTCACGGAGGGGTACACGGCTTGGAAATGACACACTCAGGCTCAGACTCAACCCGTGTGCCCCCCAGACTCTACCTGTCCGTGTTAGCAAATAGAAGAGCTCATCTACTCGGCACTAACGGAGCCAAACACTAAACACCAAGAATTGCACTGGCTATTTTATTATAAATGGCACTACCCTGGACATGAGAAGCTACTGCTCAAAAGCCTGAACCCCACAATGCTGCATAGGTTACGGATTATATAGGACCAAAATCACAAGACACCATTGGGTTTGGGGGTCTGGGGTCATGTGGACAGCTCTGAGGGCTACTCTGGCATCTCTCTGTCTAGTTTCCCGAAAAAGTAGCCAGGAGGTTGGTCCCCCTTAGGGCTCAGGAGCTGACACCTAATTTAGCTTAGCAGAAAACCAGATCTGTGACCCTTACCCAAGGAATGGCCATGGTTCCTGGCTGCCTGAGGGGGTAATAGTTAGTAAGGGGAAGGGCTAAGGCTCACAGCACGCTGTGAGTGGAGTGCTCAGGTTGCATATCATGTAGAAATCGCACGTGCAATCAGGACCCCGGGTTCACCCAGCTGAAACATCCCAGGGCCTCGGGCCTTCCTGCTTCTGTGGGTGTCCTCACCAGCCCCACTGCTGGAAGGGAACCCCTCCGCCTCCCTATTTCCACACAGGTTCTGAAACTCCACCCATCCCAACGCAAATCCCAAGGGCTAATGCAAATGCCTGCCTCATCCCCTTCCCAAAGCCTTCCCTGACTTGGAGAGGACTACACCTCAGCCTCTGAATTCTGCAGCCCAAGGAATCCTGCTTCCATCACCCTGTGGCACTTCCTCTCTGCTCCACGCCCCAAGAAGCTTACATCCTCTCTCCTCCTTCCCTCTACGGTTGCAAGTAGGCCTCCCTCCATGCCTCACCTCCTCACCCCAGTCTGAACCAGTCTCAGCTTCCCCTGGTTCCCCTTTCTTTGGTTTATTTGTTTCTCCCACTTACTGAATTCTCTTATGTTTGCATACAGCCAGAACTTTACATTCACACACATTTGCATGCAGTGTTTCCCGTAGTGTCAGAAGCAGGGACTATTCCTATCCCAGTTTTACAGAGGAGGAGACTAAGACGCAGAGAGGGAAAGCAACTTTCCTGACATCACACAGCACATGGAAGGCCTGGGACTGGAACTGTGTAGCTCTTGCTCACCCCTGCTCTCTGTTACAGTCTCAAGCCATCCTCCGCATGGTGTGCCTCGTCCGCTCTGGCGGTCAGAGAGACTTCCTCAGAGACAGGAGCCAGTATACTTCAGGGAGGCCAGAGCTGTGCGAGGGGTGTGAGTGACCAAAATGCCCTGGGAGCACCCAGAACAGAGTGGGAGCACGAAGACCCTTCCTGCGAGAGTGGGGAAAGGCTTCCGAGGAGAGGCCCTGGGAGCGTGGGTGCCTGAGTGGGAGCTGACCTGGCCAGGAGTGTGGGAAGAGGAACAGCTCAGAGGTGAGGGGGCCAGAGCAGAGAGCCGTGGCCTGGGGTGTGGGCCTGGGGTGGTGAGGGGAGGGCAGGAAGCAACGCTGAAGTGGTCAGCAGGGGCCAGGTGCTGAGGCACGTTGATTGCTCTGGAGCTTGGGGCCAACCTCGTGGGCCCCCGTGACTCCTGTGCTCATACGTGGCTTAGTGAATTTCGTGACTCCAGGAGGTGTGAAAGGAAAACAGAGGTTCCACCTCCTCCGCTGGCGGTCTGCAGATTCAGGTCCCTCAGTGCCTGTGTTCGGTGGTTGGTAGCTGAGCAGGGAGAGTGGGGTCCTTGCACTTAGCACAGTAAGCCCTGAGGGCAGGGAGGGCTTTCCTGAAACTGGGTGATGAGTACACTGAGGGACGAAGGAATGAATGAAAGCAACACCAGGAGTACTCGGAAGTTGGGTACTTTATTAGATGCAGGTTGGAAAAGCTGCCGGCAGCTCGGATGGGGTTAGGGGCTGGGTCTCCCCGGGCTGCTCTGTCCTCAATCCTCCGTCGGGAGCAGGGTAGATTAAGCTGCCAGAGTGGGAGCATTCTGTGGGGGAGGGGCAACAGACAGCGAGCCCCTGCTGTTCTAGCATCCAGCACAGGCAGCGTAGGCACAGATTTCACACGAGCCCGGGTCTTCAGCGATGGCCTCTGGACACGAGAGATAGGGCCCTGTGAGAGCCAGCTTCTCTTCCCCAAATCTCCCATCCTCCCCTGAGCCAAAGCTCAGACATCTGCCACCCCGCCCCCAGGAGAAACCCGGGCCTGTCCTCTATGACCTGCTGGGCTTTCTGCCCCAAACCAAGACACAGGTACCGCTCAAGCCAGCCAATCAGACCAGAGATTCTACTCAGAAAAGAGCTACAGCTAAGACTAGATGAACCATGGCACAGTGCCACTTATGCATCAGCTCCAGCCAGGCCCTTCCTAAAGTAAGCCTTGCCAATCACAGCTGAGAAGAGGGCTTCATATGACCACCAGTCAGAGCAGAGCCCCTCCTCTGAATCCCACCAATCAGAGCACATCTCTCCCTCAAGTGCCGTCAGTCATCAGGTGCCATCAGGGAATTCCCAAACCCCACCCATCAGAGAGGAAGCTACTCACCCAGCCTCTGGAGGATCTCCCTGGCGTTGCGCTCCTTGCAGAGAGGCCTGAGTTCTTCCGGAAAGTTGGGATACTTACAGAGGGTGGGAACCACACTAGTGCTCCTGCGGCTGGGCTCCTGGACATCTCCGAGATCCTTGAGCTTCTTCACGGACTCCAAAGAAAAGGAGAACTTTCCATCCTGAGAGAGACATGTCCAGAGCATGGGGCCAGGCTGCAGCCTGCTCCCTGACCATTTCCTCCGGGACGGGCCCCTCTCCAGCCCCTGGGCTCGAGCAGTGTTTGTGGCAAATGAGAACCAGACACCACTGCAGGCCAGCGTGAGGCGGTTAGAGCTCAGGACCCACAGCCAGACCGTGGGCTGAAATCCTGGTTTTGCTCTGGGGCCACGATTAGGTTGTTACACTCAGAGGGCCTTACATTCTGCACATTGTGAGGAATGGAGAAAATGGATGGAACGTATCAGAGATACAATAGGTGCCCAATGTGTGGAGCCAGAGTGCTGATTGGTAGGAAGCAGCACACAGCTGGGACCGGGACCAGGGTCCACGTGGCCAAGCCCAGGCTGGACAGCTGTGTGGTCTGATTACTCGGCCCCCAGCTCCAGCCTGCAGCCTGGTTGAGGCTGGAGAAGCAATAAAAGGCCTCCCAGAATCTGGCTGTGATAGAGAGGGGACCCCCTCCTGGGTGCAAGACGGGCCTGTCACTGGCACCCACACCGATGAGCACGTGGTTCCTCCAGGATGACCATGTATGTCCTGAGATCCAGGCCGCTGCTCCGGCTTAGAACAGGACTGAGAAGTAAGATCTGGAATTGAATCTGAGGTAAGAAGCTAGGAAAATCCCTTGGCAAGTGACATGGGGAAACTGAGACAGAGAGTTAAACACACTGGCCGAGCAATTTACAGCCAGATACAGGTCACCAGGGCAGCAAGCCCTGCTGCCTTGCAGTGGGCCCCCAGGGTGGCCTTTCCTCCCCGGGCATGTCGCTGGTCACACGGTGTAGACCCTCTGCCCTTTCGTATTGCTCGTCATGCGGTTTAGACCCCCTTGAATTCTCCTCCCTAGAGTTACCATCTAGGCCTCAGTTGTATTTCACTTCCAGGCCCAGAAAAGCAGCACAACAAGCTGGGCGATGCTTGGACCAACCACAATGACTAATGACCCCCGTGCCCTGGCACTGACCAATCGGTGGAGACCACGCACGACCCTGGAAGGGCACACCTGGAAAACTGATGAATATTCTGCTGCAACCTCCCCTTAGGCCTCCCCTAAGATTCCCACCTGCAAGAGAGACAGAAAACCCTCAAAACAAAGGTCCTAGCTCGCTCTCCCTCTGGGGAGGATGCCCACATCTTTCCTCTCTCCCTCCTCTGCCCCCTCAGGTGGGCATCTCCCAAACTCTAAGGGACCCAAGGAGATTTGCACCCAGGAGAGCAATGGGCAATGGCAGCTGGTCCCAGGCTGACCCCCTGAACCTACCTCCGAGGCTCCCTTTTCTCTGGCTCGCCAGAGAGCTGACAGCAGCCCCACTTAGCCTCCTGTTGCTTTTTCTACTCGAGGCCCTTCCTTGTTTCACCGTCCCCAGCTTTAATAAACGTCCTCTCAAAATCACCTGGACTCGTGTTGTGAAATCTTTCCTGCATGAAGTCCAGAACCCACTCACCACCAGCTGGCCCTAGGCAGACCCGCTCCGGGCCTGGTCCCCTTTCTGGTGAAAAATCCAGCCCCTTCACTTCCCAGCCATGAGCCTCTCTGAGGCTCAATTATCCTCCTCCGAAAAATGGAATAATCCCTTCTTCTCAGAGTGATCGGGGACCACAGTGAGGTACGGGAGGAGCCTGGCCCATGGCTAGTCTTCAGTAAACTGGCTAATCACCTGCCTTTCCCAAATAGCTATTTCTCTTCTCCCTATATGTTTTCTTTATATGTTTTCTTTCAGGTTTAAGGAAGGAGGTATATGGGGCAGACCTGAGAAGGGGGACCCTGAGGAAGAGCCAAGACTTAGACACACACCGCTACTCCAGCCCCAAAGAGGGGGTGATGTCTCAGAGCACAGGCTCTGAGCGCTGGGGCAGAGAGCCTGCTGGGCCAGGGTAGGGACAGGACTCACCTGCACAGTGACTCCCCCTGCCAGGGCAGCCCAGGACCCCAGGAGGCACAGTGCGGCGAGCAGAAAGGTGTTCATGGTCGCAGTGCCCAAGAAGGGGTGGCTGATTCTGGATGCCAAAGGGAAACAGTGGGCCTTTTAAAAGGAGGCAGGGTTACTGAGTAACCTGGGAGCCTTTGTCAGAGCCTCATCTGCTCACCTGTAAATTGAGGCTAGTCAGTTAGGGCTCAAGATAACCCCAGCAGATAAGGGATCAGTTCCCTCCCTGGGCACTCGATTTGACGCACAGCCAGCTGGGCCCTGCACTAGTCACCCCGACAGCTGCTCTGGGCAGGGCCCTGTGCTGGGGAGGGTCTGCAGCCCCACCCAGCCCTTGAGGAGGGGTCCCAGACATCGCGATGCAGAGTTGTTAGGGGAGTGGGAGGAAAGCAGGGTGCAGAATGGAAGGGGCACCTCACCCAGGCCATGGTTAGAGCAGTTCAGGAAGGTTTCCCAAAGGAGGTCACGCCAACCCCCAGTTCTGAAGAATGGGTGGACGTTTTCTTAGAGAAAGGATTGGGAGGAGAGACCATTTCTTGCAGATGATGCTACATTTATGACGGCCAGGAGGTGAGGCAGGCCTGGAATATTCAGGGAAATGTGAGAAATTCAGCCTGAGGGGAGGAGGGGGGTTTGAGAGGGCTTCAAATCAAGCACGAGGTGTGGCCACCATGACTTTGAGGAGACCTCAGCTCTGCCACCCCACAGGCTTGGGTTCAAGTCCTATCTACCTTGCCTAGTTTCAATGTGTGCAAACCTGGGCAAATCGTTCCCCCTCTCTGAGCCTCAGTGTCCCTTGTGTCTTCTGTGGGGACTAATAACCACACCTGCCTCATGGGGTTATTCTGAGGATTAAATGAGGCTACAACAATGTTTAGCTCAATGGCAGACACACGGAAAGCACTCAGTCTAGGGTAATTCGGTTTTTATTATTCTTACCAACAGCAGCATCCACTTCTGGTCCCCATTGGCCTCTCTAGTGACCTGCGCATCTGAGCCACAGCCCGTCCTCACCCTGTGCTGATTCCACTGTCCTGCCTGTCCTCCAGCCTCGGGTTGTCCTTAGATGAGCTCCTTTCCTCTGCCTCCCAATTTCCTCCCCCACACCTGGGCCCCCAAGCTCCTCCTCTTCATTCCTCTGTTTCTGCCTGCTGACCATTCCCCCACGGGTGCCCTCGCCCCCAGTGAGCCCAGCCTGATCTCCCCGACCCCTGGCCTTCGCTGCCAGGCTCACCTCCCCAGACCTTCCTGAACATCATGCTTCCTCACCTTTAAACATGATGTTCCATCTGCCTGGAAGGCATTCCCTTTCCTGCCTGTAGATGAACTCCTACTCAAACTTTGAGGCCCAGGTCAAATAACCCCCACCGCATCCCGAGCTAAACAACCTCTCTACGTCCCCACAGAAGCATGTACATTCCCCTGCCAGGGCTCTTGTTGGGTGGGATTACCTGGCTGTGTGTCTCTCCCCCAGTAGACCCCGACCCCCATGAGGACTGGCATGGTGTGTGTTCATTGTGTTCTGTTGTGAGCTGGGCTCCGGGGCAGGGAGGAAGGGAGGTCCTGGGAGCTTGTGGCTCTGATCTACAAATAAGCCTGCCTGGAAGCCGGGAAGGGGCCCGGGGGAGAAATCCCTGGGTGGGGAGAGTCAATATTGAAGGAGGAATTAGAGGAAGCAGAGCCTGACCAGGAGGGAACTTCAAAGGGGTCCAGCCCAAGGGAAGGGCAGCAAACACCAGTTCTATCCGCCTTCCCAGGTACCCCTCAGAACTAGACTGGGCTCCTCCCCTTACTGGTGTGTGTGTATGCTCTCAGGTGTGTGTGCTGAGGTGTGTGTGTGTGCTGAGGTGTAGGTGTGTGTGTATGTGCTGAGATGTGTGTGTGCTGTGTGTGTGCTGAGATGTGTGTGTGCTGAGGTGTGTGCATGTGCTGAGGTGTGTGCATGTGCTGAGGTGTGGGTGTGTTCTAAGGTAGATGTGTGTATGTGCTGAGGTGTGTGTGTGTGCTGAGGTGTGGATGTGTGCATGCTAAGTGTGTGTGTTTACTGAGGTGTGTGCATGTGCTGAGGTGTGGGTGTGTTCTAAGGTAGATGTGTGTATGTGCTGAGGTGTGGATGTGTGCATGCTAAGTGTGTGTGTTTACTGAGGTGTGTGTATGTGTTAAGGTGTGGGTGTGTGCTAAGGGGTGTGTGTGCAGGGATAGGTGTGTGTACGTGTGCTGAGGTGTGGGTATTTGCATGCTGAGGTAGGTGTGTGTGTACTGAGGTGTGGCATGTGCTGAGGTAGGTGTGTGTGTATGTGTGCTAAGGTGTGGGTATTTGCATGCTGAGGTAAGTATGTGTGTGTACTGAGGTGTGGTGTGTGCTGAAGTGTGTGTGTGCTGAGGTAGGGGTGTGTGTGTGTTGAGGTATATATGTGCATCTGAGGTAGGTATGTGTGTGTACTGAGATATGTGTGTGTACTGAGGTGTGTACATGCTGAGGTAGGTGTGTGCTGAGGTGTGTGTGTGCTGAAGTAAGTGTGTGTATGCAGTGAGGTAGGGCTGTGTGTGTGTGCTGAGATAGGTGTGTGTGTGTGCGTTGAGGTATGCATGTGCTTGCTGAGGGACATGTGTGTGTGTTCACACTGAGGTCTACACATCCAGTCCAGCCGCGTGGCAGCCTGTGCTGAGAGCTGGGTGGCAGTGAGCCCCGGGGGAGAGTCGGGGGGAGGCAGAGAACATTGGGGTGATGGGTGGGGTCTGGGTTGAAGGTGAGGCTCAAGATACACCTCAGGGTAGAATTAATTTCGATGGGGATGAGGTGAGCGCCAGGCACAGACCCCGAGTGCTGCTGAGGGCAGAGCTGGGTTGGGGTTGAGGTTAAACCGGGGAAGATGCCGCAGCAGTGAGTGGTGGGGGTACGAGTTAGGGTCAAGGTGAGGTGGGGGTTAGGGTCAGGTGTGGCATGGAGCTGAGGTTGGGGATGTCGAAGTGTCAGGATTAGGTTCAGATTCCGGGGTTCGGTGAGGACTGGGTTGCTGTGGGGACTGTACCTGACATGGAGGTTTGGGGTTCAGTGAGGGCTCCTTGGTAGGGTTGGGGTGGAGTGGAGTCTGAAGGTGAAGATGTGTTTGGGTTGACTGTGTGAGGGGGGCTGGATCTGGGACTAAGTGGGGACCCAAGCTGGGTCGGCGTTCGGTTTTGCACAAACGGTGGTGGGGCTTGGGTGGGGCCCCTGGGGCTGAAGGAGCCTGGTCCGGGCTGGCGTTGATTGTTCAGTCTTTCCTTCGCTGGGGCGCAGCAGGGTTGGATGTACAGGCAAGGCGCCTTGGTTCCTGGAGCCCCTTTCTCCCCGAGTGCCCTGGCCGAGGCTTACCTGGTGCGAGGCCAGGGTGGGGGAGGGGTGCGAGGCCAGGGTCGGGGCGATGTGGAGCCACACTGTGGGAAAGAGGAAATGGCTCCTAGGCCTCAGCCCTTTGCGCCCTGCCCTACCCAGCCCCACTTCTGACATCTACCCTGGGAAATGGGAACGAGGCCCCTTCCCTTACCGCCCCTACCCCGCCCCCCAATTCCCCAGCTTGGCCTGGGCCCAGGTGTGAATTCAGGCCCCCGCCCTCCCCTTCTGCATCGAAGCTGCCGGGCACTGGATCTTGGGTCCTCCCAGTGCCCCAGGCTTCCCGGTCTCCAGGCCCACGCCTGAGTTCTGAGGCACTGGTCCCCAGCGCGCACCCCCCGCCCTCCACCCTTCATCATTCCTTACTGGCAGCAGGTGGGTCTAAGGTCGTTTGGACTTCCCGCACCCAAGGCCACCTCTTCTGGCAAACTTTCCCTCCTGCACAGCCTTCCGGGCTACGCCACCTCTACTGGCTGCGTGTCCACCTGAAAACCCATCGTGGCTGCACAAAACCCCCAGAAGAAATCTGGATTCGGGGCCCTTCATGATCAAGTCCCTGCTCACCCTTCAACCAGGACCCCCAGGAGGGCCCGGGAAGAAGGGGCCCAGACCCTCGGCGGCGGCGCCGTGGGTGAGAAAGCCCCGGCTCGGCCTGACAGCCCTGGGCCAGAGCCCAGCCTCCTCGGCGAACAGCTGCGTGACCTTTCCAAGCCTCGGTGTCTGTGTCTGAAAATTGGAGATAATAACAACTACATCGTGGATTTCAGATTGTCTAGAAAACCTCCCTCACGGATGCCCAGCCCCAGCAAGCCTGGGTTAGGACCGTCTCCTGTCTCCACCAGCCTCCTACACTCTCCATTATAAAACTGAGCAACTCCCTGTCTCGCCCAGGGTCCTGCCAGCTCCTGAAAGCAGAGCCCTGTTTTGCTGCATCGTGGGCCCAGAGCTCACCCGAGGCCTGCCACTCGGCGGGTGCTCTGAGCCCTCAGGGGATTGGTTCGGACGTGGTATGTGTAACAATCGGAACAGCAGCCAGGGTGGTGAGCGTGCACTCGCTCTGGCCTGAGTGCTTTACAGGTGTGGAAACCAGCCCCAGCCCCTGCCCCCCAGCCCAGGCCCCCCTCACCCTTCTGCCAGCAGCTGCCCAGGGCTCCCCGCTGCCGGCCGCCCTCGGGTGCTGCTGAGGAGGCTGATGCTATGCCTTTTGGCCCAGAGGTTGTATAACTCTTGGGTTTGGTTGATCTAACATGGTTCCAGTGTCCACTAAGGCCCAGTCCTCGCAGGCTGGGCTCTCTCCCCTGCTGAGCCCAGCAGGAAAGGCCTGGAACAGAGCCCAGCTGGGAGCCCATATGGATGTGCGCGACCTTGAACAGGGCGTGGCCCCCATTGCACAGCCCAGCCATTCTGCTGGTGAACACGTCCTGGAGGCTGTAACAATCTCGAGTTCCTCTGAGAGCCCAGAACTGCCCGAGGGGGACATTACAATGTTTGTGAATCTCCTAAGAGCTCTGGGAATACCTAAGAAATAACTAGAACCCCACTTTATGGATGGGTAAACTGCAGTTCAAGCCCCAGAGAGAGGTTAGGAAACACAGCTTCCCCAGGGGTGCATCCAGAAGCACCTGAACCGCGGTAGGGGCTGTACATTGCACAAGGGCACCGCGGGCCAAGCATGGGACCACCTTCACCGAGGGGAAGGCACAACTTTCAGACTCGTTGCCAGGGAGATCTGGTGGCAGCTGCGGCCACCAAGCCGTAAATTCCAGAACAGAAGCCAGTTCGCCGAAGAAGAGCCTCTCCGCAGTCCTCACCTTCTGCGCTTTCCCCCCCGGCCCCAGACTCCCACCTCTAGGGAAGGAGCCGCTGCTACTGCGTCAGACCCCCTGGGGTAGGCCAGTGATGCCCATTTACAGAAGAGGAAACTCAGGCCCTCGAAAGAGGGTGCCCAATGTCACGCAGAAAGTGGGTGACTGAGGTAGAGTTTGAAGCATACTGGCCTGAGCCAGGCTGGGGTGCAGGGCTCCCTCGCCTCCCCCAGGCCCTGGGGTGAGCTGGTTCTTTCCCTCGATGCTCTCAGGGCAGCTGGGGAGTGAACAGAGGGTGTGTCCGGTTGTTTGCTCAGCAGTGTCATCTCACAGCCAGTGGCCTGGCCAGGATGAAGCTGCAGGGGAGCTCCATTCACCATCTGCTCCCCGCACAGCGGGTCGGCAGGGCCTCTCCCTCCCACCCCAGCCTGCTCTGGGCATGGGCCTCAGAGACAGCCTCCCGCACCTGAAGGCGGTCAGGGAAGGACAGAGGCACAGCTGGAGCTCCTGCCACGTGCCCCAACGCCCACAGGCTGGGAGGAGAGGGGTACAACGTGGGCACAGATTTCATGGGGCTCCGCAGGGTGCTGTGAGAGAGGGTCGCCTTGTGGCCAGTTTCAAGAATGCCTGACAGGTGAGGCGGGGGTGCATCTGAACTGGGCCTCAAATGATGGGACGGTTCAGATCCACAGAGGTGGGGCCTACAGGTCAAAGGCCTGGCCGGGCCGCAGGAAGCACAGACAGGGCGGGTGGACGGGGCTGAAGCAGAGAGCGTGTCCAGCGGTGCCGTGGGTAAGCAGGTGGAGAAGGCGGCTTCACATGCCAGGCTAAGGTGTTTGCCCTTAATCAGGTGAGCGTGGGAAGCCATGGGAGATTTTGGACTGGGGGAGGCCCCGAGAGAGACTGGGGCTTAGCAAGACCACCACGGCACTCGGCGGAGAGCGTGGGCTATGCAGGTATGGCTGCTGTCCCGGAGAGGTGCACGCTGCCTCTGGCAGCGCTCCGGAAGGGCGTGATGGGAAAGACGGCGTGCAGGAGAATCAGCTGGTGTTGGCCACCCAGCCACAGACGGCATGTGGAGGAAAAGCGAGGGAGGGGGCGGACAGAGAAGGGAGGTCCAGTCCCTGGGACCTGAGAGGTGCAGGGCCCACGCCAGCTGCTTTCTGCCCGACTGCTGACCATCTCTCACGGATGGTCTCATCAGCACTTTGAGGTAAGGCATTCCATCTTATTTTACAAATGAGGAAACTGCGGCTCAGAGAGGGTAATGTCTTGCCCAGATGAAGTTCTAGGTTCTGACTCCAGAGCGGGTGTTCTTCCCGTCGCTTCCTGCATCGCTCTGGCCTTTGGGGCCTGCCGGGCACATGCTCACCCACCTGCGGAGCAGCTGCTGGTCTGGCTGAGAAGCGGGGGCTGCCGGCGGGGGCGGAGCAGTTGTAAACAGGTCAGGGATCCGGCTGGAAGGGCTACAGGAGCAGTGACAGGGGCAAAGCAGGGGAGTGATGGGAAAGGGGGAAAATTCATTTGTACGGTACTCACAGGACCTGGAAACCCAGCTCTACCCCAGCAAGTGTCGGGGGACCTGGGCTCTTGGGGAAGGCCGGAATGGCTAGTAAGGCGCAGAAGGGAGGAGGGAGCCAGAGCTTGACTGAAGAGCCATCTCCCTCCCCCTGGGCCGCATGCTTTCTCTCCTGTCTGCAGCTTAGAAGCACACACAGACCCACCAAAGCACTCAGCCACAATCACACGGGCTACACAATCACATGCCCCGCCACGGACACATGACTGCACAAGCACACACATTCAAGGACTCAATCACATGGAGTGTCACACATACACCAGGCCTCCTGGGCACAGTCAGTCACACAACCACCTGCAGTGACCCTGATGGACAATCACTCAGGTACAGGACTTAGACACACACACCAGTCACGCAGCGTAAGCTCTCACACACTCTCGTGCGGAACCAGAGGACGGTTCCCAGGAAGGTCTCTGCCTAGGAGCATCACTCAGGCATGGGAAGGGCAGGGAGTGTCCCTCAGTGGTCTTTATTGCCATTGTCTGGGAGAGGAAGTTGCCCCTCTGACCTCCTGGGGGCCTCATTGTGAGAGGCGGAATTCAACTACAGGCTCCTGCTGGAGTAGGGTGGGTGGGACGGGGTGTGGTAACTGGCCCTGAGAGAGGTCAAGGGCAGCTGGGGATTGTTGTGGAGGAAGCAATTTGCCTCAGTGGCAAGAGCAGACCAGAATAATAAGGCAGACTGGGTGCTGTCCTCTGGGCAACCTCTCCCTGGCTGTGACCTTGGGTAAATGACTACCTCTCTGAGCGGCAACAATGCCCAGCAGTAAAAGGAGATAACACCACCAATCCCACAAAACATTTAGGAGTGCTGAGAGAATGACCATCAAGTACTAGCAGAGGGCCTGGCAAACAGTGGCCACAGGAGCCTGTGAGTGTGTGGGGACACCGAGGCCCGCCGAGGCTCAGAGGCAGGGCTGGGAGGGCAAGGGTCAATAATGCCAGTCCCAGGATCAACTAGTCCCAGGATCAACTTGTCCCAGAAAAGCAGCGCCTCAGGTGACTCAGAGTTTCGGTTGATGGTGGGCTGACCTTCCCCACCCTAGTGCTGGAGTAGGGAGACAAGGGGCATCAGGAGGGCTGGGCGGGGCAGCGGGCTCAGAGGCAGCTCGGAAGGGGGTCCCACCAGTATGTCTATTGCTGAGAAGTAGAGGGGTGCCTTGGCTCTCTCCAGCAAGCTGTGATTCAGAAGATTCTGAGGGTTGGCTATGGGGTCCCTACCAGTCTTTAGGAACACCCAATTCAGGGCGACTGAGAAAGGGAGCATAACCCCAACGCTGAAGAAAAACTTCCAACAGAGGAAAGGCACACAGCCGGCAGCCCTCCGCCCTCTGCTGGCCACCAGTGCTCACTGCAGCCTCATTGCTTTGGTCTAAGGCCCTCGTTTGGCCCACTAGCTCAGATAATAGAGCCAAGGAACTGACAACACAGTGTGGCAAACAATGTAGACAGTGGGGCTGGAAGGCCAAGGTTTGAAATCCCAGCTCTACTGCTGCTGCTATCATTACTTACGAGCTGGGTGACTCTGTGCAAGTGACTTCATCTCTTTGTGGCTCAGATTATTTGCAAAACGAGATTGATAATAATAGTATCCACCACATAGTTATTTTGAAAAGTAAATACATATTATCTACAGCAAGTGCTTGGAATAAGTAAAGTACAAAAGTCATACATGGTGCCTAGCTGTCCTAGTCTGTACTTCTGGGGTCAGCATGGCTTAGGGGCATTGCTTGAGAGTTGGGAGTCAGCCAGCCCTGACCTGGGGTTGAATTAAATTCTGGCTCTGGCGCAGCCACCTGCCAAGTTTGTGCTTTGCAGTGTTGACTAGTCACATGTCACATGGAAGGAGAGATAACGGGAGTAAGTTTGAAGTCACTCTTGAAATTATCTTTTAGGAAGGCACCATGTTGGGGATAAATATGTCATGTTTCAAAGCCCGAGGTGGCCAGTTTTTCCAATTCTTGGTTATAGTCTTTCAAGCAGCTGGCCTGCACGCAAGGGCAACGGTGCACAGACCACGTGTATCTTCAACACTGGACTCATACTCGCTGGCGAGATGCCCACACAGAGAAGTACATGGAAGCAGATACCTGCTGGAGTCTCAGGTCTGAATCTTCCAGCTCACTCACCGAGGGGCACATTTCATCACAGGCAGACACTCACTTCGACATTACTTAAAATTCTCACCCAGGATGATGTGGCTCAGTGGGTTGAGCGCTGGCTGGCCTGTGAACCAAAAGGTCACCTGCTCGATTCCCAGTCAGGGAACATGCCTGGGTTCCAGGCCAGGTCCCCAGTTGGGGGCGTGCTAGAGGCAGCCAATCGATGTCTCCCTCCCTCTTTCTCTAAAAATAAATAAAGTCTTAAAAAAAAAGAAAGAAAGAAAGAAAGATCTCCACGCTCTCTGTTTCTGGCCAAGTGTGTAATTCAGTTTGTGCGCATCCGGGATGCAGCTGCTTTGTGCCTTACCTCCCCGAAGGGTTTCCTCTTCTGAAAAATGGGGCAGTAACAGTGAACGCTACAGCCTCAGGTTCCTGTGCAGATCAAGGAAGATTACGTGTGTAGGAGCTTTAAATGCCTGTCACCTAAACGACACTCTCCACTCCTTCCCCTTATCCCAATTTTCCACTAATTAGCTGTGACTCTGAGCAAGCCATTTCCCTCTCTGGGTCTCGGTGTTCTCAACGCAAAACATGGGGGGGCTTTATCAGTATTAGATGATTTCAAAGGCCCCTTCTAGCCTGAAACTTTCAAGCTGGTCCGGTGATTCTAAGACATTTAGAGTGCAGTCAACGCTTCTACAAATGCTGAGGCTCGCACGGTCTTTCCAGGACTGCTCTGTCCAGCTGGTCAGGGCGCATCTAAACGTGGAAGCCCTTTGCATACTGGAACATGCTAAAGCCTTGAGAATTAAACATGCATCTCAGGGATCTTGTTTACTTTTTTCATTTGGTCAGCACAAAGGTGTACTTCATCTGTGCCTGAATCAGCCCACAGTGACATTTAACTGTGCCCCCCACTACAGTCCTTCAGAGGCACTGCTGATGACCAAGATTTACCGGTGATCGGAGAGAAACAGCTCCCCACTGTAAGCGACACGCGTTGGGCAGCTAGGCACTAGCCCTGGCTTTGGGAAAACCCCTTCTGGGAGGGCAGGAGGATAAAAGGAAATGAACTTGGAGGTCAGACCCCAACTGAGCCCGTTTCCCCATCTGTAAAACTGTAGTGGACCACTTTCCTGGCAGCATTGTATGGGTTTAGAGTAACACAAGGCCTTGGGCAGGATCGTGGACTGGTGGGAAGCACTCTCCTTAAGTGAGACAGACCGCAGTTTCAAGTACACTCCCACCGTGTCGCTGGTCTCCCCACTGCTGAGCCTATTTCCACATCAGTCAAATTGGGACACAGCCACTCAAAGGATTTCTGTGCTTGGTTCTTCACTAGCAACCCATCCGTTCTCCTGCATCAGTCCCCACCCCCACACCAATCTAGCTGTCGGACGAGGCTCAGAGCAGTGGTGTTAACGGAAACACCTTCTCTGGTCTGCCTGGGGCCCTATGAAGACTCAAATTGCCCATGCCCAGCCCTGAGGCTTTCCTAAACCAGTACCCCAGCCCCTGCATGGCCTAATTCCTTGCCCCCAATATCTTGCCTTGCCAGGGTGTACCCTTCATAGTAGCCTCCCTGGGCACTTTCCCTGGGTTGGCAATTGCTACCTGTATGGGGTTAAGCCTGCACACCCTGAAGACAGAAACTGTGATTTCCTTATCTCTGGATTTGTCATGGGAAGATCTGGTATAGTGTGCTCTGCAAATGTTAAGACGCTGCACTTCCACCTTTTGGAAATAGCTCCCTGGAAAGGTAGTGTTGGAGCACGATTAAGGTCAAAGGTAAAGCTAGGGATGGAGACTTGCTTTGGAATAGAGAATGTGGAAGAACATGACAATGAAGTCAAAAGACCTGGATTCAAACCTCAGTTCTGCCACTTACCAACAAAGAATCTGGGTAAGCCACTCGGTCTCTGAGTTGTTCTGTAGGCTAAGGGTAAACTGTCTACTTAGCACAGTACCTGGCACACACTAGTACTTTTTTAGGTCCTAGGTGCTGTTCTAAATGTTTAAATGCATGCACTAATTTAATCTCCCTACAAATCTAGGAGGTAGGTATTATTATTCTCATATTGGGCCCCGTAAATGAGGAAAATGAAGAAAGTGAGGCTCACAGAGCCTCACTCACATTAAATTACTTCAAGTCCACAGAGCTAGTGAGCTGCTTGCTAAATGGCAGCAATGACTGTTCTGAAACAGCAACACATGGCACAGAGTCCCCGAGACCCCAAGGTCTGGCCGAGGGGCTTCTGCATCTGGACTAGTTCCAATCTTATTCCCTTAATTGCAGCGAATGACACAGATGAGTTGGTGTTATAAATAGAGTTTACATAATGTATTTATTTTAAGTGCCATTCATGCATATCAGTTCTGGCACCAACAATCCTAATGACACTTGGAATATTTCTTTAAAGCACTAAACAGTTACAAAGAATGGGTGTCGTTCATCATAGAGGCAAAATATGAAATCGTGCAATAGCAAAACTGTAGAAACATTAAAACACTGACTGTCCAACAGCAGTACAGAGAGCAGATTGTGTTTGCACAAAAAGCCAATGCATTTCATCACATATATACAATATAGATATGTACACATCACCCTTTGAATGGACAATATCAAAATACTCTATTCCATTTGAAATAATCCCCAGATTGATTCCCTCCCACTTCAAAGGACATCTGAGAGACATGTATTTACAAGTACACACATGAATACATTTACATTTCAAAAACTGCCACAAATGCCAGTCGGATTATTCTCCTGGACAGAGTACCCCATTTCATTATATACCTTTATTATTCTTCTCCCCAAAAGCCTTCCGCCAATTGAGGCCCACGACAGAACTTTGCATTAGCAACTACCAAGTGAAATGGCCACCAGAGGGACGCTCTGCACCTCACCAGGTAGCCCCGTCTGGCTGGAGCCCACCGAGAAGGCCTGTCCTGGGCCCCCAGGTCACCTGAATCACAAGAGTGGGATGGGTCTGGATGGAGGCTCTGCCTCCAGGGCCATTCTTGGTAAGTTTAAATTCTTATAAAAATATTCATCACTGCAAATCAGTAAATGAGTGCCAAACAGGAAATTGGTTTCACACAATTTGAAAAATCCTCATCAGTGGTTTCTACTCAAATT
This sequence comes from Glossophaga mutica, assembly GCA_039655065.1. Taxonomy (NCBI): domain Eukaryota; kingdom Metazoa; phylum Chordata; class Mammalia; order Chiroptera; family Phyllostomidae; genus Glossophaga; species Glossophaga mutica. The sequence goes on from CM077307.1 coordinate 28,365,102, forward strand.
ACTCAATGTAAGAGACTCCATTCCAATGCCCAAACTGTTTAAAGTGCGCACACTGCTGCCCAAGCGGTTAGAAGTTCCAAAAGGGCCCTTCCGGTATGTAGCACACGGTGACTTCGGCAGACTACTGAAAAGCCCCCTCTTTCTGTCAAGCTTTTCCTCTGCAGGCTGCTATCTCATCTTGCCTCTGATCGATCTGAGAGGGGCCTGCTGGCTGCCTTTCCAGAATCTTCTGATATTCTCTGATCCAAGGGGCTGGAACTGAGCTTCCTTTTTTCATGCCAAGCAGGGTCCAGACAACAGGAAAATAAAGTCCTTCCTTTCTCCCCAACTTCACCAGCCTTTAACCACGGCTGGCTTCCCAGTGATTCATCCAAGGCAACACTCCATTAAAACACACACACACTCAACACTCTCACATACACACGTATAGAAACAAGGATGTTTAGTTCAAGTAGAGATTACTCGACCACAGAATCACTACAGCTAATTAAAATGATTTAAACATGGATGATAGAGACTTGAGATGCTAAAAGGCAACAAGTGAGTAGTTATTACTCCTTGATTTGATGGAACATATTTCCCCACTAGAACTGAAAAAAAAAATTCTGCTTTTTTTCTCTAAGAACCAATTCAAAATCTATTCATTTAAAAAAATCTCATTTCTTTTAGTTTTATTATAAAACTAAGACAGTCAATCCGTGCAAAGTAACTGTGATGTGATATGAAACAAAATAATAACTAATAAAAAACCCCTACGAGATGGGCTGCATTCCAGAGCACGTACCCAACTGTCACACGAGCACAGAGACAGCAGGCCCCGTCACAGCAACTGCGTGCTCGGAGCGCCGAGGCGAGCAGAATCTCTGTGTGGCTCTGCCCTCCTGCCAGTGCTTCCTGAGTGGGAAGAGAATGAGTGGGGAAATCTGCTTTATAAACAATGCCCTGCCATTCTGTTGCCCAAAGGAACTCTGATTCAAATTCCAGGAAAAAAGTCCTACTTAGCTAGTAAGTCTCAATTAGCAGGAATGCTAAGATAGAGAAATATACTCACATGGTATGAGGAGTGATGACAAAGAGAATAACACAATCTCTCTGATTGTCTTGTCTGTAAACTCTTACCAAGAAAAATAATTCTGTGCTTTCAGACATCCCATTTATCCCTAATGAACCCAATTAGAGCTAAGCATTCATAGAACATAGCAATAAATATTAAAGTTACACTTCTGAATAATAAATAAGTGGAGACATTGATTTGTTTAAAGAGCCAAGCAATACCCAGCTTCTAATCAATCAAATAAATTTTAGAGCTGTTATAATGCAGATTAGAAAATTAGACATTGACAAGGCACAACATAAAATCTATAATCCTCCAAGTATAAAAAAAAAAAATTGGGGGGGGGGCCTCAGTTCTTTGTGCTGCTCAGGACCAACATGCCCCTTTGGATTGTTTGGAGATTATCAAACTCTGGGTTCTTTGACTTACTGGGTAGAACTCGATACCCACATTTCTGAGAAAATTCAATAAGGGGAACCAGGCTTTGAAAAAATCTATTTCCTTTAAGTTGCCCACATCAGTTAAAACCACCCTGCAGAAAATAGCCTAACAAGGAATAAAAACTCACAGTAATTTTCTTTTCGAGATCTAACAATCCAATTAGAAAAAATCGAAGCCTTTCAGTAAATTTTGTACATATATTTACACATATGTATCTATCAACTGCTTGCAGCAAAATAGGCTCTGTCTGAAAAATCAGTCTGGCACTTGTGGTCAACAACAAACTGACACAAATATGCAAAAGCTGTTTAAATCACACAACAGTCAGGAGCTACGGAGGGCAGCTGGCAGGGAGACAAACATGGAGTACTTGTTTGGGTCTGATAAAAGCAGTAGGTTATCCAGCTAAAAATCTTTTTGATTGTCTTCAAAAGAAATTTTGATAGCACTGGTAAAGTGATTAGCAACTCTGTTTCCTCAACTGGATTCTCTTAAACCTTTCCCTTCACTGCACAGAAAGGTGACTCTGGGGTCCCGTGCCTTGCATAAACAAGCTCTACACAATTGAATCCCAATCAAAGTCATCCTGGATGTCGTCTGGGGGCAGGGAGCGCCGCATCTGGAAGGCTTGGGAAGGCATCATGTGCTGCTGGTTCATGGCTCCGTGATGGCCTGGAAGGAAGCAGGCAATGTCAGCAGCGGCTCAGTACAAAAGAAAGCCTACTGAGCGCTTCCCACGTGCCAAGTAGTCAGCACACATTACCTCGTACATTTTCATCTTATAGATAAGTGAGACTGGGTTTAAGAGAATGCGCAAGTTACTCAAAGTCACACAACTAGTAAGGGGAAGAGACAGGATCTGAACTCAGTTCACTTGACTCCAAAACCAACACTCTTTCCGTTACACCAGAACGAAAGGCATAAAAAGAGTGGCAGGGTGCCCACGTGCCGACACAAGCATTCTCCTTACATCGGTTCCAGTTCAGGGTGTTTCAGTAGCATGAGTTGGCTCACACGAGGACAGTAAACAGAAGAATGATGTTAGCGTACCACTGAAGTCACACTGGGCCACAGTGAGTTTCCTCAGCAAGTTAATTCTTGTGCCACCAGTAACAGCGGGTGAACGGAGGACATCGACACAGCTGAGTGCAGAGAGCCGTGGAGGAACGAAGCACAGCACACAATGCCCACTCTCCCCCTCTTCTGGCGTCAGTGTGGCCGGGCACTGTTTGCGCACCCCAGTTTCGGTGCATTCTGCCCTACCCCCTTAGCTTTGACAAACCCCCTTCCAAACCAGATTCTTTTTTTCAAAAAATGATCTTTATTTAGTTGTAGAATTTATTCTTTCACTGGGAATTAAACATGTTCTTTTAACTGTTATGAAATTTTTACTGATTATAGTTTTTGTTAGTACTCTGAATACAAAGTTTCAAGAAATCTGCTGCTCATGTTATTTTTCTCATAAACCCTGTAACTTTTAATGTGCAACTTTACAAAATGCTAAGGTTTTCAGTATATCACAGAATAGCAGAAATGCCTCGTATTTACCTATTTTTCAGGTACAAATTCCTTACTTTGTGCCAGGCACTAACATAAGCAATTTACATACAATCCTCATTTAATTCTCTTAACACCCCTAGGCCTTAGGTAGTGCTATTAGCCCCCATCTACAGACAGGGAAGCTGAGGTAGAACAGTTAGGCAGCTATCAAGTATCAGCACACCAGGATTCAAACCCTGGGAATCTGGCTCCAGAGTCTTAACTACCATGTCTTGCTACCTACAAGTTACCGGTGAGCACTGAGAACAAAAGAACACAACATCTGGTCCCAACTCTTCCTTGACTACTGCCTGGCACACAGTCCTTTTGAGGTTTTAAATCCATTCTTGCATACTGCCAGTTGTAATGGGTGGTGTGGTATATGAGAAAAATACTGAACTCTCAATCTAGACAACAAGGATTGAGTCTTGGTTTGGCCATTTACCAAACTGGTGACTCTGGGCAAGCTGTCTCCCCTTCTGAGCCTCCATTTCCTCACCTAGATAATCCTTAAGACCCCTTTCCACCTCTAACAATGTGCCTCTGCTAAATATGACATCCTACATTCAGGAACCTAGGGGAAAAAACTTAACTAGTTAACTCTCGAAACTTCTGTGCTCTATAAGGTACTTCCCTGGAAACTATAGCTGAAGAGACTTCATCAGAATGAGTGTACAGGAGCTAATCAAAGTGGGTTCTTGAAACCTGCTGAAGCCTATCAGTCAAATAGCCAAAAAGATACCCAAGACCCCAGGACAAGTGCTATATCCCCAACCTCTTAGAGAGACAGGACAATAATTAGAACCACAGATAGCATCACAGGCTAAAAGAGATTTCAGATCATGTTATCCACACACCAAATGGCAAGTCAGACTTTGGCACCCCAGTGGCGTCAACCAAGTTCACTCCCTCCTGAGGCAGCCTCATTCACCGTCAGGACAGCTACAGCTTTTCTATATTAAACACTGAGTACTAACTGCAACACACCACACCCTGAATTACCTGTAATCGTTGTTCCTGGAGTGCTGAGAGCCTGTGGGATGTGCGGATAACCAGGAGGTGGCATCACTGAAGGAGGGAGATTTTGCCTGGAGTCTATGTACAAATTTCCTAATCAGATTAAAGAACAGAAAGAAGAAAAAACATATTACCTAATAAATTCAGAAATAAATAAAACAAATCAAGCATTAAAATCTTAACGGGACTGTTACCTAAAACTAAATTAAGCAGGTATGGTGAGGAAGAAAAGGGAAGGAAAAATTATTTCTTCCAGATGTTAAAACTCTGCCAAGGTGGGGCTGGCTTTTTGAACACAGTGCCAAGCTGGGTCTAAGTCCGCTGGTACAATTCTAGCACTCCTTCTAATTCAAAACTCGCAGGCCAGTTATGTCTATTATTGTTCTTACATACCTTATTACAACTCAAAAGCATTTTCATCATCACTTCATCTGAACCTTCCACTAAGCCCACATGAAGACAAGACAGGGATTATCCTCACTTTATGGATGAGGCAAAGGAGGCTCAGAAAGGCTAAGCTGACTGCCCAAAGACACATCAGTTTGGCACTGTGGCGAACATCCAGTTCCCCTGACTCACGGGCTCTCTCTCCTAATGGCTGTCTCTGTATTGGATTTTCTCACCCCCAAAGCAGATCTATGTGTGCCCGAGCTGCTTATTAACAAAGTGACCAGAGGCACAAAGTCATAGGAAAGAACTGCACTAGATAAAAGAGCTACACTAAGCAAATGTAGTATATATTATTTAGAAATGTAAAGATGGGAAACGTAGGTTTCATTTAAGTGGCATTTCAGAAGGTTCTCAATATATTTTTGACAGAAGCCATCAAATGTAATAGTTCCAAAATGTCCATTATGTTGCTTCCTAATGCAAAATAGAAATGGAAGGGCACACCGTCATGTGCCCTCCCCCAGTAACTCCTTGGAGAGAAAAACATAACACTGGCTCACATTATACGGAGCATCTGGAATTCCAAAAAAGCCGTTTTCCTAAGGTATTCTAGTGTTTCATACAAATTATACGTGCACTCTACCAACGCTGTCACCAAATTAGAAAAGAACTATTTTCCCAGAGGAAATTAAAAAGAAAAGAAAAACCTTCCTTTTGTACCCAAGGCAGGGCACACAGTTTGGCCACTCACAAGTTTTTGACTGACACTGGGACGTGAGACTAGTGAGGCTGCTCAAACTTCAAGGGGTAACCTCAGAGATAATCTAATCCAGCCCTATCTGTTCATGTGCAGGAGGAAATGAAACCAGAGACAAAATGAGGCAGAACCAGGAACAGGCCACAAGATCTGACTTACGAGCCACTGCCTTCTAACATGACATAGTTTTTTACAGTAAAGTTTAAAGTCAGAACTGAGCTCCTCTTTGACCAATTTACTATCCTGAAGATTCAGGAAGAAAAAAACACCTTATACTGTATTCCAGCTCTAATAAACTTTTTTTTTAATAATTTATTTTTAGAGAGAGAGGAAGGGAAAGAAAAGGACAGAAATAACGATGAGAGAGAGAGAAACATCGATTGTTTGCCTCCTGTACCCTGTATACACCTGACAGGGCACCAAATCCACAACCTAGGCATGTGCCCTGACTGGGAATCGAACCAGTGACCTTGAGCTTCACAGAACAATGCCTAACAAACTGAGACTCACTGGTCAGGACTCTAGTAAATTCTTTTAGGCAGAGATGATTAGTCTTCACATGCATGGCTGGTGTGCTACTCTGAGTAATATGGTCATTCATTTATTTATCAATGATTTCTCAGCCTCTGTCCTGAAAATTTTAGCTCTCTTGCTCATCCTTAGGAGCTCAAATCACAATCGAAAGACAAAAATGTTTTTATTGAAGATCTGTCTTTACATTTCTTTTCTTAAAAGATTTTATTAATTTATTTTTAGAGAGAGGGGAAGGGAGGGAGGGAGAGAAACATCAATGTGTGCTTGCCTCTTGCACACCCCTACTTGGGATCTGGCCCACAACCCAGACATGTGGCCTAGGCTGGGAATTCAACCGGCGACCCTTTGGTTCACAGGCTGGCACTCAACCAACTGAGGCTTTTTTTTTCCATTTCTCATTTTTTGGATTAGTAATTATAACTTTAAAAGGGGAGAGGGAGTGGGAACTGGACAAGAATTATGGAAATAGACACCCACATTAAACAAACAGCCTTAACTTTTTCAAATTGTTACATTCCTAACACTTTTACTTTCAGATAGAAATTCTCATTAATTCTTATTTTTCTCACATGCTCGTTATAGTCTGAACAATAAGAGTCTACCTAAACTTTCTAAGCCAGAAATTAACTTCCAATGTAGTTTCCAGAGATTTCTGAGATCCTATAACATTTAGAATGTAGTTATGAGAATTATAAAATCTAATCACACAGGTAAACAGGGTACTCACAGCCTCCCACAACTACATCAAAACTACAACTAAAGTATAGAACAAGCATTATTCAGAGCCACCTGAAATCTGGCTGAATGGAGGTCTTAACAACTAGGGAATTAAAGAAAGCCACAAGACTAGTAGGAGGGGCACAGACATGGGACCAGCCTGTTTCACGTGTGGTGGATAAAAATCGAGAGGGATATTTCAGCTGCAGAGGTCCCACCTGCAGAGCAAGGGGTCCCAGCCCCACACCAGGCTCCCCGAGCCCAGGGTTCCAATGCCAGAAAGAGAAGTCCCCGTAACTTCTGGCTGTAAAAAACCAGCAGGGATTAAGGCTGAGGGAGATGGAGGGCTTCTGGAATCCCAGGCAGTTCCTCTCTAAGGGCCCATGCCAATGTACATGGACTCACTCCCTCTGAACTCCAGCACTAGGGCAGCAGCCTGAAAGGAGCCACGAATATATGGAGAGGAACTGGACTGTCTGGCTTCGGGGTGAGAGCTAGGTGGTACCTTCTCCCAGACAGAAATGCTGGCAGAGGCCATTGTTGCTTTTCATTCTTCCCCCACAGTGCCGGCAGGCAGGCATTATACCTAAGACTCCATCAACCTGGCTCCCACTGTTTGTTCTACCCTGGTGATTCCCTGAGGCCCTGCAGAACTGAAACTTCAGAAAAGAAAACTGTAGGCACTGTAATCAGAATAAAAGAAATGGCTACAATGGTAAAGGGTAAAGAAGATAAAATGAAAAATACAGGGCACAAATTTTGAGTCCAGAAAAAAACATCAATGAGACTACATACCATTATGTCCACTCTTCAAGTAAAATTTCAACCTTAATATTAACATTCTTAGAAAGTATAAAAATATTATTTTTCATTGCAAGTATATACAAATTTAAATTGAGCTAACTTCCTAACTATGTTCTTATAAAAATGCATGTATCTTAAACACATTTAATTCTAGTTTGACAACTGAAAAGATCACAAAGTCAACTGTAAACAGCAATCATATAAATCACGACAAATAATTTATCTCAATTTTTCTAAGATATACCTTAAATATATTATTTGATTTCATTCATTTCTTAGAAATGAAAAGATCCAAATGGATCACTGTCACCGTTAGCAATGTACCAAGTTCCCTCAGTCACTAAATTCGACATGAATGAGACAAGATAAAATCAAGAAGGTAACTAAACCCCTACCTGTTCCAATGTGTTGGGAAGGTTTTGTTGGATGCATGGCACCATGACAGACATTTTGCTGAACGTTACTCTGTGAGTGGATAAGGCCGGTTTGTGTAAAGAATTGATTAAGAGAAGAACAGAGATCAGCAAATTGAACCTGATCTAAAGACCAGTTCTTGAGATCTGCCTGTCTCATACTCTCCATCAAACCTATGAGAAAAACATTGAAAATACAATTGGCACAATTCTGTAAATTTGCAAGGAAGATAGCAAGACAGTTTTTTTCAGCCCCTGAAATTTCCACTAGCAGTGATTTGCCCATGCAATGAAGAATGACATTATAAAATTATTCAAAGTCCGATTCTTTTAAGTGGGGCCAAATTGTTTTTAAAACTCTTGTCTGTAATCCTTTGCTCCAACTGGCCAAAAGATTTAATAATGAACTTTGCAAAATGCTGTTTTTAAGCATATTAGCAATAGCAAATAAAACACTATATAAGAAGATATTTATTTCTATTACAAAGAAACTTATAATCTACCAGAGAAAACAGGCTGTATATGTGGTTACACGTCAAAAAAGAACCAACACTCACCTTGGAACTGTGAAAGGTCTACATCTGACCAATTCACACTGGTAGCAATTCGACAGCTTTCCTTTAGCATATCAAGTGTTGCATACCAATCATTTGAAACACCTATAAAAATAATATTAACAAAACTGTAAATCTTGGATAGTGGAAGTTTGAAGTATATGGTATGGAAGACAATGCTGACTTTATTCCTGACGTTGGCAGATCCATATTCAGTTTTACAAACAGATTCATGCCCATTACATCACGTGTTGGAGCAACCTGAGACAGGTAGAAAGGTTATTATTTCTCTCCATTTTGCAAATGGAAAACAAACAAAAGTTGGAACCCAGAGAGGTGGTGTAACTTAGCAAGGTCACTATAATGAATCTAAGACTTGACCCCAGGGCTTCTAAGCTGTAGTCAGGCACTTGAAAATTATCAAAGTTGCTAACTGCTCTTTATGTTTGTATACTACAAATAAATGACCAGGAAGGACAAATCATACTAGTCAGTATTTCCCTCCATATAAAGTTCATTTTCCTGTCTTGTTGTCACCCTAAGAGAGACATTCTCTGTAACTTACAGGCAGACACACATTTAGAAGCAATACGCAGTATAATAAAGCACTGACTTAAGGGCGGTAGATCAGATGTATAGCAAGAGGAGTTTCTTACAAAGCAAAAACTTAACAGTGAGAAATGCCTTAACACAGTTCTCCTGTAAAACTAGCAAGGGAGAGGGTTACAAATTCTATAGGAAATGCTGATGAATCCAAGCCAGGGCATTTCTAGCCAGGAACAGTATCCTCTGGTGTGACATCATCAGAAAAATTAAGACCCCACAGTCTCTGTGTGCCAGCAAAGCGGTCACCACTCAGAAGCATGGGGCAAGGACTGCACTCAAAGAGATGGTGCTGAATAGATAAAGAATATCTTCCATTCAGTGACTGCTACCCAAATTCCTCTGTTTCCATGATCACCCCTGGATAGATGAAAGAAAGAACTAATAAAAAGAACTTTCTGCTACATCACAGATAACTGTGTATCAACTACTGGCTATGTGACTTACAAAATTCTGCCAATTGTGGGTTTTAAAAAAGTGAACAATGAACCAGAGACAGTATGACCCTACCCTCAGGCAACTCATAATTTAGGAAAAAATTTGCTAGGAGAGGGGGGATTAAATTAATGCCTCAATGAGCTACAAACATCAAGTCTATCAGATTTGCAGATCCTATAATGAATGCTGACTTGGCAACACAAAATAAAGCAATCTCTGCAGATAGAGTGGCTGAGCAAACCCCTTCCCACTCAGTAAATGTTTGCTCATTTTTAGTCTTTTTAGAACAACTGGTGTTACAGACTCTAAACTCTGACAGGCTGGGATATAAATTCCAGTTCTACTAGTTATCAGCAGTATGATCTTGAGCAAACTGCTTAATTTCTTTCACTTACACTTTTCCTATCAAATATGGCAACCTATACTTGATTTAAGAGAATAATATGAGATAATGTACCTAAATCACCTTGCATATAATGGGCACTCAAGCAACTGTGAGTTCCCTCCATCCCTTCCCTGTTAAAGACAACTTGCTAATTAGACCCATCTTATAAATGAGAAATTTATTATTCAAATACTGTTATCACAGTTACAATTTTCCCCAGCTCCCAAGGTTTTCATCTGACAAGCTATCACTGCGCATCCTGGATGGTTTCCAGCTATGTTTGGACTTTTTTCTCCCCTGGTAAACCTTAGACTAACAAAGAAAGGTATGACCTGAGGAGAGCATCACAACCTTTTCCTGATGCCCAGTCCTCTATAATTTTTAACAAATCCACAAAATCATATTAAAAACAAGCTTAAATTTCTGAAGAATGTATAGACATTAAAAGGTAGGCAATAATGACTGAAACAGAAATTACGAAACGGAGCTATATTATATACCTTTTCCTCTAGGCACAGATCCAAAAATAACTTCAAGATATTGTAGGACATTTAGGCCATCAAGGCAGGAACTATATCCAATTTTCAATTTTAATCTAGATTTTATTCTACTTAGAATTAGTAATGGAAAACAAAATAAACTGTTAAAAGAAGCTCACTAAATTCCAAGTACCCTGCTACTCATTTTTCTACTTTATCTCAATTAATAACCCCCAAAAACACTTACGATATTTTTTCCATGTTGTAAATGAGGAAACCATTTCAGAAAAATTTAAGATTGAAAGCAAACCAGAATATCAGAGACAGCACACACTACCTAAAGCTCATTTCCCTAACAACAGTTTAACTGCTGAAACAAAGGTCATTTTTAAATTGGCGAGTAAGAACTAGCACTGTCTAGCACTTGGCAATTGTCCCTTCAGGATATAAATCTCATCGGTGCCACGGTGGGGAGTGGACAGCCAGGCAAGCCAAGAGAAGGGCGCGTCCTCTGCACAACTTCCAAGGGCGCCCGCCCTTCGCCTTGCACTCTGTGCCTGCAGCACCCCTTGGCGCTGTGCGGTGCTAAGACTACTTGGTCCGTCAGCACTGTCAGTCAGGCATCTCACCTGAAACCGTCAAGACCCATCTGAAGAGCAACAGATTTTTCAAAACATCAGGATATGAAAAATGTTTTCTTCCTTTACAATATACCACTCTAAAATGAGATAGCTGGCAGGAATGAAGCAAAGAAAGGAAGAGAGGGAACATTCACTGAATATTTCACAAGGTACTAGACAAGGCATTTCACATTTGTATTCTCGATATGACCCTTGTACACTGTATACAGAGTATTTTTACTGTCACTTTTATAGATGAGAAGATAACAAGTCTAAAAGAAGTTAAGTGATGTACCAAAAGTCATAAGAGCTGTAATGAGGATTCAGATCTGTGCTCTTTCTTCTATAGCACTGAATCATAACAGATTGCAAATAGACTGTGCATTCCATTCTTCCTTCAAATACACCTGACCCTTGAACACCACAGGTTTGAACTGTGTGGGTCCACTCGCATGTGGATTATTTTCAATAAATACACAGTTTATAGTATATAGTATTTTCAATCCCCAGCTGGGAATCCGTGGATATGGAGGGCCAACTGTACGCACTGTTCTACACCATTCTATATTAGGGACTTAAGCATCCATGGATTCTGGTATCTAAATGGGGGTCCTAGAACCAATCCCCAACAGACACCGAGAGATAACTGGGGAGTCAAAAGTCATATACACAGATTCTCAACTGCTGAGAGGTGTGGGGGCGATGTGCAGGTGGGGATTGGTTCTAGGACCCTAACCCTGCACTGTTCAAGGGTCAGTTGTACTCACAAAAACACTTGTTTTTCCAAAAGAATAAAACAAGAGCTAAAACCATAAAACCTGCAAGGGTTGCTGAGTTTGCCTATATTGACACAATAAATTTTAATCAAGAAAATCTCCAGGTCAATCTACAGATTAAATGAGTTACAACTAGAGGATCAGAACAAGGAAACACAAAAGGAGATAAATGAAAAGAGAGTTAGCAGTAAATACAGATAAGCCCCAGATAACAAAGGACAGATACCCTAATTCACCGTTAGCCAAACACAGTCAGGAGACAAAAACTTACCAGAATTACAGGATACCTGTTGTGGGGGTGGGGGTGCCTGATGTGTTAACGTCTGATGCTGATGGTTCGAATGATGCTGCATGTGTTGGTGTGGAGAGGGGTGCTGGGGATGAGGGGACTGGAGCTGGCTGTGTTGCTGCGGGTGCGGTGCTGGATGCTGGGGACGCTGCGGATGCTGTGGTAAACCATGTGGTCGATGGGGTGGATGTGGAGACGACTGTGTGTGCATCTGGGGGTGGGACAGCGAGACTTGTGCAACCGAGTTACTGCCAGTGGTGTTGAGGCCACTGCCATGACTATTGGACAGGCTGCTTTGGTTGCTGTGTGGGTGAGAGCTCACTGTACTGCTGGGAGATTGCTGATAGGAACACGAAGTGTGGGACTGCTGGGAAGATTCCGAAGGGATGTTCATCAAACCTAGAAACAGTCAGAAAAAGCAAGATCATTTATGGTCAGATTTCAGTTATATTTTATGACAAATGTTTACAAAATTATTTAGAAAGTAAAGATGTATGTTGTCAAAAGGCATCTCTGGTTCAGTTTAACAAGTGCTAATGGAATATCCACCACACACCAGGCTCTGCCACTGAGAAGAGTAAGAAACATCATTCCCTGCCCTCGAGTTGCTTATGGTCTAGGCAGGGGTGTCCAACCTGCAGCCCAGGATGGCTGTGAATGCGGCCCAACACAAAATCGTAAATTTACTTAAAATATTATGAGATTTTTTTTTTGCGATTACATGTTACAATGTACTTAATGTGTGGCCCAAAACAACTTTTATTCTTCCAGTGTGGCCCAGAGACACCAAAAGGTTGGACACCCCTGGTAGTGAAAAAGTGACAAAGAGATATGTCCAACATTAAGTACAAAGAAAAAAGTATACAGCAAGGATACTGGAACTTTGCTTCTTGCCTGTTGAGATACACAGGGCTAGATACACAGAGAAGCCTTCCCTGAAAAGGTGGTATCTGCCCTGGCTGGTGTGGCTCAGTGGACTGAGCATGTGCCTGAGAACCAAAGTGTGCCGGTTTGATTCCTAGTCAGGGCACATGCCTGGGCTGTGGGCCAGGTCCCTGGTGGGGGGCTGCGTGAGAGGCAACCACACACTGATGTTTCTTTCCCTCTCTTTCTCTCTTCCTTCCCTCCATCTATAAATAAATAAATAAATAAAATCTTTTTTTTTTTTTTTTTAAGGTATCTGAGTCTTGAAAGATGAATGAAGACAAAGCAAAACAAAACAGCCATCCCCACTATTCTGCATTACTTTTACGGAATCTGAGACACAGTTTAGGGGTTAAGACTGTATACTTTAAAGCACCAGAAAGTAGGGTGTAAAGTCTTTGCACTGCACTTGGTAACTCTGTAAATTTATTAACCTTTCTAAGCCACAATTACCTCAACTATAAATGGGTATGATAACAGTATCTACTTCAGAGTTGTGAGGGTAAAACGCCACGATGCAAGTGTAGATGAGCCCAGTAAATGTTAGCTGTTATAAGGATGACAATCAGGCTGGAAGTGCCTAATGTTAAACATGGTGGATGTTTGGCTTGCAGGCAGACACTCATTTTAATAAAACTACTCCAATATCTGATTCTACAACTAGGTTATTTTCACATCCTAAAGGATGGCTCATACCACATTTTGCTGAATCAAACACAAAAAACATTACTAAATGAAAAATAAAATCCTGCAGCATAGTGTCAGCCAATAAAAGAATCAAACTTTTTTAAACAAAATTATTCTCATACTTGTCATTAATAGTTAAATTGTATTAGAATACATTGTAAGATAATCTTAAAACTTACTAAGGTTTTGTAAGTATAAGAATTAATAATAAGTTCTGCTTTGGCCCTGGAAAACTGTTGTTTATAGGAACTCTACAGAGTTACTACCGGAAGATGAAAGAAAGCAGTAATTTCATTATCTATTTCCAATAAGCCCTAGCGTTTTAAGAGGGAACCCAGATATGCTCCATACCAACATTTTCAATCTCAAATTAGTTTTAAATAAAATGAAAGAAAGAATCTTTCAGAAGCCTGGTATGTAAAACTGGTAAGTGTGAAGGTGCTGTTTTTGAAGTCAGGGAAGGAAGCCTGCTAGGTCTCCCTCCTCACCTGCACACTTCTCCTCTGCAAAACTGTCACAAAAGCCAAGGACTCCAAAGAGAACACAGGAGACCGATGACCCGATCCAACCAGTAAGAAGAGAAAGGCAAGGCACTTCTATTCTTGTGGTGCAACACTTATCACGAAAGCACTTCACATGGCAGACATCACTAATTAATAACACACTTTCCCACATGGCACAAATGCAGTATCAGAATTCTTCAACACAGTGCTCCAAGACACCACAGATAATCACGTGAGGCAGGCATATGAGAGGCAATTTATCTGCCTTTCTTGTGCTATGATATAAAATGTACACAAAGCATAGTAAAGGCACAAAAAAGCACTCAATTCTAATCATGATGATAATGTTCTAAGATCAAGAAAATATAATGGCTGCTAAGCGAAAACAATTCTTAAAAAGAGCATGTTACAATAAAAATTTATTTTACAAAAAGTATTTTTAAAAAAACCACCTCACCTTGTTGACTAAGTGACTGCTCAAAAACTGACTTATAAAGGCTCCGAAATGAGGCACTGAGATCTTCAAAATTATATTCTGAGAAAAGTAGTTGCTTGTCTCGTTCTGGAAGGTTGTACTGTGGCTGCTGTTGAGGAGTTAGTGACTGAGAGACTGGTTCTGGATGGTTTGTCACCTAACATCAAAAGAAAATACTACTAATTTAGTAGCTCTATATCAGAACTGATTTGTTACATAAAATATATAATGGAAAATATTAAAACAGTTTATAAAATCCAAAGCTTCCCTGTCTGGGGCTTTCCCATCCTCTGTTTAAGTTGAGTATATACGTAAGGTACAGACCACAAAATTGTTAACTTGGATCTTGTAGAACCACAGAAATCTAATCCAACCTCCACAGTTCACAGAAAAGGAGAAAGTTCAAGGAAGGTAAATGACCTTCACAATATTTTACAAATAAGTGACGAGCTAGGCTGGAAACCTTTCAAGTTTCTGTAAAACCTTCACCTTGATTTCTATAGAAGCAATTTCATCTCAAACACCACTATATTATAAAACTACTAACATTTCTCACTTATTTAAATTCAAATTCTGTGAGTACTGTATTCAGTTTTTGTGGCACTGCCTAAAGCATCAAGGAACTTCAATATACCTAACTCATCATTTCTAGGGAAATTTCTATTAAATTAGAGGAAATGAGAAATGAAGGGTAAACAGACAAAGGAGATTCTGAGAAAAAAGAAAGAGATAGATCAAAGGCTTAAGCTATGCAAGGGGGAAAAGCACCCACAGAAACATCTACAAAATAGGAATTACCTTTAAGGTAGCACAACTAGAAAAAAAATTAAAAAGATCAGCTGTATCTCTTAAAGATTGTATCAAGGCATGGTTTTAGTGTTTGGAAAAATTAAGATATAGACACTCACCAAAAATTTATGCAACTATTCAAAAAAAACGCTTGTAGGAAGTTCGCAATGGTATGGGAAAATATAATCTTTGTGTAGATCAAAGACTCCACTACTGGCACTTGGGTAACCTTACTTGTCTCCACACAGGCCATGTAGACAAGAGTCAACGGCAGGATGACCTAAGTCTTGGTGGATCACTGTGATTATCCAGAAACAAGGGATGATAACTTGCTTTATGAGAGGCAAATTCTCATCACCATTCTATCTTGCAGGAGGCAGCCACTGGGCAGTTTCTTGCCTACCTCTCCATGTTGCAGGAAGTTGCTCAGAGATAGCTGCTCATCTGCCTCTCTGTTTCCAGTGAGGCAGGGGGCTTTCTATTTTATTCCCATAGGGTAACCTACAAGTTATACAACTTCTTTGCTGCAGTATGGAATTTGTTCCTACATTTACAGTGACCTACCATGTATGTAGTCTGTCACGTGGCTCCTCTAGATTGAGGGTGTCCTGTGGGATATATGACATCATACTGATGTGGTATATACTGTCTAAGTAATACACCTGTCTCATGCATTTGGGCTCATTTTGTCCTTATAGGCTCAATCCAGATATGCGATAAGCCCAACCAGCAGCTGATGCTGTACTGTTGTTTAAGGAGTGTGATGACCGGCTTGATAACTTGTTAAATGAAAACGGCAGTCAATAATGTCTAGCTTTTAACAGAGGAATTTTACCCTCATACATGTACTGGCATAACAGGCATGTTTGTTCTTACTTCTGTAATCTAGTTCTACAAATGTTTTTAAACCTTTTCCTCCTATCCTATTTTGTGATATAATAACAAGGTCTCTGTGTTCTTTCATTTCTTTTGGTTTCAAAATTTTCTACACTCAAATTATTTTAAAAGCAACTTAAAATCATTAAATCTTTGCATAGTTTGCTTCAATGCTCCAACTAGTCCTTTTGCATCATGACTTTCTCAGTACCGAGTGCTTTACTTTAATTCACCTGTTGATAACTACGGAATTATTTTCAGGAAGGGCACAGGGAAATACGAGTAGTCCTTTCTAAGCTCTCTATAATGTTTTCTCTGGCTTCACATCTGAATGAGCAGCTGGCTGGGCATAATACTTATCATTCCAAACCAATTCCCTAAAATTCTGCATAAATTGTTCCATTATCTTCTGGCATTTAGTATTACAGAAGAGAAGTATGATTTGTTTTTGTTTTTTTTAAATGTATCTTATTTCTTCTCCCAGAGTATTTATATGAATTACCTCTGAAATTTTATAATTTGTCATACATTTAGATGAGTCTTTTTCCCCCATTAACTTTTCCAAGAACTCAGTAGCACTTTTAATATTTCTTCTGAAAATTGCTTCTGTACCAACATTCTAGTTTCTTCTTCAGAAGCATCCATAATTCTCAGTTCTCCATATCTATTCTCTTCTTTTATATAACTGTCATTTCTTTATCTTTTTTCTGCATTCTGGGAGAATATCTGAATTCCCTTTTCCCCAGAGCACTGATAACAGTTTTGCAGAATCACTTTACTTTTTACCTACATTCAGTGGAAATTTTAATTCTGCTGGGAGTTTTGTTTCCCTTGTGTTATTTTCTTATTTCAGCCACCAACCCTACCCCCACCCCAAGTTTATATCTTTGTCCTGTATAAGTTTTTACATATTTTGTCATCCCGGTGGGTAATCTGGTGACATCAAACTTCTATCAGTAACAGCGTGGCGTATGGCTCTCGGGCTCTGTTCTGTCTAATGGGGAGAATGGTTGCCAGATGATTGGAGAAGAAGTATCCGATAACCCAAGGAAGCAAGAATACTTCACGCAGGTCCCCTCACAGCATAACTTTGTTTTCCAGACAGAAATTGAAAATACAAAATTAGTTAACAATTAAGTACAAGGCCATCCTAACCTCTGAGGCTTGTAGAGTCCTCTTCTCAAATCTACAGCTGGAAAATAAGGTGATACACACATACATCTTCTAGGCTCTTACCAAGGGCTGTAAAATATTATCAAATATAGCTTTGCTAGACTGACGTATAAATCTTTTTCCTAGTCCAATTAACACATGGAGTAAACAAAAATATATAACAGTACAATCACATATTTGTATGTAACTTGGTAAAAGATAACTACCCAATTAAAACACCATCAAGGTAGATCTGCTCTACTTATATAAGCTAGTAAATTGATTAGTGAGAAATAACACATCTTTGCTTTTATTTGCATTTCGATTACGTGTGGTTTAGTTTTAAGCTTAAATACGTACTCAACAAAGAAGTTAACTTCACCAAGACTTACCGGTGTATAACTATGCACACTTCCAACACTGTTCAAGTTAACAGACGCCAAACTCTGGTCTGAGAGACTGTTGTTAAGGCTACTGCGTGGGCTGTCACTACCATCCTGATCAGTGTTATACAATGTTACCTAGATTGAAAAGAAAAGCAACATCTGAATAAGTAGTTCCTACTAAAAAGAGTACTTTTGAAGCAACTCTCCCAAAGTACAAACAGCTGGGATATGGCAGGAAGACCCGATGAGAGCGATGAGAGCGGTCTTTCCATTCTCATCACTGCTGACTCCATGTTTAGCATAAAATAATTTACTCTCAAACTATAAGACATATACTACCCAGAAAGACATAAATTCAATCTACTATCAGGTATAATTAGTTCAACATTTGATAACAGGGATTACAGTAGATTTTAACTATCTCTATAATGTATAAATATATTTTTATTCAAGCTTAGGGAAAGTTGCTTTTCACTATTAAAATCTTAGGCATCAAAAAAAACCCCCAAAAAATATAATTAAAAAAAAATTCGTAGGCATCAATGTTTATAATACTGAAAACTGGAAACTCATCCAATACTTTTGGAAACTATCCAACACATTTGTAAAATCAGATATGATCTAATTTTTAAAAATAACACTATGCTAACAGAGTGGGCAAAAGCAGACTTATAGTTCATATAGAAAAACAATATAGTAATTAATAAATAATAATACGACAATAAACTCTGTGTTTCACGTGCTGACAACTGCAAACCTACTTTTGTCCCACCCCGTGTATGCATCAGACATAAAGGGCTATGCATATCACACTGTTAACAATGGTGAGCTACCAGGGGCTCAGTATTCCTGAAGACTTTTGTCATTGATACCATGTATTTTTACAGTGCTCGAGATTGTTTATAATAAGCATAATTTTTAATTAGGAACAAAAAAGATATTTTTTATTTTTTAAAAAGACTTTATCTTCTAGAGAGAGGGAGAAAGAGGGGGAGAGAAGCACAGATGTGTGAGAGAAACATGAATCTGTTGCCTCTTGCACACGCCCTAACTGGGGACAGGCCTGCAACCCAGGCATGTGCCCTGACCAGGAACTAAACCAGTGACCTTCTGCTTTGCAGGACAACACCCAACCAACCGAGCCACGCCAGCCAGGGACCAAAAATACGTTTTTAAAACTAGCCTAACTATCCTTCAAGGTTCTATTCACATGCTGCTATCAAGTTTTCTTTCTATGTCCTTACTTCTGTGGGAACAATTAATAACACTGGCTTTATAGTTTAACTAATTTTTTATCAAATTTTTATTCATTACTAGACTGTTAGCTCCTTGAGTCACCAGTAAGTAATCATAAATAGCACAGTGCTTTCTTCTCAGTACACAGTTAATAAATACGTACTGAACTTAACAACCAATCGAGGTATCACCACTCTTCTGTCTGCACTAAAATGCGGTCATGCTCACTGCTCGCAGACACTCACCAAGAGAGACTGAGTATGTTGAAAACTAAGCATACATGCTTCCACACTTAGGGCAAAACCAAATTCAAATTCCCATATTCAAATTCCCATCAGCTAGGAACAATTACATGTCTAAGAACTAATAAGGGAAAAGAGTACAGTAGGTCCTCCCCACCATCCAGTTTCAGTTACTTGTAGACAACCAGTCCAAAAATTTTAAATGGGAAATTCCAAAAATTTTAAATGGGAAATTTGTAAGCTTTAAACTGCATGCTGTTCTGAGTAGCATGAAATCTCATGCTGTCTCACCTGAGAGGTGAATCATCTCTTTGTCCAACACATCCACACTGTACATACAGAAGACACGGTGTGTTTTGAGAGACCACATTCACATAACTTTATCCAGTAAGTTGTTATAACTGTTCTATTTTATTATTGGTGTTATTAATCTCTCACTGTGCCTAATTTGTAAGTTAAACTTGACCACAGTATTTACATGTAGGAAGAAACACAGCACATATAGGGTTTGGTGCTATCAGCTGTTTCAGACACCCACTGGGTGGCCTGGAGAGGGGAGACTCCTACAGTAAAAAAAAAAAATGAGAAAGAATAAAGTAAACTGGCAAGGATTTTTATTTTCTGGTACATACTTCCAGTATAAATTTCACTAAAAAAAAAGAATTCAACCTATGAGCTTGTAGGAAAAATCAAAACACTATAAAATACAACACAATACCAACAAATCACAAGTATCCTATTGTCATTTTCTTGGCTGCTCATTCTCTCCTGTCCCTGCTCAAGTACCTATCACTCAGGTCTGAAATACCTTCCATCATCACTGGGCAAATCCTCATAGCTTATTTTATTTGGAAGGAGGATAAACATTTTTATTAAAATGTAACAGAGTGAAGTACACGAATCACTAGTTTATTAAGTACAAAATGGGCATACTCATGTAACCATCTAGATCAAAGCACAGAACAGCAGTCCTCAAACGCCTATCTTAGACCCCTCTTTCAGCCCTTCACTGAATTTTAAAGTAACAACTACAAGCCCAAATATGTCTTGACATAAGAAGTATTTTCTCCAATAACTAAGTAAAATTAAGAGTGCCATTGTTACATTACAGTTTTATAAATCTAAATGCCTGACTTAACCTAATAGGAAACAGCTAGATTCTCCTATCTGTTCCTGTATTCTGTCTGTTGCAGTAAGTTGTTCAGGGTGGAAGTACATAAAGAAAACCTAGCATCACCATATATATTTTAATAGACTTTTCAGGTAACTGTGGATAGTCTTTTTTTGATACTATAACAAAACATGACAAGTAACAATGTGGAATGTGAAATGATATCAATAAATATTTAATACTCTGTTGCATGAAAATCCACTGTTCTAATTTGTACTTTGAATGAATAATTTATCCATGCATGATTTTGTAACATTATGCATTAGTTATTTGGAAAATAATGGTTCACTAAGTTATGCAGATCTTCCAAATATTGACCCATTTCATTATACAACATCAAAACGTCACATCTGTTTGTAAACATTGCCAATAATCTCATTAGAAAAGTCTGTAAAGACTAGGAAGCTATCAGACTTGCTGTGGTGAATATAAGTTTTCCTAACTTCTATTTTTTGCTAAAAAGCTTGTATTTTACCACTGGCCAGGGATATTGTTAATTGTTTTCCCTGAAGTGACAGACTCACTTTGTATATTTTCAAGAAAACTTCTGCCAAATACCCAAATCTAAACAATCAGTTTCAGTTGTCCTTTCAAGTAAAAACAATGATCCATGAACAAAGCAGCCGGTTCAACATCCAACTTAAATAATCACACACGCTGATCCTTGAACCAGCCTTTGTTCTTCACTATGTAGTGTAAGTGCTTTATACATACATCCCATTTCATCACACAGAATATTAAAAAGATGTATACTTAAAAGTCAAAACTTAATAAACCAATTTTCCCTGCTTCAGAGATATTCTTAAGTAAAACTAGTATTTTTTAAAAATTTGAAGTGTGTGGCAGTGAAATACCCAGTAGTTAGAAGGCACTGCCTTGATTTGTGTTAGCGTTTACATATTATTGCTTTTGTTACATCAGTGTAAATACAAAAACAAAGGAAAAAGGAAATAATACTGAAATATTATCATGAAAATAATTCTGACCTCAAAGAATCCCTAAAAGGGTCTTGGTGACCACAAACCACAGTAGTGCTGACATAAACCATCTCCAGAAGGCCACTAATCCACTGTCCTAATCATCATTCACCAACCAGGCATTACCCAACCGGATTCCTCTGCCACAGGTAACCACTAGGCAAACTTCTAACACGACTGATGGGTTTCCTATTTTTTAACTAAGTATAAACGTGATCATGCAATGTGTATCCTTTTCCATCCTTCTGCAGTAAATTTAGCTAAAGGATTACACAAAAGTTTTGTTTTCTATTGCATTATCAGTTCTTAATCTTTATTTCTTGTTTTTAAAAATTCATTTTATTCATTTTCATGAAAATGAGAGCTTTATCATTTTATGCTTTATATTTATGTCTGGAACTGACTTTTGTGAATGGAAAATATAATTTTCCATTAATCCAGCAACATTTGTTGAAAGATGTCACTAAATTCTGGTCCATACGCCTGTCTACTCTTATACCAATATCACACTTTCAATTATTGTAGGTTAACTCTTGATATTTGGAAGTATAAATCCTCTTTTATCTTTTTCAATAATGTCTTCAACTACTGTTTGCCATTTGGATTCCCATTTATATTTTACAATCAGCTGGTCATTTTTCATTCCCCAAAAAAGCACCATGAAATTTTTATTGGGATCACATTAAATCTGTAGATTTAGGAGAAATAGATTTCTTTACAATAATCTCTATGAAAATTATATATCCATTTACCTATATCTTTGTTTTACTTCAGTAATTTTTTAGAGTTTTCACGGCAGAGTTCATTTTTCATTTAATCCTAGGTATGTAGTATTTGAATGCTGACATAAATGTTATCTCTTTAATTTTATTTTCTTTTTGTCTATGGGTAGTATACAGAAGTACCATTAATTTCTAAAACCAAACATTGATCTTACATCAAGACCTTGCCAAATTTACTTATTAATTCTAAGAGTTTATCTTCAGATTCTTAATGTTCCATATAAACAATCATGTCATCTGTGAATAATGACAGCTTTACTTCTGCCTTCCCAAACTTAATGTTTTATCTTTCATAACACTTCTGAATTTCTCCTTTCCCTGCCTCAACTCTATTGTCATACAGAGTTCAAGGTGGGACAAAATGAGGTTTACAGTTGTTCATATGGAAAATAATACAGTAAGTAATAAATTACAGTATAAGAAAAAACTGTTTCATGGACTCACAAATGTAAACCTACTTTTGCTCCACCATGAAATTTACTTCTACGTTATAAATCCACAATATATTTTTATTTTTGCTTTAAACAATCTTTAAAAAGATTTAAAATTTTAAAGTTTTATGTATACCCATGTACTTATTCCTCTGTATAGAACCAGATTTCCATCACGAACTTCAATTACAATCATATTAGGTTGCTTGAAGTTGTCCCCAGAGCTCACTAATGTTCTATTTACTTTTTGAACAGTCTTTGCTGTGTGTTTCATTTTAGATAGTTTTAATTGCTTTATCTTCAAATTCACTAACCTTTCCTTCTATAGTGTCTAATCTACTGTTAATCCCATTAAATTTATTTTTCAACTCAGGCATAATTTCTATGGAGTTTAATTTATTTCTATGGAGTTTAATTTGGGTCTTTTGTGCATCTACATGGATCTTTCATATATGTACACACATGTTCAACATGTCCTTTAGCTTCTTTATGGAAGATAAGAGCTTTTTCTTTCAGCTTTATTGAGATAATTGACATATAACATTGTGTAAATTTAAAGAGTACAGTTTGTCCATTTGATGCACTTAGTATTGAGAAATGATTACCATGATAGTATTAGCTGATAACTCTATCACCTGACAAAATTACCATTTCTTCTTTGTGGTGAGAACATCTGAAATCTACTGTCCTAACTAATGTTCACGTATATAACACAGTATTACTATCATGCTGTACATTGGATCCCCAAAACTTAATCGTCTTATAACTGAAAGTCTGTACCCTCTGACCAACACCTCCCTGCTTCCCCTACGGCCCAAGCCCTGGTAACCATGATGCTACTGTTTCTATGAGTTCGGCCTTTTAAAAGTCCACATACAAGTGGGTATCACACAGTGCATGTCTTTCTCTGCCTGACTTACTCACTTTGCATAATGCCCTCAAGATCCATCACGTTGTCACAAATGGCAGAATTTCCTTTTTTCGCATAGCTAATAATTTCCATTATGCATTATCACACCCTCCTTTATCCATTTCATCCACTGATGGGACACTTAAATTGTTTCCATTACATTAGCCTACGGTAACTGTTTTAATGTCTTTTTCTACTAATTTTATCATCTTTGTCATTTCTGGGTTGAGTTCTAATTGACCAATTTTCTTCTCATTAAGCGTTGATTTTTACTACTTACCTGCCTGCCTAATAATTTTTTTTTACCAGATGCCAGACCATTGTGAATTTTACATTTTAAGTGCTGGATATTTTTATATTCCTACAAATGTTCTACAGCTTCACAGGGGATACAGTTAAATGATCTGACAACAGCAATGAAGTACTGATACATGCATGCTACAAAGTGGATGAACCTACAAAACATGCTTCATGAAAGAATCTGGACATAAAGGTCACATATTATATGATTCCATTTATACGAAGTTTCCAGGCTAGGCAAATCCATAGAGTTAGAAAGTAAATTAATGCGTATCAATGGATGGATAGAACAGGGAATGAATGTTAATGTGTACCGGGTTGGTTTTGGGGGGAAGGGAAGTAATGAAAACATTTTGGAAATAGATAGTGGCTAACAGTTGCACAACCTTGTGAATACACCAACAACCACTGAACTATAAACTTTAAAAGGCTGAGGTTTTTTGTTTGTTTTTTTTTAAAGATTTTTAATTTATTTATCTTTAGAGAGGAAGGGTAGGAGAGAGGGAGAGGGAGAGAAATATCAATGTGTGGTTGCCTCTCGTGTGTCCCTTGCTGGGAACTGGCCTGCAACCCAGGCATGTGCCCTGACTGGGAATCGAACCGCGATTGTTTGGTTCACAGGCCCGTGCTCAATCCACTGAGCTACACCAGCCAGGGCAAAAGGCTGACGTTTTTAAAAATATTTATTTATGTGTTTGTTTATTTATGGACAGAGGGGAAGGGAAGGAGAGAGGGAAACATAAATGTGTGGCTGCCTCTCATGCACCCCTACTGGGGACCTGGCCTGAAGCCCAGGCATGTGCCCTGACTCGGAATTGAACCAGCAACCCCTTATTTCGCAGGCATGCGCTCAATCCACTGAGCCACACCAGCCAAGGTAAAGGGGTGAATTTAATGGTCACATCTGAAAAAAATTAAATTTTAAAAATAGAATTTTTTAAAAGTTTGATCCTACTGAGTTCTGCTTTGAAGGCGTGTAGGTAGGATAAGCAGCATTTTAATCTAGGGCTAATTTCGTCCCACTGCCGAGGCAAAAGCCTGCATACTTTGCCTAATGGCCTACGAATTATGAAATATTTCATTCTGGTGGGAACAGTAACCAGACCTGGTCCTATATGAGATGCAATGATTGTCCACACTGATCCTTTAGGTGTTTCCTTCCCTAGACTCTGGTAGCTTCCTTACTCATGTACTGAGAAATACCCAGTTGCAAGGGGTACCCTCTGTATATCTCTGGAATTCTATCTGTTGCAGCTCTCCCCTCTCTGGTATGCTGCCCAGTGAGCTCTAGCCACCTTGAATTCCATGATCTTCCAGCTCCACTTCCTCAATTCAAGGAGACTTCTGTGCCCTGTAAACGTTCTGCAGATAGTAAACTAGGACAATCACAGAGCTCGACTTTGTTCACCATTTCTCAGGAATCACTGTTCTTAAGCTCCAATCCCTGAAAAACATTGTTCTATATACTTTATTTTTTTTCACTTGACTCTGGTTTTTCCACCTTGGTTGGAAACAGAAGTCCCTAATCAACTTTATTAATCTTTACAAAAACCATTTGTTGATTTTTGTTACCATATATGTGCTATTTTGTTGACTTCTATTATTTTTATTACCTCATTCTTCAGATTTATTTTGTTCTTCTTTCTCTAGATGTTTACATTGTTAATATCCAATCTTTGGTCTAGTCCAGCACATACATTTAAGACTAATACTCTAATAGCATCCTACTGGCTTTGATATTTCATATTTCTGTTTTTTATTATCAATTCAAAGTATTGTCTAACTTCTATTATAATTCTCCCTTGACCCCTGGGTTATTTATAAATATATTGCTAAATTTTCAAACTTGGTGAATTTTCTGATTATTTATTTGCTTGTATTTCTACCTTAATTCCACTTTGTTGGGAAATAAACACTATATAATGTTGGTCTCCAAAATTTACTGAGACTTCCTTTATGGTCTAGCATAAACTTGTATTGCATTATCAATTTTGGTAAATATTCCATGTGTACTTTAAATATGTATATTCTACAAGTGTCAGGTACAACATTCTGTATGAATCAACTGGGTCAAATTCTCTAATTTTGTGGTTCAAATCTTCTGTGTGTTGAACGAAATTTATTTGATTTGTCATGTTTTGATTTTGACCTGCTTCTTCTATGAACTGTAAAAAAGACATGTTAGAATCCACCTCTTTGGTGAAGGATTTGTCCATTTCTCTTTTTAGTTTCTCAGTATTCAAAGCTATTATTAGGCATATACAACTTTAGCACTGTTATAGTTTCTTACGAAAATGATCCCTTTTCAAAATAAAATGTTTTTTGTAATTTGTGCTAACCCTTTAAAATATATCTCCTATGAACAGCACATAATTGGGTTTTGTTTTTTTATCCTGTCTGATAATCTTTGGCTTTTAAATTAAATGTTTTTTGCATTTACATTTAATTATATTTCCTAAGATCATCAGATTTAAATAGTATTTGTTTTCCTGTGTTTACATCTTTTTGTTCATTTTTCCACTTTTATTGTCTGCTTTTGATTAACCAAGGACTTACTGTTTTTCCTTACTTGCTATTATTCTTTTACTATTCTTGTAGTAAACCTGAGCAGTGGTTCAGTAGGTATGAAACTCAGACTATAACATGACCAGCATCTGAAAACTTGTTGGAAATGCACATTTTGAGACCCAAACCAGATCTACTAAATAAAAATTTTCAGGGTGGGGAGTGGGAAGACTAGAACAGACAGCAAAACAGGCTTTAAGAGCCCTCTTTATAATTCTGATGTATGCTGAAGTATTAAGAACAACTGCCTTAGATTTTACAACATGCTCTGAACTTAGGAGTCTGACCACTTTCCATGCAATGCAAACACATTAACTGCATATATTTTCTCCTGCCTTGTCAGGTTATTTAACTTCTACAGTACTTTAGACTCAAAGGCATTATGGTATACAATGGCACTGTTGTTTTAAACAATCAACTCATATTTAGATTTTTACTGACATACATACTCTTCTGGTGTTCTTCATTCCTTCCCACACAAGACAATTTTCCCTTTCATCTGAAAAATTAACCCACCTTTAATCCTCTATTACTGATATTCTAGTAACATATTCTCTCAAATTTTATTTCTGTAAAAACCTGCTTATTTAAACCTTCATATTTCACAGGAATTTTAACTGATTTCTGGGTTGGCAAATATTTCCTTTCAGCACTATAAAAATTTCTTTCTGGGCACTGGCTGGTGTGGCTCAGTGAATTGAGTGCGGGCCTGTGAACCAAAGCACTGCTGGTTCGATCTCCAGGCAGGGCACCTGCCTGGGTTGCAGACCAGGGCCCCAGTAAGGGGTGCACTAGAGGCAACCACACGTTGATGCTTCACTCCCTCTCTTTCTCCCTCCCTCGCCCTCTATAAATCAATCAATCTGCTTTTAAAAAGATAAAATTTCGCCCTGGCTGGTGTAGCTCAGTGGATTGAGCACGGGCCTGCGAACCGAAGGATCGCGGTTCGATTCCCAGTCAGGGCACATGCCTGGGTTGCCAGGCCAGTTCCCGGCAGGGGACATACAAGAGGCAACCGCACATTGATGTTTCTCTCCCTCTCTCCTTCCCTTCCCCTCTAAAGATAAATAAATAAAATCTAAAAGGAAAAAAAAAAAGTACTTAAAAAAAAAAAATCTTAAAAAAAAAAATAAAAAAATAAAAAGATAAAATTTCATTCTGGTGTCTGGTCTATTGTTGTTCCTCTGAAGTTGCCTGTTTTTTCCCCTCTCCAATTTTAAGGTTTTTTTCTTTATCTTTGTTTTCTAGCAGTTTAATTTTTATTTGCCAAGTAAGACTTTCTTTTCATTAATCCTTCCTGAGGTTCTGAGGACTTTCTTGAATCTGTATGGTTAACTTTTTTAGTTTTAAAAAATGAAAATATTGCTTCTTCTCTATTCCTTTTTCCTGCCAAGTTTGTTAGACCTTTCCCCATATTCCATTTCTTTAAGATTTTCTAAATTTTCCATAGTTTTTTCTTTCTTTGCGTTTCAATCTGTATATTTTCTACTGATCTATCTTCCAGTTCACTAATTCTCTTATCTGATGTGTCTACCTCTTAAAACATCCACCAAATTCTTAATTTCAGTTATTATTTTTTTCAGTTCTAGAGTTTCCTTTTCATTCTTCCATATGGATTACAAATCTGATAAATTTTCAATAATTCATCTATTTTCTTGAACACAGATTACTTGTGGATGTTTATACTCCCCGCCCCCCCACCTTGGTATTTAATTATTTGGCCCTGTTTCCCAGAATGTCTGAAAATTTGGATTGAAAGTGAGACCTTACTTATAAAAACTTACTTACAAAAGCTCAGGGTGATGTTATCTTCTCACAAAAAAGATTCTGTTCTACTTTGGCAAGTAGAAGAATATCAGCACACCACCCTAATAACAGTAAGACCAGCCTTTTCTTTTCTTTTTTTAAATTCTCACCCGAGCACATTTTTTTTTATCCCTTTTAGAGAGAGAGGAAGGTGAAGAAAAAGAGGAACATCAGTGTAAGAAAGAAACATCAATCTGTTGCTTCCTGTACACACCCTGATCAGAGATAGAACTTGCAATCCCAGGTATGTGCCCTAATCAGGAATTGCACCCACAACCTTTTGGTGTATGGGACGATGCTTCAAACACCTGAGCCACACTGGCCAGGACAAGACTAGTCTATTTTGATTTGCCCTTACTCACAGAACATAACCCTTCTGAGGTATCAATTTGAAAGCCTTGGTGTTTACCATGGCTCCCTCTGTCTTAAAGATTCACAAACTATAGCCTTGACTGATGCTGTCCAGTTGGTTGGAGTGTCATTCCCTAAACAGAAAGGTTGCAGGTTCAATTCCTGGTAAGGGCACATGCCTAGGTTGCAGGTTCAGTCCCCACTGGGCCTTGTGTGAGAGGCAACCTATCGATGTTTCTCTCCTTCTCTCCCCCTCCTTTCTCATCTCTCTAAAATCAATAAGCATGTCCTCAGGTGAGGATAAAAAAAAGACCCACAAACTACAATTTTTGTCTTTCCATTCTCAGTAAGATTGCTGAATTCTGGCTAGTGAAAAAATCTATTTGATTTGTCTGTGTCTGAGCCCAAGCATACACAGATTAGGGAGTTAGCAAATGCCTTAGGTGGATGTTGTGGCAAAAAGGTGAGCTCACTTGATATTTCTCAGGATCATATTCCTTGGGCCCTGACTGCTTGGTGTCCCCAAACTTCGTTTTTGTTTCCCTAGCTCAAAGACTGCCCTAGGTTGCTGCTCTGTGCTCAGCTTCTATGCCATGCACTGAGAATTGGTAAATGTCCAAAGGAAAAATTTTCAGGGTTTATCTCAATGTATTTCCCCTTTTTCCTGAGCTCCTGGACAATGAAATCTTGATTGTTTAGTTCTCCAATGCCTCCCTCCACTTTTTTATTGGTGTTGGGGGTGGGATTTTGCATAGACAGGCATAAGGGTTAAGCTGATTCTAGTTATTCCCTTCTATCTGGAAGCAGAAGTCCAAAACCTCCAGCTTCTTTGACTCCCATATTTGGTCATGAAGTCCTAGCATTACTATTTCCTAATTGTTTCCTAATAGCCCCAACTGTCTATGTTTAGGTCTCACTATCTCCTACTTGGACTACGGCAGAGACTAGCTTTGGATATTTCTGATTACAACACACTTGCTGTACCGGAAATTCTCAGGTTAAGCTTGGCATCATTGGGGATGATTTTTAAAGTACAGATTTCTGGGCCCTATCCACAAGGATAAAGTAACTTATTTGACAGGCCTATAGTGGAATCTGGGAATCACCACTCCCCACACATACACCCTCCTGTAAATGATTTTGATGAAATCATCCCACAGACTGCTACTTGGAAAAAAAAATCATTACTTCACACCTCAGCTGGTAGTTTCCTTTCTAAATCGGAAATCTGATTAGTCATTCTGATTATAATGTCTTCTGTTTATCCTTTATCGTTCTACAAATACAATTCCTATGTATACTGTATTAGTGCAATTCTGTATGTATGTGTATTTGTGTTTATGTGCATCGTGAGCAAGAAGAGAGACAGGACAAAGCAAGTGACAGTGACAGCAACATGAAAGGAGAGGGTGAGAGCAAGCCTGCAAGGAAGCATGAATGTGAGAAACACATGGCTTCAAGGTGTTTACAGTCCAGTAACAGAGGAAACAGATGCATAGGACTGAGTTACTTCATGAACCTCCCAGAGCCTTTCTAGGGTTTAGAGATATGAGGTCATGAAATTACCTTGTAAAGAAGAGACATTTGTATCCCACTAGGTATCTAATGAGTTGACACAAAGTTTTGACCCTTGCTTCAAAAAACAAAAAAAAAAGAAAGAAAGAGAAAAATGCAGCAAACTACCGTACGCCAATTCTGGACGTGTCACTAGACCTGAATATCTTGAAATAGGTTGACCACCATTCCAACAAACTCTATGAGTTTGTCCAAGTTACTTACTTTGATTCTGTTGACTCCATGGGGATTTGACAATCCTTTTCTCATATATTACAGTGGTAATGAATGATTTGAAACAAACTGATACAATACAATGCTGGCTCAAAAATTCTATCAATGAAAACTGGCAATGTCAAGAATTTAATATATAACTCCCCAATAAACATCTTCCAATTTTTCCAGAGAAAAATTTTCTTCTAACTTATGCATACCCCAGAATACTGTAGATTCAGCTTTCATGCTGCCATGTATGGGCTAGCCAAATTCATCTTTAAACTCAACCATATAGAACTCTATTGTTATTTTAAAGGCAAATTAAATGTAATAATGACATTTCAAAAGTGTTTTTAAAAATGTAATTACTTTGTTAGTCACAGTGTTGATTGCCAGAGTTGGAGAGGCACTTCCCGAAATTATACACTCCATTCCCAAAGAATCTGAATCTATGCTATATGGAGTTGAAGCCTAAAATACAAGAACAAAATAAATAATTATTAGCTCATATATCCAGCAACTTTAACACAATTTGAAGGTACTTCATCAAATTCTCCAACATCCAGTTCTGTACTGTTTCTGAAAATGGACTTAAACTAATGGGAGACCCTGAAAAAGCAAGTTGAGAAGAAGCATGGACATCTGAATGACCTTGTGGAACAGAGCTGGTTATCTGTCTGATCCACTACCAGCTCACACTTTTACCACCTAAGAAAAATAACTCTCTCTGGTTTAGAACTCTCAGTTGTTTTTTTTCCCCTCCATTGCCTGTTAGTGCAATTGAACAATATCCTAAATAACACTTCGTATGCACTGTTTATAAAACCAGCATGGATGTCAAGATCAGTAATAGAGAGTTTTCCATTTAGAATTCTGGATATTGTGACTACTCTCTAGAGAAAGTTTTTACTGCTTTGGTGAGCCCTTGAGAGAGTTTAACTTCAATGGTGAAAGTTAAAGAAGCGCAGATATAAATGATTTGTGCCTATGCTAGCTCTGTCTATATTCCCTCTCTGGTAAAAAATATTTGTCCCACACAATCTCAATCAAACACGCATTTTTAAAAGATCGTATTGGATTAGAAAGAGCAATTTTAGTGAGGCGTATTTGTAAGATTAATCTATCACTTAATTACTCAGCATAAATTTTTTTATCAGTTAATCTACAAGGGCAGGGAACAGGCATCTTGATTGAAATGGAAAAAGGAAAACACAAGGGTCACCCCTAGAAGGTAGAAGCTAGCACTTAGGTGTGGGGTACACAGCAAGAGTGAGATGAAAATGGAAAGGGGCTCCAAAAAGACAAGTGAAGAACTACAAAGAGTCTATGCCTCCATTTCGGTGCCAGACAACTTAGCAGTACCTAAATTCACATGAGATTTACTTTAGACAGCTACAAATCTCAAGTTCCTCTACTCCAACGCAGTCATCATTGCAGTCCAGACTACTGTTTCACTATTTAATTCTCACTAATTACCACTGGTAGGAAGAGGCAAGCCTGTGTTGTGTGATTTCATGCAAATTACTCAATCTTTACAAATTTATTGAGATTTGTTTTGCAGCTCAACATGTGCTGTGTCTTGGTGTATGTCTGTGTGCCTTTGAAAAGAATAGGCATTCTACGGGTGTTTGGTATAGTGTTCTCTAATATCAATTACATCAGGACATTTGATAATGTATTGCAATGTTCTTTACTGATTTTTATCAGTTTTTGCTTCCAGCATTTTGAAGCTCTATTAATAATCACATTCACATTTTAATTATGTCTTCATCGATTATGCCTTTATCAAATGTTTTTAAAATTTCTGATATACTCTGTCTTAAAAGTCCTTTGTCTGATGTTAACACTGTCATTGCACCTTTATGCTTACTGTTTGAATGGTATACATTTTTCCATGTATTACTTTCAATTCATCTGTGCCTGTGTATTTCAAGTTTTGACTCTTATAGTCATTTGGCTGAGTCTTGCTTTTCTCAGCATCTCTGACCATCTCTGCCTTTTTATTGCTGTGTTTAGACATTTAACATTAAATGCAACTGTTGACAGTTAGATTTAGATCTAAATTGTTTTTATTTCACCTCTGTGTTTTTAGTTTCTATCTTCCACTGATTCCCTCTCTTCTTTTAGATTATTTAGATATATTTTAGTATTCTAATTTATCTATTGGCTTTTTAGGTATAACCTCAAACTAGGTTTACTAAAGAATGTCCTCAATCAGAAAAAGGACATCTACAGAAGCCCTACAGTTTATGTCATACTTAGGGGTAAAAGACTGAATATTTTCCCCTTAAGAATGAAACAGGCAAGGATGCCTGCTACACCATTCCTATTCAACACTGTACTAGAGATTCGAGTCACTGCAGTAAAGTGGGGAGACATGGGGAGACGGAAGGGGAAGAACAAGAAAACTGTCTATTTGCAGATGAGATAATTGCTTATATAGAAAATCCCAAGGCACCTTCAAAACAACTACTAGAACAAGATTAGAAAATACAAAAACTAATTACATTTTTATATACTAGCAGCAAGCAATTGGAAAATAGATTTTAAATGTATTCATAGCATCCAAAACCAAAATATTCAAGATTAAGTCTAACTAGAAATACCCAAGTCCTCTACACTGAAAACTAAAACATTCCTGAGAGGAATTAAAGATCTAATAAATAAGAGACAGTATATTTTCACGGCCTGGAATAATCAATATTGTTAAGATGTTATTCTCCCCAAAACAGGGTTGCCAGAGGATGAGAACAGGAGACATGAATTACAAAGGGGCATGAGAAAACTTTGGGGAGTGACAGAAATGTTCATTTGACACTGGTGATAATTTCACATGTCAAAACTCCTCAAATTATAAACTTTAAATATTCAATTAACTGAATATAGACTCTCTCTCAAGTATTGTAAACACAAACAACTAAATCCTACCCATTCATCAAAACGATCCTTCATGAAATACTTTCTGGTCTATATCTCTTCCTTAAATAGGTTTCCTCCAACCTTAAAATTTCCAGAAAGTTCTATTTACATATATCTCTTCTAGGGAACATGTAGTGCCTCCCACATAATGTATACTCAGTACATGTTTGCCAAATTGAAATAAATGCTTTTTCAGTTCTATGAGTTCTAAGAGTAGGAATGCAGATTGCACTCCTTCCTTTGCTCACTGATATATTTAACCCTCACTCAGACTCAGACTCAGAGAAGGAACTCACACAGTGGGGCATCACTTGATCTACAAGACCACTCTGTATAACAATGGAAGAAACTGAGACACAAATAGCACAAAGACAACAATCTCAAATATGTAGCAAGGCGGACAGTGTCCTGTCTGAAAGGCTATCCTCTATTTACCTATCCATCCTCCAGTTATCTTACTGATTAAATTTTTAATCACCTGTGAACTATAACACAGGATTTTGCTCTTACTAAAATAAAAATTTATGTGTATTCCCTCATTTTTGTACCAATAAAAGCTGGATAATTGCAAATTATGTGTTTTTTGCAGAGGCCAATATATTTAGAACAGTGAATTTATACACAGCTATCTGGCCTTTACTCCCTCAAATAACTTCCACACAATGCATTAGATGAGTTAAGCGGAGCTATCGGCAATTTCCTCTTGATCTGCCTGCTGTTCTACCCTTTTACAGCTTATACCCCTCACAGCAGCTAGAATGATCGATCCTATTAAAATGTAAGTAACATTAGGTCACATTTTGCTTATATCCCTCCAATGGCTTTCCACCTCTCTCAGAATAAAACCCAAGTCATTAGAAAGGCATACAAAAAGCCCAAAACCCCTTTTTCCTGTGTCTACCACTTAATTTTCTGATGTCAAGTCCTACTGCTCTTCCCTCCTCACATACACCAGTCTATCCACAGTGGCCTCTTTTTGTTCCTCCTGCCAAGTATGTTTCTATCTCAGGGCCTTTACACTGGTGGAATTTGAGAAGGGAGATTCTCTCCCAGGCCTATAACAGTTGACAATCTACTTACATTTATATAGATATAGAAACTATGGCCAAATAACAAAACTATGGCCAGAAAAATTAAACATCTAAGTTATAACATATAACTTTAAAATTAGGTCTCTCAACTTCCAGGCTGTTATTTCCCCTACATCTTGTACTTAAAGTGACAACTCATGACTCTGTAACATGACTTGGTTTTGCTCATAATCTTACTACGTTCTTAAATCATCAGAGAAACTTCAGATCATTAAATGCGGGTAAAATATAATACAATCTAAAGGGCTGTCATTGTGTTGTTGTTTTAGAATTTCCTTTTTCTGCCACTGGCTTCCCCCACATCCTCACCACTGTTCAGATATTTTACATTTCTAGCAAGGGCACTATTTCCTATTTCTAACTCTTTCAAAGCACTTTACCTGTGCTAAGCATACAACAGAAACACAGTAAATATGTGACTTTGCAGCCCATAAGCAAGTTACATACAGCCTTTTCAACTACTTCTTTAAAAGTAATAAATTTTACTTGTATTTTAAAACCTGAATGAGGAACTTAGGCAAACACTAAGCAGTGACCAGGAAGAGTCTATGAATTGTGAGAAACAATACACTCCACACAATGCACCTGCAGTCTACTAATTTAAGAATACTGTACCCATGCACACCTTGAAAAGATAAGAGATTTTTTTAAAGGATTTCTAGTATTTGGGGTAGGGATAGCATTCAATTTAAGAACTAAATCAAAGGCTATGAAAATGCAGGAGGCTGTGAAAAATAAAAAGCAAGGATACACACAGATCTGAAAACTGGCTGACTTGATAATTACCCCACTTCCCTAGGATCACCCCTCAAACTACCTGTGCTCAATCCTTGTCTACTTCTGGGGGAACTTAAATCACTACAGTTATCGTTTCCTTTCTCAAAAGAAATGTCTCCTGGGATAGACAATAAATCTTCCTTTAACACAACAGTTCTCAAACTTTTAACACAATAGTTCTCAAACTTTTGGGTTGCAGGACCCCTTTACACTATTAAAAATAACTGAGGATCCCAAAGAGCTTTTGTTTATGTGAGTTGTATCTATTGATATTTACCTATTAGAACTTAAAACTGAAGATTTTTATTAATTTACTTAAAATCAACAATAACAAATGCACTGCATATTAAATAAATGTTGTTTTGTATGAAAAAACAGTCTCCAAAACAAAAAAACTTGGAAGAATGGGATTGTTTTATAGTTTTTAAAAATTTCTTTAATATTTGGCTTAATAGAAAACTATTAGATTCTCATATCTACCTCTACATTGGATCTATAATAAAATCACAGGTCATATAACCTCTGGAAAATTAATAAGTAAAAAAGTCATGGAACCTCTTGGTACTGTTATGAACAAAGTTTTGACCTTGTGGACCTCCTAAAAGGGCCGCACACATTGAGAATCGCTTTAGCAGAACAGGTTCCTATGAGCAATGAATAACATTATAAAATAACCAAGACACAGTTTTAAGTTTTTTTTAAAAGGGAGAGGCAATCACAGAATGAACAAAGAAGAGCACTCATTCTCTCAAATCAGTCCTTCAACAAAGAACTGCCTATGACCCAAGTTCCCTTTCTTCTATTCTTTGACATCAGTTCCCTTGAAATAGTATAAGTGCTTGCCAGTCTTAAAGGAAAAAAAAATATTGAGCTAATTTTGCTTTTTTCTACCCTAAGCAGCTTCTAGTGGATAGAGCACTTTTCATTAATAAAAAAGCAACATACCCTTTGGTTGAACTGAACAGACAAGGCCAAATTAAAAAGCAAAATGCAAAAGGTTAAGATTCTGGTCAAGATGGAAGAGTAGGTAAATGTGGTACTCACATCCTCTCACAACCACATCAAAATTATAATTAAACTACAGAGCCACCATCATTCAGAACTGCCTGAAATCTAGCTGAACGGAAGTCTCACAGCTAAGGACATAAAGAAGCAGCCACATCAAGATGGGTAGGAGGGGCAGAGAAGCCAAACAGGCTGGTCCCACACTCACATGTGGCTACAGAGTTCCTCCCTGAGGAACAACAGGCCCCAGCTCCACACCAGGTCCCTCCACCAAGGGTTCCAGTGCCAAGAAGTCCCTATAATTTCTGGCTGGGAAAAACCAGCTCAAATTGTGGCTCAGTGAAACGGAGGACTCCTAGAGTGCCAGGCATTCCTTTTAAAGGGCCCACACATGAACTTACTCAAACTCACTCACTCTGAGCTCGAGAGCTGGGGCAGCAGAGCTCAAAAGGCACCCTGGACATCTAGAGAGGAATTGAATTATCCAGCATTAGGGCAAAGGCTAGAAGAGCAGCTTCCCTCCAGACAAAAGAGCAGGCAGAGCCCACTGTTCCTTTGATGAGCCTCCCCACAGAAAAGTCAGCAGGTGAGCACCATATCTGAGTCTCCATCAACCTGGCCAACACTGTTTGTGCCACCATGGTAATTCTATGGCCATACCCAAACCCTTTCCAGTAGCTTATTCATACAAATGGCCTGTCTTGGCCCATGCTCTTGATTTTCCTAAAATCTCTCAAACCTTAAATAAGAAGCATCTTGCCAGAGCATGTCCCATACCTCTTGCTACGTGGCCCCAGGCCCAGCACTAGGGGCAGCCATCCTTGGTTTGCAGCTTGGCTGCTCCTTAGCACCTCCAAGCCCACAACAAGCAGCAGCCATCTACAGATTGCTCTGCAGGTCATGCGGGGTTGCCCTGGACAGAGCAAAGAGTCAGATGATCTTGGCCCACACATTCCAGGAGGCCCCAAAGCCAGCACACCTGGTGGACAGCTTCAGGCCACACCAGAGCACCATCCAATCGCCTTCACCAGCAACACACTCAAGAGGCAGACTCATCTGGCATCAGAGCCCATTCGAAGCAAATCCTGCCCTATGGTCTTGGCCCCTGCATAGCAGCTCATCTGCTGTAGATAGGGCCCTTGCAGCAGTCCTTGCAGCAGATCAACCTGGGGGTAAATCCCTCCCATGACATGGCAGCAGCAATCAAGGCTCAACTCCAACAGGAGGGTACACAAAGCCCACAGGGGGGCACACCTGGCATGCCCAGCTAGGTGGCTGGGAAGGCTATGCCACTGGGCCCTACCGGACACCTAGTACATAAGGCCACTCTACCAGGATTGGGAGATCAGTAGCTCTACCTAATAGATAGAAACAAACACAGGAAGGCAGCCAAAATGAGGAGACAAAGAAACATACCCCAAATGAAAGAACACAACAAAACTCCAGAAAAAGAAATAAATAAAATGGAGACAAACGATCTACCAGATTCAGAGTTCAAAACACTAGTTATAAGGATGCTCAGTGAACTTACGGGAAGAGTCAATGAACTTAGCATAAAATTCAACAAAGAGATAGGAAACATAAAATGGAGATAAAAAACATAAAGAACCAGTCAGAAATAAAGAATAAAATAACTGAAATGAGAATTCATTACAATGAATCAACAGTAGAGCAGAGGAAGCAGAGGGTAAAATCAGCAATTTGGAAGATAAAAAAGCTGAAAAACACCTAATCTGAAGAGCAGAAAGAAAAAAGAATCAATAAAAATGAGGATAGTGTAAGGAGCCTCTGGGACAACTTCAAGTGAACAAGCATTTGTATCATGGGGGTGACAGAAAGAGAAGAGACAGAGCAAGAAATCAAAAACCTATTTGAAAAAATGATGACATAAAACTTGCCTAACCTGGTGAAGGAAATAGACATACAAGTCCAGAAAGTGCAGAGAATCCCAAACAAGATAAACTCAAAGTGGCCCACATCATGTCACATGATAATTAAAATGCTATAGACAAAGAAAGAATCTTAAAAGCAACAGGAGAAAAGCAGTCAGTCACTTACAAGGGAGCTCCCATTAGACTATCAGCTAATATTTCAACAGAAACTTTGCAGGCTAGAAGGGACTGGCAAGCAATATTCAAAGTGCTGAAAAGCAAGAACCTACAACCAAGATTACTCTACCAAGAAAGTTATCATTTAGCATCAAAGGTCAGGTAAAGAGTTTCCCAGATGAGAAAAGGCCAAAGGAGTTCACCACCACCAAACTAATATAAGAAATGTTAAAGAGTTTTTTTAAGAAGAAGGAAAAAATTAAAATATGAATAATAAAATGGTAATAAATACATTATCTGTCAACTATTACTTTAAATTCAAATGGGTTAAATGCTCCAATCAAAAAATATATGGTGCTAATGGATAATAAAACAAGACCCTTACATATGCTGTCTACAAGAGACACACCTCAGATCAAAAGATGCACACAGACTAAAAAAAGGGATAGAAAAGTTATTTCATTAAAAGAAAAAAATAAAATGTAGGGGAGCAGTATTCATCCCAGAAAAAAACAGACTTTAAAACAAAAGCTACAGCAAGAGACAAAGAAGAACCCAGCAATTCCACTTCTGAGTTTTTATCCAAAGAAACCCAAAACTCTAAATCCAAACGACGTATACATCCATATGTTCAGTGCAACATTTCTTATGACAACCAAGATATGAAAGAAACATAACAGGATCACAGCACACACACACTTAAGAGATTTCTACAAACTGTGAGAAAGCCTATTAAAAATACGATAAAAATTCTGCAAGAATGCAAATGAATAAATGAGGAAAGGCTTCACAATGTAGTTAACATTTAAAATGGAATAGTAGGTTAGAATGTGGGTGTGTGTTGTGTGTGTGTGAGCTGAGAAGGTGGAAATGCACAATGAGAAAGCTGAAAGGTAAAGTTAGTATCTGGTGACAGCCTAAGTGCTGACTAAATTTGTCGCAATATACAACTCAGGATACCAACTAGACATCCTTTATCTCCTTCATTCCTGAAAATTAATTTTTAACCAAGTAAGAGTTATCTTACACACACTTAAGAGATTTTGTGTATAAAATAATTATTACATGGTTGGAAGCAGAAAAAGCATTTTAAAGACAGTCAAGAGAATTCAACGTAATTAGAGTATAAGCAGGGAAAGGGAATAGTTTTATTAACTAAAACCAGTCTTCAATGTTGTAGATGCCAGAGGAAAGAGTTCAAAATTAAAATTTAAGAGACCTGGATTCAAATCTCAGACAACAGCTGTGCCCAAATTACAGAAAAAACAAAAACAAACAAACAAAAAAAACACCTTTTACTTAATTCCTAAAAATCCCACCTCACTCAGAGATGTTAAGATTAAATAAAATGACAAATTTGAAAATGCTCAAAAAAAAAAAAAACAAAAAAACAAAAAAACAAAAAACCAAACAGATAATGCTCCACAGATTAACACACTGCCCTCGTCATGGTTATACTCACTATATTGGAAATGAACTTTTAAACTCTGCATTTCTGACATCATAACGCTGTCACAAACTAAATAAGGAGCTTTTACCCGTTCAACAGATCGTGCTCTCTTCTTTGGCCGAGTAGGCAGCACATCCTCCTTCGGATTGGTGTCTATTGCCCAATAAGATCCCTAAAGGTAAAGAAATAAATTATATTAACAGTGTATCACAGCAACTCTGTAACATTAAAATGAACTGTTATAATCCTCTGCTTCAGAAGCAAATATTTTGCAGATACAACAAATGTAACATGAGAGAAAGACTAGTTTTGAACAGAGAAGTCAAGTTCATATGGGAAAGTAAGTGTACTTATAACTAGATTGTTAAAGACAAAAAAAAAAATCACAAACTAAGGAAGCCAAGTTCAAGAACTTCTGCCACAGACAAAAAGAGAAATGATCAACTGAACACATTTAAAAATATATGCTAACTTTTAACTGAACACATATAACTGCAACAGCATATGACATTGAAGACTAACAGAATTTTATGTATAAAGATACTGTAATTTCTGATCCCTGAGACCTCATAAACCCAAATGGTTAAGTGAAATAATTTATAAAGACAAACTGTTTGAACACATTTTATGAGTAAGTGTATCCTGGGAAGCAACGGTCTGCACATAAATCTTAGTTTAAAAAAAAAAGGATTTTACTCACTTATTTTTAGAGCAAGGGGAAGGGAGGGAGGAAGGGAGGGAGAAAAACATTAATGTATGGTTGCTTCTCACACACCCCCTACTGGGGACCTGGCCCACAACCCAGGCATGAGCCCTGACTGGGAATTGAACCCAGTGACCCTTTGGTTTGCAGGTGGGCACTCAATCCACTGAGCCACATCAGCCAGGAAATCTTACTTTTTGATATAAATTCTCAAACCTACTCATTCAAAAATACATATGAGCACTTACTGTGTTCCAGGCACTCAGAAATTGTGACTGCCTGAAAAAATATTTTGAAAAGCATAGATCATAAAGTTTCTTATACGTAAAGTTTCATTATACAGATGAGGAGACAAAGCTCAGAGATGAAAGTGGTTTGCTCATCCAAGGATATGACAACCAGGATCTGAATCAAGGCCTTAGTTCCTTTCTTCCTCAGTCATCCTGTCTATACACACATGCATGCACACACATGTGCAGGAGGGTAAGAAAGGGAGGGAGGGTAAGACAGGAAAGAGAGAGTAAGGAAGGAAAGAAGGGAGGAAGGAAGATACGCATTTCAGAAACAAAAATACAATGCATGTCCTGGTTATACAATAATCTCAGTGACAGTATTAAAGTTTAGTCTTTGCCTATTTCATTAATCTTCCCAGGCTACTTTTTTAGGCAATTTTTGTCCATGAGCTCTCATCTACTAATCCTCACACTTTGTGCCTAACGTGAGTTATTTGCTCGTTGTTCCTTAAACATGCCACGTTCTTTTATACATCTGTGTCTGCTCTACATGCTGATCTCATCACCTGTAATAGCCACCCTATGATCCACTACCTGTAATATGCACTCTGACAAACTCATATTCCACCTTCGAAATCTAGCTCAGATGTTATCTAAAAGAATTCATCACTCTATTCTGCAAGATCTCTATACTTTCCATATATTTAGACCATGGATTGCACTTAACATTACTTAAAGGTCTGTATCTCTTCTAGGCTATGACTTCCTTAAGGGTAGGAATTTATTTTCTGTATTACTGTGACAGGCACAATGTCAGACACAAAACAAGTACTCAATAAACATTTGTTGAAGTAAGAAAAAAAAAATTGTTGAACAAACTGTGCCAAGAATATCAAAGTATGATGCCAGGCCTTCCCAGATCCTAGTCTATTCAGGTATCTGAACTTCCACCCACGCACTACTGGGGCCTTCTTCCATGTTATCTTTTCAAAGTAGTCACTGCATGTCAGCTGATGAGTCTACCAGCTGGATGCAAACTTCTCAAGAACAAGGTAAAATATAGATGATGCTAGAGAAATCTAGCAGTCAAAGTGAAAACAATGATCTTACCTAAGCTCAGCTATCAGTTTCAAAATTAAGTAGGAAAAAGTTTTATACCCAGTTTTTATAAAAGTTGAAAATAAAACATAAAAATACCAAAACTCAACTGACAATAGTTTACAAACCACTGTATGTGAAAATGATAGCCAACTCAAATTTTCTGTCTTAGATATAATACATATTATATTTAGTATATTCAAATTGTCCTGGTTTTGAAGGTAAATATACTAAATTAGTCAAGATTTTTGGAGTGGAACTAATTTTCAACTGTCATGCATAAAAACTAAAACATCTATATGTAAATATTGATTCTTGGTTTACAATTTCTAAAATGTTCTATTTTACTATTACTCCTGGTTATTTTTCTTATATATTACTATCAAAAAGGCAATAGTGATTCCAGATTTCAAATATTTAATAGATTCTAGCATTTTATTACTTCTGTTTCTTGTACTTACATGTTCAAAATGCAATACTTTTGAAATTTTTGATGTCTCAGAATTTTGTTGAAAAATGGCCACCTCTGGTACATAATTACAAAAAAAAATTTTCATATCTGATTTATAAACACCAAACAGAATGGTGAATCCAATTAATATTTTCATTTCTTATAGCATCTATTTCCTTGCAAGCACTTCTGTATACACACCAGACTTCAAGATTTGTCCACTTATGAATAATCACTTCAAGTGATTTTTGGTGCACAAACATCATAAAAGATGGAAACATGATGATTCCAGTCATAAGATACTGCATGATGAAGACCTCGCTAAATGACTAAATGGATGAAAATACATTTTTCTCCCTAGAAAGAGATCATTAACTCAATATTACTTTGGTTTAGGAAAATGAACCTAGGATGTCATTGACTCAATTTAACCATCATAATTAGAGTCTAGAGTGCTGCTGTCTGTCTTTGTGTTCATCTTCTGATTCTACTGAAAATAGTACACAATTTTCCTGTCAGTTTTCATTTCTTTATCATTATAAGCAGGAAAAAAAATGTAAACTCTCAACTATGTCCAATGAAAGCTAAAAGAAAAAAGACTTAAGATATCATCTATATAGTTGTATTATGCCTTCTTGAAAGATGTAATATCTACGAAAAGAAAACTGATTATGTGGAATCCAATGAAAAAACTGAACTACCAAGCAAATTATAGACAGATCATAGACAGCGAGACAGCTTGGGGTAAGGGAGCGGGAGGGATTGGTGGGGTGAGGATAGTTGAAGGATGGAGAGATAGAGCAAAAAAGAGAAAGAACTCCCTGGCTGGTGTAGCTCAGTGGATTGAGCGCGGGCCTGTGAACCAAGGGATCGCGGTTCGATTCCCAGTCAGGGCACATGCCTGGGTTGCAGGCCAGTTCCCAGCATGGGACACATAGGAGGCAACCATACATTGATATTTCTCTCCTTCTCCCTCTCTCCTACCCTTCCCCTCTATAAATAAATAAATAAATATTAAAAAAAAAAAAAAAAAGAGAAAGAACTCATGGACGACAGTGTGGTGATTATGTGAGGGTAGCAGGTGGGTGGAGGTGGAAGAGGGTATGGGGGAATAAATAGTAATGAAAAAAATACAATTATGAAAAGAAAACCAGCCCTGGCTGGTGTGGCTCAGTGGACTGAGTGCCAGCCTGCAAACCAAAGGGTTGCCAGTTCGATTCCCAGTCAGTGTACATGCCTGGGCTGCGGGCCAGGTTCCCTGTAGGGGGCATGTGAAAGGCAACCACACACTGATAGTTTCTCTCCCTCTCTCTCTCCCTCCCTTCCTCTCTCTCTAAAAATAAATAAATAAATAAAATATTTAATAAATAAATAGAAAACTGAAAGATAATAGTGATGATTTCATTACTGCATCATCCTTCTAGGTCATTCAATCATTCCTTTGTATTCCTGTTATTTCAGTATTTGGGCATGATGGAGAAAATATTAATGGCCACTGATGAAATAACTCTTAAGATGATGAAATTCATTTCAAAATTTAGGAAAAATGAAATCAGTAAAATGACATAATATATGCAAGATTTATAAAAGAATCACATGGTAATTGCAAGATAGAATAAGCTTTACAAGTATTCTAGTTTTTAAAGTAAATTTTCTATTTGTTCTTTGGAAGGATTCTAAGAATGAATATTAAATCATAAAATAATCATCTTTACATATCAGAACTGCTCAAAATTGATAGTGAAAAACTAAATTGGGTCCAATGGACTCTGACAGTATCCTAAGGGTTAAATAAAATACATACGAAATATTCCATCCTCCGAAATTGACCACATATTGTTTTGTATTAATCTTATTCTTTCTCACCTCCTATAATTTCTATCAAAGAGCAAGCACACAAATACTTGGAAAAATACTAAATTTTAAGGGTCAAAAATTTAAAATCTAGCACAGCTTTTATTTAATAATTGAAGAGGTATGTCTACAAAACATAAATAATTTGGGTCACTGGGTAATTCTAAACATTTACCCTTTCATTTAACATTTGCTGAATTCCTATTTTGCATAAGGCAAATAAAAAAATAACAATAGCTAAATCAATTTTAGTGAAGCTTACTGTTAAAATGCAAGAACAAGCTATACCTGGACATAACCTAAGTACTATCTAACCCAACAACAGGGAAATGACACATGCTGAATTATCCAAACTGACTAAAGGTCTCAACTTTTGGGCAGATACCAGAAAGGTAACAACTCTTCTCTTAATTACAGTTCATCTAGGGCTGACCATGTGCTAGTCCAACGCTAGTACTAGGAATACAAGTGAAAAGTCAGTCTCAGTCTGAAGGGTGGTGAGAGAGACAAAAAAAAAAAAAAAAAAAAAAAAAAATACCTGCATAGTTAAATCTTACCACCTATGTGTCTTTGCTCAAAATTCACTTTCTCAATGAATTTACCTTACTTATCCTTTTGAAAATTGCAATCTATACCTCAATCCACTTTATCCTATTCTAATTTTCCACCGGCATTTAGAATGGTCTCACATTCTATATAATTTTTGTATTTATTTTGTCTATTGTCATTCTCCCATAAGGCTGTAAGTTCCTTGAAGGAATGAATTTTTGTCTGTTCTGTTTGCTAATGCATTCCAAATGCCTAGAATAGTGACTAGCACATAATAGGCAAATAAATTATCACAATACAGTGCTAAGATAAGTGAGCTGAGTCGCTGAGGATAATCATGCTCAGATTTGGTAGAAGGAAGAGGGGAATAAAAACAATTTTAAGCAGAGAAAAATAGTAAGTACTCAAAAAGCATTTTTAATATGGTGTTCATGGACTCCCTGCGGTATGTGGAAGGGAAATTCAGCATTTCCTTCCATTATGAATGTAAAGAGCAAACCACAGTTTAGCGATACCTAAAAAATCAGTTTGTATCCTATCACATCAATGGTTTTTGTCTCAAAATATC
Source organism: Glossophaga mutica (assembly GCA_039655065.1). Classification (NCBI taxonomy): domain Eukaryota; kingdom Metazoa; phylum Chordata; class Mammalia; order Chiroptera; family Phyllostomidae; genus Glossophaga; species Glossophaga mutica. The sequence goes on from CM077307.1 coordinate 28,409,991, forward strand.
TACTCTTTATTTATCTCTGCTTTTGTTATTTACCATGTTAAATTTTGTTCAACTTTGTAATTTAATGCTACCAAGGAAGCATAGATTACTACCATCACAAATTTGCTATAGTATTTTCATAACTATTTTAATGTAACTGCTTATCTTTTTAATTCTGTATATTCTGGTTAGACTTTACTGGTACAACCACTATGGAAAACAGTATGGAATTTTCTAAAAAAACTAAAAATGGATATACCTTTTGACCCAGCAACTCCACTGCTAGGACTATATCCTAAGAACCCTGAAACACCAATCCTATGCACCCCTATGTTTATAGCAGCACAATTTACAATAGCCAAGTGTTGGAAGCAACCTAGATGCCCATCAGTAAATGAATGGATCAAAAAACTGGGGTACATTTACACAATGGAATTCTATGCAGCAGAAAGAAAAAAGGAGCTCATACCCTATGCAACAGCATGGATGGAACTTGAGAGCATCATGCTAAGCGAAGTAAGCCAGGCAGTGAAAGACAAATACCATATGATTTCACCTTTAACAGGAAGCTAATCAACAAAACAAACAAACAAGCATAATATAACCAAAGACATGGAAATTTGGGAACAGGCTGAAAGTCACCAGAGGGGAGAGGGGAGGGAATTTCAGGGGAAAAGGGGAAGGATTTACAGGAACAAGTATAAAGGACACATGGACAAAAACTATGGGGGGGTGGAAATGGGAGGGAGGTGGGGAGGGCTGGGGTGGTGGGTTCGGGTGAGAATAAAAGACAGAAAACTGTACAAGATCAACAATTAAAATTAAAATTAAAATTAAAAAAAAAATTCTGCGAAGGGGTTCACAGGCTTCAACAGAACTGCCAAATGGAACCATGGCGTAAACAAGTGAGAAGATCTGGTGCTGAAGTCACAACACATAAAGAGGAGAATAAGACATTAAGAAAACTGTTCCCTTTAATACTCTAGGTGGCATGCTGATGTTAAGTTTTCTTGTAATTAATTCATAAATTCTGAAAATATACTAAAAATGTATTATTATAATACCAAATAACCCAAAATTCAAAGTCTTAAGAACCTTTACAGCAGCACTTATTTTTTAAGTTCTCTACAACTATCACAACTAAGCAACAGTGAAAGAGGTTGTGCTAATACACAATTTATAACCACTTCTACGTAGAAGCTTTACACAATGAAGAGTGGGCCAACGACTTTCAAGAAATCCTAATCTCTGAACCTAGTATATCATATGAAATTTTCTGTTTATAAATAATTTCTTCACTAGACCAGAAGTTTTAATGGCAGTGACATATTCATTTCTTATATCTCCACAGCCAAACTTGGTACCTTCCATAGAGTTATTAACCATAAATGTTTGTTAAATTTAATTCTGATGAATGTCATGTTTGAAGACACACTGAAATTATTAAAGTAATTTAAAATATTAAAATATTCAGAACATGCAGAGCTATATGGGCCTACAGACACTACACCTCTAATTTTTATGTATACCTCTATTTCCTTTTATATAAACCTCACATGTTATTCCTTAAGTTAAAAGAAATAAAGGATGTAGAGATATCCTGTGGTTCATGGCTTGGAAAATTTAATATTAAGATAGCAGTATACCCCAAATTGATCTATAGATTCAACGCAATTCCTATCAGAATCCTAGTCATCTTATTTGTAGGAAGTGACAAGCTGATCTTAAAATATACATGTATTTGACCTAGTATAGTCAAAATAATCTTTAAAAAAAACAAACTTGAAAGAGTCACACTTCCTGATTTTAAAACATGCTACGAAGTAAAAGTAATTTGAATTGAGAATATAAAAATAAACCTGTATATTTTGGGTCAATTGATTTTCCAGACTATCAAGATAATACAAATGAGGAAAGAATAATCTTTTTAGCAAATGGTGCTAAAAAAAAAAAAAAAAGGATAGTCACATGCCAACAAATGAAATTGGGCCCCCTTACACACACATATATAAAAATTAAAACTAGCTCAAAGTGGATCAAAACTATCAATGTAAGGACTCACATTCTTAGGAGAGTAAGTGTAAATCTTTGTGACCTTGGATGAGGCAATGGTTTATTAGATAAGACACCAAAAGCATAAGCAACCAAAAAAGAAAAAAAACTGATAAATTCATCAACACGTAAAACTTTCGTTTTCTTAATGGACACTGCCAAAAAAGTGAAAATAAAACTCACACAATGGAAAGAAAATTTGCCAGTCATATTTGTGATAAAGAGCTAGTATCTAGAATATATAAAAAGAACACTTACAACTCACTAATAAAATTTTAACCTGGTTAAGAAATGGACAAAGAATCTGAACACACATTTCTGCAATGGAGATCTATGAAAGCCAATAAGCACATCAGGGCAACACAAATCAAAACCATACTACAATAAGATAACACCTCCACACTCTAAGATGGCTACAAGTACAATCAAAAACACAAAATTAAAAATGTTGGCAAGAATGTGAAAAACTAACAACTTTATAATTATGAAATGGTGCTGCCACTTTGAAAAACAGTATGGCAGGTCCTCAAAAGTTTGAACATATGATCCAGCAATTCTACTCTTAGAGAAATGAAAACATATCCAAGAGAAATGAAAAATTATGCCCACACAAAACTTGTACACAAATGATCATAGCAGCATTTTTCGTAATAGCCAGAAGTCAAAAAACCCAAATGCCCATCAAATGATGAACAGATATAATTGTTACATATTTATACAATGGAATATCATTTAGTCATACTACAACATGCTACAACACATATGACCCTGAAAACCTTACACTAAATCAAAGAAGTCAGACACAGAAAGCCATATATCGTATGATTCCATTTTTTTAAATTTTTAAATATATTTTATTGATTATGCTATTAGTTGTCCCATTTCTCCCCCATCATTCCCTTCCATCCTGCACACCCCCTCCCACCCTCCCATGTGTTCATGACCATGTGTCATAAGTTCTTTAGCTTCTACATTTCCCACACTATTCTTGCCCTCCCCCTATTTTCTACCCACCATCTATGCTACTTATTTTCTGTACCCTTTCCCCCCTCCTCCTCCCACTCCTCTGTTGCTAACCTTCCATATGATCTCCATTTCTGTGGTGCTGTTCCTGTTCTAGTTGTTTGCTTTTGTTTGAGGTGTGATTGTTGTTTTGTTTTTTTTTTTTTTCCCTTTTAGATTTTATTTATTTATCTTTAGAGGGGAAGGGAAGGAGAGAGGGAGAGAAACATCAATGTGCGGTTGCCTCTTGTATGTCCCCTGACGGGAACTGGCCTGACAACCTAGGCATGTGCCCTGACTGGGAATCGAACCGCGATCTTTTGGTTCGCAGGCCCGCGCTCAACCCACTGAGCTACACCAGCCAGGGCGAGGTGTGATTGTTAATAGCTGTGAGTTTGCTGTCTTTTCACTGTCATATTTTTTATCTTCTTTTTCTTAGATAAGTCCCTTTAACATTTCATAGAATAAGGGTTTGGTGATGATGAACTCCTTGAATTTGACCTTGTCTGAGAAGCACTTTATCTTCCCTTCCATTCTAAATGACAGCTTTGCTGGATAGAGCAATTTTGGATGTAGGTCCTTGCCTTTCAAGACTTGGAATACTTCTTTCCAGCCCCTTCCTGCCTGGAAGGTCTCTTGAGAAATCAGCTGACAGTCTGATGGGAACTCCTTTGTAGGTGACCGTCCCCTTATGCCTTGCTGCTTCTAGAATTCTCTCCTTCATTTGAATCTTGGCTAATGTAATTACGATGTGCCTTGGCATGTTACTCCTTGAGTCCAACTTCTTTGGGACTCTTTGAGCTTCCTGGACTTCCTGGAAATCAATTTCCTTTGCCAGATTGGGGAAGTTCTCCTTTATTATTTGTTCAAATAAGTTTTCCACTTGTTGCTCTTCCCCTTCCCCTTCTGGGACCCCTATAATTCGGATGTTGGGAGGTTTAAAGATGTCCTGGAGGTTCCTAAGCCTCTCCTCATTTTTCTGAATTCTTGTTTCTTCCTTGTTTTCTGTTTGGTTGTTTGTTTCTTCCTTCTGGTCCACTCCATTGATTTGAGTCCCAGTTTTCCTCCCATCTCTATTGGTTCCCCATGCATCTTTCTTCATTTCACGTATTGTAGCCTTCATTTGTTTATCTAATTTGTGAGCAAAATCAACCAATTCTGTGAGCATCCTGATCACCAGGGCTTTGAACTGTGCATCTGATAGGCTGGCTATCTCTTCCTTGCTTAGAGGAATTGGCTCTGGGGCTTTCATTTGTTCTCCGGTTTGAGCCATTTTTGGTGTGGTTGTGGTTGTGTGTGTGTGTGTGTGTGTGTGTGTGTGTTTGGTCTGGTCGCGGCTATTATGTAGTGAGGGGCAGAGCCTTAGGTGTGCCCCAGGGCGAGGCAGCCCAGTCGCTGAGTTGTAACGCTGTATGTGGGGGCGGGGTCCAAGAAGGAAAAATGGTGCTTGCTCTGCTCTCTCTTGGATTCCAGTCCCTTCTGCCACTTCCCCTTGGTCTAGATTATCTGCGCGCAAATGTGGGACCACCTGGTCAGCCAGCCGCCTTGCTCAGCCTCACTGGGTCTGCACCGTTGCCACCCCGTGCCCAGGGTCCACTAGCCGCCGCCTGTGCACCTGGGGTCTGCCAGCCACCGCCTGCATGCCTGGGAACTGCCAGCCGCTGCTGCTGCTTGCGTGCCCAGGTCCGCACCTCCACTTTTTCCTGCCGCGACTCCGCCCCTCTTACCAGTCTGGATGAATGGTTGTTGGACTTCCGTACAGTTCAATTTGCTATCAGTTCTGGTTGTTTTCTTGTTTCTAAATATTTGTTGTCCTTAATTTTAGTTGTGAGAGGAGGCACAGTGTGTCCACCTACACCTCCATCTTGGCCAGAAGTCCGTACGATTCCATTTATATAAAATGTACAATACAGGCAAATCCATAGAGATGAAAAGTAAATTAGTAGTTGCCAGAAGCTTGGGAGTTGGGGAAGTAACTATTTAAAGGACAGAGTTCTTTCTGAGATGACAAAGTAAAAATGTCCTGGGATTGGATACTGGTAATGATTGCACAACTCTGCAAATACCCCGAAAACTATTGAATTATACACTTTTAAATGGTAAATTTTATGGCATGTGAATTATATCAATAAAAATACTGTCTTAATTAAGAAAAAAACAGGAATCACGGAGCTCTAACCTAATGCAGTGGTAGGCCCAATATAATCAAAAGTCATCTGTCACAAAGCAAACTCAGTGGTAATGCCCAAAAAGAACTCAGGTCTCTTGACTTCTGGTTGTTTACTTTGGACCATATCAGTCTGTGATATAAGTTCTAAATAGTCATTAATGCCACAGAAAGTCAAGCAGTTCACCTACTTGAAGAATAAGAATTCCAAAATCTCTCTCAGATTGAAAGTATGTCAGTTAAGAAGTGAAATGAATTTTTGACCCCTGCCTTACTGATCAAAAGGTCTGAGTAAATGAAGCAGTGACAATTTCTAGAACACCTAAAAACCAGCCATAATTTAAAATAGAAAGAGAATTAATGCACAATTAGAAATGTTTATTTAAAAAGAACTACTACTTCTTAGTTAACTAAGAAGAGAGAAACATCATTCTTATGATAAACATTAAGTATCTACTATGTACATCAGATACTATGAAAATGTCAGACCCAATCCTTGCCAACAAAAACTCACAAATGAGTGGAACAGATCAAAATACAAGTAGTATATCATCCAGGAGCATTAACAGTTGTATGGTCAAAGAGCTATAATAATTTAAAAAAGAGAGAGACAAAAAAAGAGCAAGAAAAGAAGGTGAGAAGGGAGAAAAAGGAAGGCTACCTCCTTTTTTCAGAGTAATGCTGACATCTGAGCTGGGCATCCAAGGATGAGTAAGATGGAAAGAAAAACTATTTTAAATACAATGAATAGTATGAGCAAAAATATGAAGATATAGAACTGTCATCATAAATAAAAGATAAATAATGGAATATAACTTGAATATAAAGTTTACAGGCACAAAGCTGAGGGCTGGAGTTGAAAATGTGGTGTTTTTACTTGCATACCAAGCAACAACATAGAAAATGGAGCAATGGTAAGCAGACATTAGTTAGAGAAAGGAGAACAGTGGAGGAGACAAACTAATACAAGTTATTTATCATTAAAATAATTTTATTTTTTAAAAATTTCATTTCTTCTAATCACTTTGTTTTCACATAAAAACTCAGGATCTCAAAACATCAGTGATGAAGAATGAGATGAAAGACGGGATTAGCTTCATGGGGTTCCTAACCCCGATATAGATCAAGACAGTATCTTATTATAAAAACCCACAGCAAAGCCTTGACTGGTATGGATCAACTGGTCGGAGCATAATCCCATAAACCGAAAGGTCACGGCATTCGATACCCGGTCAAGGGGCATGCCCAGGTTGAGGGTTCAGTTCCCAGGTAGGGCAAGTATGAGAGACAACCAACTGCTATTTCTCTCTCACATCGATGTTTCACTACCTCACATCAATGTTTCTCTCCCTCTTTCTCTTTTGCCCTTCCCCTCTCTTTAAAAATCGATAAGCATGCCATGGCTGGTGTGGCTCAGTGGATTGAGTGCCGCCAGCCTGGGAACCAAAGAGTCGCTGGTTCAATTCCCAGTCAGGGTACATGCCTGAGTCGTGGGCCAGACCCCCAGTAGGGGGTGTGCAAGACAACAATAAGTTGATATTTCTGTCCCTCTCTTTCTTCCTCCCTTCCCCTCTCTCTAAAAATAAATAAATAAAATATTAAAAAATAACTAAATAAAAATCAGTAAGCATGTCCTTGGGTGAGGATTTGGGGAAAAAAAAAAAAAAAACACATAGTGAAGGAGAGGCTCACTGTGGCATATCTTATGTCCAGGAACGAGCTGCAGAAGTCCTAATGATCTAGCATCAAAGCAATTGGTTGACCACATTTTACTAATTATCTCTTAACGTACACAAAAAGATGAAATTGAAATTTTATAATTAAAAAGTAGTAAGTGGTATGAACTGGGAGGTGTGAAGTGAAAGGTGGTATAATATTTCCTCTACATAGACTTTGACAGCTTAGTAGTATACAGTGTTAAGCTTTAGAATGACTACTAAAAAATTAAGAAAAAGAGCATACATAAGAAGTCACTAGATGAAATAGAAAACTATATAGTACTGAATTAACTCCAAAGGTTGCAGAAATGAAGCAACACAGAAACAAAAGAAAAAGAGCAATCATACCAATAATCATATTAAATATAGACTAAGAACTCCAATTAGATTGCAAAGGCTGTTAGACCGAATTTAAAAAGCAAGAGCCAATGACTACATGCTGTTTATGAGACACACTTTAAGTACAAAGACATTTACAGACTAAAAGCAAAATACTAGGAAAAAACGTATCATAAAATTGCACAGGAAAGCTGTGGTGGCTATATTAGTATCAGACAAAGTAAGCTTCAAGATAGTATTTTAAGAAATTAGTAACATTTTATAAAGATAAAGAAGACTTCAACAGGAAAAATACACTATCTATTAATATTAATTTGAAATGAGTCACAGACCTAAATGTCCAATAAAATAAAACTTAAAAACCTATAAAGGAGAACAGAAGAGAAAATATTTGACTTTGGCTGATTTCCCAGACAAAACACAAAAGTCATTAGTTACTAGTTAAAAACTGATATTAGACTTCAAAATACAAAACACCTACTCTTTTTCAGACACTATTATGAAAACAAAAAAAGTCTGAAAAAGTATTTACACAAATATAAATCCAAGAAAAGATATAACCAGATATGTAAAAAAAAAAAAAAAAAAAAAAAAAAAAAACCTCTTACAACTCAGTAATAATGGCAACTAAATTTTAAAAGGAAAAAGAAAGGCAAAGACTTTAAAAGAAACTTCAGAAGAAAATATAAACAAATGACCAGCAAGCACATGAAAAATGCTCAACATCAACGGTCATCAGAAAATTAAAAATAAAACTATAACGAAACACCACTTCATACCCACTAAAAAGGCAGGTAACAGCAACTTTTGACCAGGATGTGGAACAACTAAAACTCTCATGCACTGCTACTGAGAATGTAAAATATACAACCACATTGCAAAAAAGTCTGGCAGTTTCTTATAACCTTTCATCGACCCTTGACAAAGCAATTATTTTATTATTCAAGAGAAGTGAAAGGATATGTCCACAGACAACTTGTACAAGAATTTCTTAGCAACTTGTTCCTAACAGCCAAAAACTAAAAATAATCCAAATATTCACCAACAGACACATGGATAAAAAAGATAGTGGTATATTTGTACAATGGAATACTACTTAGCAATATTCAGAAATAAACAAATGATATTTGTAATAGTGTCACAGCCATTACACTGAGTGAAACAAGCCAGACATTTAATAGAGTACATAGTGAATGATTACCCCTTAGGTGAAGAGTTCGATTATGTGATGTTTATGTGAACTGATCTACTATGGAAAAATCTACTATGGACTTTTAAGATCACTATCTAAAATGAGAGCCTGACCATATAATTGTTTGAAGGATCGAGATAATGCATGTAAAATAACTACCTAATCTGTAAAGCAATATACAAATGTAAACATTAATTCATATCAACAATTTTGGTAGAGGAAGTTAATGTCCTCCTGAGGAAAAAGACTGCAATGTCTTAGTCTGTAAAATCCCCCCAAAAAAATCCTAACTAGAAATGTACAGCTTTGAATACATATTCTAAAAGCAAATCAGCTGCCAACTTCAAGATATCCTAAAACAAAGATTAATTATAGAGGGGAAAAAAAGTGGCACCAAATTGAAAACTAGGCAGCATTCTTAAATAGAAGTGACTAAACAAACAATACAGATAATTCGAAAACTTCAGGAAAATTAAGGTAATCAAAATATAGAAAATACATCAGAATTAAAGATGCGCTGAAAGCCAACAATGGCTTTAAATGGCTCTATTTTCATCATTACAAAGTATTTATCACTTCAAATAAAGTACATTTTAATTATTCCAAAAATTTACTTCTGGTAAAAAATTTTATGTCAACACAAAATACTCTGCTCTATCACCCTCTGTGACTTTTAACAGTCCTCAGATTAAAAATAGCCTAGTGAAAACACCATTATTTGATTAAATGTAAGTAAACCCAAGAAATGAATGTTAATTTCATATTCCTAGGGAAAGCAGTCCCTATCATAAATAACCTAACATTCCAAACAGCTAAACCCAAAAATTTTATGTTTTAACTAACCCTAACTGCCAAGTATGTACACACACTGGTAAAGTGAGTCATCCCAGACTATTCTCTGATCTTCTTAGCTTTCAATGCATACCATGTCAGAAGTCGGAGGCATGATGCTGGGTTCCTTTTGTCCCTGATTTTTTTGGTTTCATTCCATATCTCAAATGTGTTTTTACTCTCTTGGTTTAGATTTGGCAATCCAGTTAAAATAATTTTTTTTTTTCATTTTTACCCTCCAACATCTTAGGATGCTGCTCCTAGTAAATGTCCATAGCTCCAAGGCACAGCATTTGCATGCACCATGGATAGAGTGTACTTCCCAGTTTCAGCCTTGGTTTATACCTGTTGCCTAATCATAATTAAAAATAAATAGCACTCCTCTTTACTCCCAGAAGTTTCTACTTGGAACAGAAGGTTAAGTAGTCACTCAGACTACAAAAATAGGCTATGAACCAGTCAAATATATAGAAGGTACTCAAAGGCAGGCAGCTCGGCTGGCTAGCTAGCTGAATGTATGAGAAAGAAACTATTCCAATGCCAGCTCAGGTTCATGGAACATTCTTGATTTTTATTACTTTTAAATATATTATCAAATAGCTTAAGCTAAGTATTGCCCAGGAGAGAGCATTAAGGAATTTACTCTTAATCAATGGATTAAAAATATGTATTTAGCATGTTGATTATAGTATATTAAATGAGTCCTCTAAAATGTTAAAAGTAGTATGTTCTAATAAGTGATTATTAGATGTCCATATTGTGTTTTTAAATCATTACTGCCTTAACAGAATCCTTTCAGAAATTTTTTTAAAATGGAGATAAAGATGTTTGACTATACCACAAATGACTTCCAACAGCTCGTCTATATTTAATATAATTCAGAAAGAAGTTCAGTATGACCATAACGTTATTAGTTTAAGCTAATTTAACATTCTCTTGTCTCTCAGTATATTTCAAATTAATTATTGAGTCTAAGCTTAGAAGAAAAGAACTTGATGGTCAAGTGAACTTGTGACTGGCAACAACCCACATGTTCTTCAAAAGGTGATCACTGCGGTAAATCAACACAACGGGATACATGAAATAAAATGGAACTGCTGATACAACAACATGAATGGATCTCAAATGCATTATGCTAAGTAAAAGAAGCCAGAATCAAAAGGCCACCTACTGTGCTGACTACCAAGGGACAGTACTGTCCTACATCCAGATCGTGGTCACGGTCACACTGTAGGGATTTGTCAAAACCACTAGAATTATACATCAAAGAGTGAATTTTGCTATATAATTTTTTAAAGTAAATTTTAGGGAGGGATATTATTTTTTTAAAGTGGTTTAGATCTGAGACAAAAAAAGTGGCCAGTCACAAACTGTTATCTCCCACTCTTACTTAAGAAGGGAACGGAGAACACTGCATGTCCGAATAAAAGGCAGCTAGCTGTAAACTCCAGGCTGGCATTTCTTCGTTTCTGCAGTGCTCTCTCTGAATCAGACCCTCCTCTCTACATAACTCAATCTTTCAAACCCTCTCCCACATGCTTCTCCTAACTCTGATCTTTCTAACCTTGGTGTGTCTAACAGACCATCTCACATTCATAATCCACCTTTGCCTTAACATGCACTCACTGGCATCAATCCTTAATTCACTCTTGGGCCTTGGGTTAGTACCTACATTAATTCCCCTAATTCCTGCTTCTATCTCAACTTGGCTCTCACCAGTCCCTCAGCTCAACTTGATCATGTCTTCTCCTCAACCTTCAAATGGGTCTTACCTACCATAAGTTTGAAACCACAAACGTTAGTAATTTCAATCATCTTTGAAGTGCTTCAGAAGAGGCAAACTCTAAAGCCTCCCTTAGGGACACTACCAGTGTTTTCTTCACCCCAATAAATACGATGTCCTTACTTCTGTCCAACCAAACCCTTGCTTATCTTTATATTCTACTTCCTGTTTGGTTTTATACAAAGACACAGGTAAGAGGCAAACTGCCTCCTCACAAAAAATCACACATCTTAAATTAGCTTAGTATTAAAATTACACTTTTATCTTCCTTCTTCAGGGTACGTACCTATGATTCACTCAATACTGTTTATCATTTAATGTTACATCTTATGTTCTCTCAAACCTCTCCAGTTTTTCTAAATCTTTTTATAAATAAAGTTACCAAAACAGGTTATCAACAAATGATAGATAATTTACAAATAAATACAACACAATACTATCATTACCCCCAAGAAATACCCTTGGGAAAAAAGATTACTCAACTATGTTATGGTCCCTTACACTGTGAGAGGGCAAGAATAGAAAAATATCACAGTCTCAGAACTTCTTAGAGTTAATTCTCTAGCAGTGACTTTGCTGTTTCCTCACAAACCAGGAGAGCCAATATTCACAGCCACTGAGCCTTTACAACTGTCCCATCCTCAGATAAGAAAAACCTACACCCCTCTCCCCAGAAGACCTCTTTCTATTATGAACTCACTGTAGTTACCCTTCCCAGGACAGGTAGGTAGCCTTGATAGTGTCTTAAACTTCTTCGCTATCAGTTTTATTAGAGCCCATCACTGCTAATTAATTGTTAACCATATTTCCTAAAATCTTTTATTTCCTTTAAAGTCAAAATATCATTTTTCTGAGCTAGGGAAGAGGAAAGAAGGTTGAGAAAAGATTAAGTGGATAGCAAAGAAAGAGAACTCTATATTCTTAAACTAAATTTAGCTGATAGGATTTGTTTTTCCGTAACGTGAGCAAAATATTTACCTTTCTTTAAGATAAGTAACAGACGTGTGAATTACAGAAGACTTAAAAAAAAAATTAAATTAAAAAAAAAAAAACAGACAAAAATACAGCAAGTAAAGCTAATGAGAAAATAGGACACTAAAGCCAGGAATTAAAAAAAAGAATATGGAGATATAGTATGAAGATACAGGGTTGAAATCAAAGAAAGAGAAAATAGAGACCTGTCCCCCCAAAAGCAGCAGTTATGGATGCAAAATATAATCTCATTTTGTTTGTGTTTCTTTAAAAAAAAATTATAATGTGGCTGTTTGAAATTAGTTTCAAGGAACAGAGGAAAATGGATTTCAGACCATCAACATACATGAGAGGGTATCAAATATTAAGGGCTTTTATGACAATGACTTCTAGCAAATGAAGGACTGAGTGACAAATAAACAGCCATATAGAAATATCTATAATTCAACAATACTCTTCAAGCTTAGGCTCGCCTTCATTACCACTCTGGTAATGAAGGGGAAGCTATACCATAAAAAAACAGCAAAGAAGGTGCTATATGAGCTACTTCTACCTCTACCTCTTGGACCCATCTGCATCATGGCAGTAGCTAGCCAAATCCTAAGGGGTAAAAGTCCACCCCGTACCCAATGACCAAAACTACTCCCACCCCACCTTGGCTCAATGGTTTTCTCCCACTGTGGTGAGGGTGGTTTTGGAAAAGCTCCTCAAATGCCAGGAAACACTGTAATACAAAAAAGAAAAAACAATTCATAAGTACCAAAACTTAACTAACATTTTGGCCTCCCTCTCAAGGAAGATTGGTATAGTGGAAAAAGCACTAGTCTAGGAACCAAGAAACCAAGTGTATTGTGTTCATTCAGCATTCAAAGGCATTTGCTATACTCCAGGTGACTTGGGGGGAAGACAGTCTCTTTCAGCTAAGGGTTATTACTAAACTAGCAGAATACGAGCCAAAAGCTGCTGATGGCTATTTCTGACACTAAGTGGTTTAAAAATGTAACCAACAGAAAACTAAGCGATGTAAAGACAAATTCCTGACAAGAAAACTTAAGAACTAGGCTCTGGTTCTGTGAACTGAAAGGTCGCCGGTTCGACTCCTGGTCAGGGCATATGCCTAGACTGCAGGGCTGGTCCCCAGTTGTGGGCAGGCTGGGGGCCTGCAAGAAGCAGCTCATCTGTATCTCTCACATATCAATGTATCTCTCCCTCTCTTTCTCCCTCCCTTCCCCTCTAAAAATAAATAAACAAAACCTTGTAAAAAAAATTAAAATGACTTTACTCATATAAATGTATTTTATAAGATCATATTTACAACATTTACTTCTGACTAAAATCAATAAGGATGACAGATATTTAAATCTCACCTTGACTGAGGAAAAAAACTCGTATTAGTATAAATGTACTTTATAAGATTAAATATACAATATTTACTATTATGACCAAAATCAATGAGAACAATGATGTGTTTTGATAAAAAATAAGTTTAAAATTGGAGACTAACAATAAAAATTGAAAGCTTTTATTTACCTCTCAGGATTCTATTTATTTCTGTATTTTGTTTTGGTTACACATTAGTAAGACAATCCTGATTCAAAAAATAAAATGGTTGTAAAGAGTATATGTTTTCTACATCTCCCTTACCCCACGTACTATTTAACTAAGATGGAGAAAAAGCTTTAAGTTTTGCACAAAAGAAAATCTGACAGTACGATTTTTTTAAACCAGGTCTCCAACTGGTTAAAATTTAGTTCATAATATAGTTATACATTCACGTACGTGGGGATTTTGTTTAATGATTTAAACTTCATTTAAAAATTAAATCTGAACCACATGTTTACAGAATCCAATTAGTGCCTTCATAAAACTCTTAATAAAACAAATAATTGCTAAACTCTTAAGAACCCTTTCAGTCAGATTCGTGTACCCTCACTGCTCATAGTAAATTGCAATGAAGCAAATATAAAAAGTTATCATTCCTTTTTTAACAATAAGCCTGCTTTAAAGGAAAGAAAAATTTCACCAATTCCTAGTTCCACCTTGGAGAGTTATGAACACAGGCAAATAATAACTTGGGTCAAATATGAAAACTATTATAATAATCTATTCATTCTTATTAAAAATCAACTTGAAGGGGCAGCTCCCAGTAGGTGCTACAAAACATTCATTATTTAAAGAGTGCCTGCTTTACAATGGAAATGAGTATCTCTCTACCTCTAACCTTAAGAAGTTAACCATGTAGCAGAGGATACAATATATTCATTTATTCAACAAAAGTATCTCCTCAGCCACTGTGCAAACAACTGGGGCTAATGGGTAAACAAAATACACGTGATCCTACCCTCATAATTTAGATTTTAACGTAAGGACTGGAAATAACTAATCAAGATTTTAAACAAACAGTACAAATGATTAGGCTAACATTTTTTAAAGATCCCTGGCTACTATGTGAAAGTTACTATAAATTGGAGATATAAGTCCATGGATAGAGAGGACGGTTACAAGCTACTACAATGATGACAAAGTAATGGGAACTCAAAAGAGGGAACAAACTCATTTGACTGGTGGGGGAGGGGGAGAGCTGCGGAGAGATATTGTTGCAGCTCTATCTTAAAAGACTCCAGAATAAGCCAAACAAGTAGAAAAAGGGAGTTTGTGCTTAAAGAGAAGACTGTATGAAAAGTATGTTTGGGAAACTTCAAGTAGTTCCTCACAGTGGGTCTTGAATGGAGTGAAACATAGCTAGAAAGGCAAATCAAGAAAAACAGAGTAAAGGATATTTTATAAAAGAAACATCTCCAGAACACTGAGGAACACTTATTTTAAGCAGGATGTTAACATAATCAGGCTTACATTTTTAGAAAAAATTTTCTAGAGACATTTAGCCTAAAGAAGACAACAAGAAGTCTAAACATTCAAACAAGAATGCATGCCTGCCAACAGATAGGCTGTCTCAAAATCATAATCTAGTAATTTATCATGACAATCAAATATGGTCCAAGCAAATACTCTCAGCTTAGAAACCAAGCAACTAGTACCAAGGTTCAGGCCACACTGCAGTTGACGTGACTATTGAAACAAACGAAAAAAGTCTCTGTAGATAAAATACTAAAAATATGATGGTGGCAGGAGATAAAAGGAACAAAGAAGAAAAAACAGCAACTAAGAACAAGAGGAAATAACAGAAAAACATTTTTTTTCAGAGTAACAATTACTTCCACTTGTCAATTACACACAAATCTACCTCTTATGTGTAATAATAAAGTGAGGTTCCTAACAAGCAGTTCAAAAACCAAATTTAATACACACACTTTAGAAAATAACAAAACAAAAGCTAGATTAGAAATAGCACACTGTAACAGGACCAGCTCTACACCAGCTAGCTTCCCACTGCTTAAAAAGAAAGCTCTCCCTGCCTGGCTAGTCCTTGAAACATACGAATTAAAACAGAGGCGAAGTGGAGAGAGGTAAGGTGGGGTGGGCTGAAGAAGGACTTGCTATTTTCACAAATACCCCTGATCAATGAACTTGAATGCTCTCATTCCAATTCTTTTTCTTTGTACCACAGATATAGCTTAGATACAAACATATAGCTCAGGTACGGTACAAACATGACAACAGATACATAATAAAGAATCCAATTATTTTAAGATAATAAATCCTACCTTTCCGGGGTCATCCTTGGATCGAGGCACTTTAAGGAAACACTTGTTCAGCGACAGATTATGTCGTATGGAATTCTGAAATTAAGAAAAGCCATACTATCATTGAAATCCAAAAAACAAAATCCACCTTTAAAAACAGAATCAAAAATCTAAATAACTCTATGTACTTGAATACAACTACAAATTGTATTTTAATACAATTTGAGCTTCAAATTTGAATCTTTTTGATTTTTAAATTATGAATGTTACAAGGGGAGCAGTTATTGAAAAAGTTTCTGGTGAATGTTACAAAATTCCAAATAATGGAATATATATACCATTTTAAATGTTTATTAAGACCTTTTAATGATGCAGGAAGATGTCTATGAGTAATTATTTTGATCAGTAGAGTCCACATATAAATGAGATTATACAGTACTTGTCCTTCTCTGACCGGCTAACCCATTGTTTTCTCATTGTTTGGAAGGGATCATCATTCTTTGTAGCTGTCTACATTCCAAGCAGAAATGGAACTCCCATTCAAAAGTTTTAAACTGATGTTTTGGTAGTAAGATAGGCTTAAATTTACATTCATCTTTTAAAAACTTCTTTAACACAGTATTGTCTCCTATGTTCACAGCAGCATTATTTACAATAGCCAAGATCAGGGGAAAAAAATGTTTGCAAAAATACCAAAAGCATATTTAGAAAGTAAAAACACCTAGAGAAATATGAGAGTCAAGACATGTATATACATACCACACAAT
The DNA here is from genome assembly GCA_039655065.1 of Glossophaga mutica. Taxonomy (NCBI): domain Eukaryota; kingdom Metazoa; phylum Chordata; class Mammalia; order Chiroptera; family Phyllostomidae; genus Glossophaga; species Glossophaga mutica. The sequence continues at coordinate 28,426,437 of CM077307.1, forward strand.
GAAAAAAAAGATTACGTCAAATCTCACAACTTGGTCAGACCTTACCTCCAACAACCACGAGAAAAGAAGGTGGAAGGGTAGAGAGTAGACATATTTAGGATGATCCAGGTTAACCAGGAGAAAAATAGCCCAGGTTAATAACTAATCAAAGCATATTGCTTGGCCTTGAAACCGCCAGCCCCAAAAGTAGTTTCTCAAAAGTACAGTCTACTTGAACACAGTCTACTTGCACTAGAATCACTTGAGATAAGTTTTAATGCAGAATCCTAGACTCCATCCAAGATAATTAAAACTGGAGTTGCCACTCAAAAATCTAAGTTTTAAAAGCACTCTTAACTGACTTTTATTTTAAACTTGAGTGTAAACTGGCACCTCTAATTCAAATCAACAACTACATTCTTACCTGTGTTTCTCTTCTTGTACCATGAGAAACATCAAACATGCACCCATCTGTTCTACCCTACCAAAGCACATAAAACTGTTTCAGCATTTCTCCCAACTTCCCAAATTCTTTTCTTGGAGTTATTAGAGGTAAAGACTGACACCAGCAAAATACCACTACTAAAGACAAATCTACTAAGTAAAGTTCATGATTTCTTTGCAATTCTTTTCAACCTTAGTATGTATGCTATGAAGGTATACAATCAGAAAGCTCTTTTCAAAAGTGTCACAAAAAAGTGTTTTCTGTGATTACATTACCCATTTGATATGATGTTAAGGCTTGTTTTTGCTTATATTCAGTTTTAAAGTTTCCTTTCCCCATCCTGTTTGTTTCCTATATATTTTGGAGTTATTTTTAATGTGTAAAACACTTACACGATTCAAAACTATACAAAAAGGTATACTTGAAATCTTACTCCCTTCTATAACTCTGCAATCTCAGTTTCATCCATCCCGAAGGTAAATGTGTTTACTATGTTTCTAGCTTATTATTCTTAAGTTTCTTTTTACAACAGTAAGCAAATACATATTTTTGTTTTCTTCCCCACCACATAAAAAGTAGCATAATACACCCCCACATACACACAATACTCTTCTGTATTTTTCAGTACCCTGTACTCCAGTAACATTATGTTAATTTTCTTTTGTAAGGTGAATAATGCAAAAATTTAAATTCTTTTTCATATAGTTCAGGTTACAAAATCACTCAATTATGGAAAATTCAGAGAGTGTTTTTTAAGATATTTAGTTGTTTAGTTAGTTAGTTATTTAAAGAGGGAAAGGGAGGGAGAAAGAGAGCAAGAGAAATATCAATGTACAAGAGAAACATCAATCAGCTGCCTCTTGCACACCCCCAACCGGGGACCTGGCCCATAACCCAGACATGTGTCCTGACCTGGAATCAAACCAGCAAACTGTCAGTTTGCAGGACTATGCCCAATCCACTGAACCATACTGGTCAAGGGCCAGAGTGTTTTTTAAACTCTTATAGAATATTCAAAAAAGTTATTTTTAATATGTAATCTCTCTTTAATGCCCTGGCACAAAATGAAAGAGAGTTTTACGTAAATATTAAAATTCTATTTGCATGCTCTTGAATGACCATGGCAACATCTCCTCCTCTGGGTGACATTAGTTGGCTTTACATTTCTGGAAAGGTATTTGACAACTGCTTTAGGATCCTTCTTCCACCCTACTTTGACCAATATAAACTAATTTCACAAGTTCTAACTGATCTCCAATTTTCCCCTAACCCACCTCCTCCACACCTAAAGAAAATACAGTGAGCAGCAGATTGCAGGAGTGTGCTAAACAAATCAAAGGACAGGGAATGGGAAGTAAAACCTGAAAAGAGAGATAGGACCTGAACAGGAACCTTTTCTCCTTTTTTAAGAGAAAAACCAGTTTCCATTTGTCCACATTTGAAATTCTCAAAATATTTCTATGTTTAAAAAAATAAAATTAAAAGAGATCATGGCAAGTTCTAGGCACCTAAACTTGGGCTGAAGAAACGTTTTAAAAAGAATAATTATGAAGCAGCTATTTCTGGAAATATTAAGTCTGCCTAAAGCAACAGAACAGGCCAGATAATCTCTCTAGTGTATCTTTTAGTTAGAAAAGCAGCAGCATCCTTCTCTACCTACTCCCTTTTCTTCTCTTTTACCTATCTTTCTTCATTGTATCTAAATCACGCATCTTCCAGTTGAAACTGTATCACTACTTCTAACCCAGTTACAGACCATGACTTCAGCTGGTGAGCAGCAAAAACTTTAGCAGTCTGGATCTGGCACTTTCAGGTTCACTTACACTTCAGCAGAAGCTGAGGCTAGACAGGTAAATGAGATATATAAATGAATTTTATATGCTATTCCCTACCAAATTTGGACCAAGCTCTTCAGCTTGGCATTCATATATTCATGGGATCTCTACACTCTGGCTCTACCCCAACTCTTCTGCTTGCTACTAAGAACCCTTACAACTGTTTCCTAGAAGCTATTACAAAGACCTCCCTAAACCTTACTCTTTTTCAAAGTACAGCTAAATTCCACATCCTCAATAGTTTTCTAATGTCTCTTCCCTTCCTGTACTCTCATAACACTTAGTTTTTATGACACTCACTTTATAACCTCATCATACTTCCCATAAGCTCTTCTAAACCCTCACAGCAACTGCTAACTAACTACACCCTTCATTTAAGACTTTTTACTAGGTCACATATATAATGAATATTTTTATGGCTTACACACAGTAGGTGTGCCCAATTATTCAACTCTTCATAGTACAGCATTCTATACTTTTCTATTACAGCTTTTTACATAGCATCACAATTGCTGTTTGTTTATATGCATCCCCCTCATCCAATAAAAATCACAAGCTTCTTCAACAAACAAGTGTTGGCAAGGATATGGAGGAAAGGAAACCCTTGTGCACCGTTGACAGGAATACAGATTTGTGTAACCACTACAGAAAACATTATGGAGGCTCCTCAAAAAATTAAAAATACAACTACCTTATGACCAGCAATTCCACTTCTGGCTGTATGTCCAAACAAAGCCAAAACAAAAATTAAAAAAATATATGTACTCCTAGGTTCAATGCAGCAGCATTATTTACAATAGACAAGATATGGAGGCAACCCAAGTACTCATCAATAAACGAATGGATAAAAAAGCTGTAGTTACACACACACACACACACACACACACACACACACACACACAATGGAATATTACTTGGCCATAAAAAATAAAATCTTACCATTTGCGACAGCACAATACATCACTGGTCACAATACGTCAGTAAATGTCTTTAATAAATATAAGGGAGGCTTAAGAGAAATAAAACTAACTACTATGATGGCATACCTAAAGATCTATAAAACCCTTCTTCCAAATGCACACACACACACCCAACACAGCACATAACCGGGTAATTCCGATATGAGAGTAAGAATATAATGTGTGCAGATACAAAAGAAAGTTTAATTATTTGTTGTATTACATCAATTAGGTAGGTAACTAACTTGATGGAACATCAAAAACCCTAGATAGGGAACTAGGGATTCTGCCCTGGCTGGTATGGCTCAGCGGATTAAGTGCCGGCCTGTGAACCAAAGGGTTGTCTGTTCGATTCCCACTCTAGGGCATATGCCTGGGTTGTGGGCCAGGTCCCCAACAGGGGGCATGTGAGAAGCAACACACATTGATGTTTCTCTCCCTTTCTTTCTCCCTCACTTCCCCTCTCTCAAAATATGTAAATAGAGACTCTTCAAAAGAAGTGGTTGATTCCAGGGCTGCAGAGGGCTGCAGCAAGGAAAGTATAAGATGAGCCTGGAACATCCTGTGATGCCAGAAAAGTTAAAAAGTGCTAAACCAACAAAAAAATGTAGTCACGTCAAAACAGCACAGGAGCCAACCTGTAAGAACTACCAATGATCAAGGCTGTAACAATTGAGCAACAAACAATAACAGCACAAAGAATAAAATAAATATCCATGAGTGCATACTATAAATAAGTGATTGAATAAACAAAAGGGGAAGAGGTGCAAGTCTTACTTACAGAAGAATCCCAATTAATAAATGTAAAAGAAATAAAGAAAAAATGAAAATCACCACTAGAAAACAATAAAGACCGCAGTAGTTATGATTCACCAACAAGTGGTAAAATTAATGAGCAAAATTTAAGGAGAAATTGGGTACGTGAATGCCCTCAAAATAGCTCCCTAAAAAATTTTAAAATTTGCCCTGGCTGGTGTAGCTCAGTGGACTGAATGCTGGCCTGTGAACTTAAAGGTCTCCAGTTTGATTCCCAGTCAGGGCACATGCCTGGGTTGTGGGCCAGGTCCCTGGTTGAGGAAGTGCAAGAGGCACCCAATTGATGTATCTCTCACACACTGATGTTTCTCTCCCTCCCTACCCATCTCTCTAAAAATAAATAAAATCTTTATAAAAATCTTACAATACACAAAGTGAGAAATAGTAATCTTATAGTAGAGAAACCTGGCATATACCACATTAACCAAAGAGCCAAGGTTAACATTACTAGTAATAAGATACAGTGACACAAAGGTACCCCCTGATGATATACAGAAAAGGGCATATCACCTCTGCGTAACTCTTCCCAAAAATACATTATCTCACTCTAATCATGAGAAAACATCATACATTTCCAAACTGAGGATCATTCTCCAAAGTACTTGATAAGTACTCTTCAAAAGTGTCAAGGTCATAAAGACAAGACTGAGGAACAGTTACCAATTAGAGGAGACAAAGGAGACATAACAACTAAATGCAATGTGGGGTCCTGGATTGGATCCCAGAACATAAAAGGACATTACTGGAAAAACTAGTGAAATCTGAATAAAGTCTATAATTTACTTAGTAGTTAACAGTACTGTTTCAGTCAAAAGTACTGCATCAACATTAATTTCTTAGTTTTGATCATTGTACTATAGTTATATAAGATATTGATACAGAGGAAGTAGATGAAGGACATAAGGAAACCCTTTGTAATAATTATGTAACTCTTCTGTACATCTAAAGTTCTTTCAAAATAAAAAACTTCTATGCCCCGGTTGGTACTGGCCTATGAACCAAGGAGTTGCCAGTTCAATTCCCAGTCAGGGCACACGTCTGGGTTGCGGGCCAGGGACCCAGTTGGGGACGTGCAAGAGGCAACCACACACAACCACGCGTTGATGTTTCTCTCCCTCTCTTTCTCCTTCCATTCCCCTTTCTCTAAAAATAAATAAATAAATAAAATCTTTTTTTAAAAAGCTTCTGAAAAATTCTGGCTGATGAAGACAGTACTAATTGCAATACTGCATTGTGTTTTTTTTTTTTACCTCAGACTCACTAGAAACTTACCTGAACTGTGAGTATTATTTTCCAGTGATTGCTACATTACCTCTGCTCTCATCGGAATTTTAATTTCAATTATAAGCCTCAAAAGAGCTTTATCTTCAATAAAAGCCAAAATTGTTATTGCTTACAGCATAAAAATAATAATTTAAATAAAATCCTTACCTTCCAACCACTGCCAGCCTCTCTATAATATGGGAAGTTATCACAAATCCACTGGTAAATCTCACTTAGTGTCATTTTCTTTTTGGGTGAGCTATTAATTGCAAATGTAATGAGGCTGGCATAACTGTATGGAGGTTTCCCATCTTTGTGCTGTTGGACTTCTTCCTGATCCAGGGTTGTATTCGGGTCAAGAAGTGCATTCTTCTTGGAAATCCCTGTTCCATGTGCATTCTGCGTAGCATCAGATTTTTGGATAGCTGCTCTCATGGTGAGCTGTGGTAACCAGTCCATAGATGTTAGGCTGCTCTCCAATTCAGATGTCATCCTGAAGGTAAATAGACTCCTTAGTCAGTATCAAGGAAAGAACCCCTCCTTCTCAAAATATCCAATATTCACAAATCTAGGAGTTCCAAAGTGAAGGAAAGCCTGAGTTACATCTGGAGGAAAAAGATTTGAGTATGTTAATGAGCAAAATAAATATTTAAGAGATCAACATTTCCAATCTTTTTTATTTCCATCCTCTCCAAAACACAAGTTAGGTTTTAAAATGTTTAAGACACAGAACAATACATAGGCACAAAGTGACTCTGATGCCAATCTTTACCCATCAATAACAAGAGCCCTTTAGAAACTTAAGACTGTACATCTGCCATTTCTTTTACACAAATTTTAGAGGAATCATAAAAACAAAAGAGCACCAAAAGTAAAATGGAGACAAGTCAGAAAAGTAACTGAGAAATCGGCACGGGAATTTATACAGAGGAAATAAGGTAGAATTGAGATGGTAAAGGGTAAGAAGAGTACAGAATGGTAGACAGGAATGTCAAGGAGACAAACTAGTCAGGGGAGTTGACAGGAAAGAAGGATGCAAACTCAAAGACACTGATGAACGAGACAAAAGGAGGATAGGCAGGACCAGGCAATTTCTTCTTAAAGAAAAACAAGTAAAGGCACAGGGTTAAGAAAACTAACTAAAGATCTGGAAGCACTGGATATACAACATTGTATCACATAAATGGACGTTAAGAAAAGAAGCATCAAGAGCTTGAGTACAGGCTTAATGCAAACATCCAGTGATCTGGATTCTGTAATATTTGCTCCAATGATGAAAAATTCAGATCATTACTACTCAAAGAAAAAGAAAAACAAAATCTGCTGGGTCAACACATTCCGGAGAAAGGAGGAAACTCCTCTAAGAAATACAAAATACAGAAACAATATACTTCACAATGGAACTGCTAACTTTCAGCAGAAGGTACAAACCTTTTTTATCCTGGGATCAAAGAAGTGGGAATAGTGACACTGACTATAAAATAAAGAAGAATGAACCCTAGCTGGTGTGGCTCAGTGAATTGAGTGCTGACCTGTAAACCAAAAGGATGCGGGTTCGATTCCTGGTCAGGGCACATGACTGGGTTACAGGTCAGATCCTCAGTTGGGGATGCACAAGAGGCAACTGACTAATGTTTCTCTCCCTCTCTCTTTCCCTCCCTTCCCCCTCTCTAAAAAATAAATAAAAGCTTTTTTAAAATTTTTTTTCAAATAAAATAAAGAAGAATGAAAGGCTTCTAAGTGGTATCAAAATAAAGGAAAAAGAAAAAAAAATAAGAAACTTAAAGTACCTCAAAAGAAAAAAATGTGTGGCTAAGAAAATCCCATATAGGTCCTTCACCCCAAATGGCTGCAGATACAAAGCAACTTGGGGTATGTACTTAGGATCTGAACTTCTGGGAGGCATGTAGAATTGATAAAGAACACAGGCTCTTGAGTCCAAGAGACCAGAGCTCAAGTACTGATTCTACCAGCTACTTGCTGTGGGAGCATGAAAATGTTTAGTATCGCTAAACTCTACAGCTTTCTCATCTGTAAAATGAAGCAATAGTACCTACAGTTAAAATATTAGTTCGAGAATTAAATGTGATAACATATGCATAGAAGAAACATTCAGTATTAGTTACTCCAGAAGTACCTTGGGAGGGTACTAAGGCACTATAAAGTAAACCACTTCTAAATCAAGAGACAACCATGAGGATTCTATCTGTATTGCCAGTGGAGTCTTATTATATATTGTTTTTCAGACATTTAGAGCCAGTTTTACTTTTCTTATTTTCTCAAAATGCCTTAATGTCTATTATATGCATATCTCTGGAATCTGAACTTTAAATTCCTCTATACAGCACCTTCAGAGATCTTTAAAGCAAAAAACAAAACAAAACAAAACCTTACTAACTTGCTCTATAATGTCAGCCAGAAATGCTTTCTCCCAGCGTGACATAAGTTAAAAGAATTTGTGGAACAGGAATACAAGATAACGTAGAACTCACAGAATAGCAAGAAAGTGCGCAAAGTACCTGAGATAAGAGACCAATCCCTTCAATCCAAAAATGAAAAACTAAGGTCTACTGAATTTAAAAGACGTACCCAAATTTACAGGGTAGTTAACAGTAGAACTAAAACCAGGGCCCAGAGCCCCTGATGCCCAATCCAGAAGTTTCTCTAGCATACCTCATTTGTAAAATGAGCATAATAATAACCTCACTGATATAAAGTACTCAGAACAGTGACTGGCAAATAGTAAGTATTCAATAAATGTTAGCTACTGATGGTGTTGGTGATAATAGCAGTTACTGCTATTATTATTTACATTTCATTCTATAAACAGTGCCTATTATTATACCATGCAGTCATTCTATTTGCCTCAATTAAGTCTCCACTGAGTAGCTTTATTGTGTTCAAATTCCCAAAACAGTCAGTCACATATATTTGCAGTTAATATAAAAGTATATTCCAAATTGGAATATAATTGATATGGCAGGTGTCCCCTATTGAGAACCATCCTTACCTTATTCCCTTCCACCAGTACCACTAATTGACTTTATGACAGGCCATGGTTGTAGGTTAGATCTCCAGTCTGGGCACATGTAAGAATCAGCCAATGAATACATAAATAAGTGGAACAATAAATCGATCTCTCTCTCTTTCTCAAACAATGTTTTAAAAAGAGACTTTATGCCCTGTGAACCAAAAGGTCGCAGGTTCAATTCCCAGTCAGGGCATGTGCCTGGGTTGTGGGCCAGGTCTCCAGTTGGGGGTGAGCGAGAGTCAACCAATCGGTGTATCTCTAGCACTTCGATGCTTTGCTCCCTCCCTTTCTGCCCTGCTTCCCCTCTCTCTAAAAATAAATAAAATCTAAAACAAAAAATAAAATAAAAGAGACATTATGAATCAAAGTAACATAAGGAAACATACAAAAAGTAGGTACTTAATATATTTTAGTATTTAACAAAAATTTATAACTACACATGTATAATAGGGCTAAGCTACAGTAAGATTTTATACACATAAACAGACACACAAAAGTATGATAAAAATTCCTGTCCTCCAGGAAACCATAGTCCAATCAGTAAAGTCAAACACAAGAGCTGAAAAAGAGTACAAGGCTGAGCTCTTCGTGCTGCAATGGCTCAGAAAACGGAGAAGACAACATGGACTGAAGCCTTAAGAGGTACAGAAGGAAGAAGTTCAGCTAAAACTTGAAGTCCTAAAGAGGCAGGGAAGATAAGCCCCTAGTCATCAAAGACATCATGAGTGAGAATTACTCCATTGCTGTGCTTATTTTCATCAGTTCTGCTGGAGCAGACTTGAAGTACACATAAAATCTCTTTTAAATTTAAACTCTGAAATAGTGGGGGTTCGGTTTTGTTTGAAATTTATTAAATTTTATATATTCTTGGTAGGGCAGTAAAAGAATACCTCCCTTGTTGGTGCTTAGACTAGTTGCTGCAGTGATTCTCCATTAAGCACCAAAAACACAAAAAAGGATCATTGGATTTGGCCAGACCAGTAACTTTAGAAAGAAACCTCTTAGTGAGATGAGGATGACAGAGGTCCACTTGTATAAAAGAACAGATGGTAGTAAATTTTGAAACAGCATGGGAGGCTCTGAGGAATCTGCTTATGGAAATCTAGTTAAGAAATGTCAGGCCCTCATTACCTCACCTCATTCCAAAAGCTTCCTCGCTGGCCTCCTAGAGGCTTGATTCTCACCACTCCTCCCTGCTAATCATCTCCAGAGATGCGTACACTGTGAGGCTGGCATTGTTCTTCATATCATCACACCCCAACACTTTCAATGATTCTTTCTCCTATTATACTAAATCTAAGCTCCTCATTTTCAACTACCTTAGATTTTATTAATCTTTTATTAATCCTTCTCTAAATTCCTAGAGAATTATAGCCTCAGTTTGGCATTTAACATGATGTTTTACGTGTATAATTGTATCATATGCCTAAGCTTTCTACCCTCGCTCCCTCTTCCTGCAGCCTCCCCATTAAGGATAGTGAGCATACTTCACATGCTACTTAACACCATGGCAGGTACACATTATCTGAAAAATATTTAAATAATGAGTAAGAGTCTTCCATTCTGAAATGCCTTTTTCTTCTTACTCTGCCTACCTGGGGTTTTTTGTTGTTTTTTTCCAAGATTCAGCCCAAACATCTTCCCCTCCAGAAGACCTGGTCAGTCTGCTCTTCCCATCCTCTATCCCCTACTGAACTAGATCCTGCTCCCATCACAAGATGTACAAAGAATTGTAATTATCTTTATCTATCTTTCTCTCACGAGACTATGAGATCCTAGAAGTTACTTTCTTACTTTTTTCTGTCTCCCCAATGCCTAGTAACATAGTAGGTAAAGGGTCAATAAATGGTGGTTAAATGATTAAAATAGTGACTATGCAATGAATGTGTGAATGTACTCCTCCTTCCCCAAAGAAGTAAGACTATAAACATTTCAAAGCTAAACGGAAGAAGTGAAAGAAAAGAGAACTCAATAGCATGAAGTAAGGATGATCACAGGGCCAAAATCCTTTATATGAATTATAAAAATTTATGACTCAGTGCACAGACTGACAAATGGCACTACACAGGAACAGACAGTCCTACTTAAATAGAAGAGAAAAATGGGAGGATGGAAGCAAAGATAGCATTACTTATGAGAGAAAGCAAACATGGAGAACTTATACAAGTTCTTAAATCTCTGATGGTATCTATTTCTTAAAAGAAGTTCGATGAGGAATTTCTTTCTGCATAAAATGAAAAGGTAAAGAACATCAAGATATAAGAATTCAACATTAAGTGATGACACAGGGGGAGGAGAGTGGGTTCTAATCCCATGTATGAAATACTGTCACTGATATGACCCCCAATATGCTTTTAGCTACTTCAGCACATTGCTTGGCCTCCCCCTGCAACTTCCCTGACTCCCAAGGAGTAGCCACAGCTTACTACTAAGAAAGTTTTCAAAAGTGGGGAAATAGGTAGAAATATTATTAGCTCCCCAGACGTTGTTAAGAGGAAGACATCAAGAAAACAGAAGGAATAAGTAAGAATAATGAGGATCATGATGTTGTTGACCTAGATATTCCTGAATCCTCCTACTCCATTCTAGGCACTTGGCATTTCATCATAAGACCTGGCAGCATGTGAAAAATTGAGCAACTGAAAACTCAAAGGAAATCTTTGTAATTACCACAGCAGTAATTCTGGTCACATCTCAGGGGATATATACATATTTTTAATATACGTATTTATATAAATATAACTTATTACAGCACCTCAGCACTCAATGCAACCAGAAGCAAAGTCTGTGACAGAGACTACTAATTGCCTAATATCTGTTTTTACCTCTTCCTTAGAAATACAACCCCAATTTTATTCTGGATGGCACTGCAACTTTTTCCCTTCCTGCTCTCTAGAATGTGGACACAATAGCTGTTGCTCCATAGTCATCTTGGATCACAAGGTGACCTTTGAGAATGGAAGCCACACATGGAGGATATGAAAGCTATAGAAATAGAGAGAAGGAATCTTGATCACTGATTTTTTTGTGAAGTCGTTTAGAAGCTGTAATCCTTGTCCTGAACTGCCTACCTTCCAGACTTTTTATGTGTTTATCTACTATAAATCTCTACCAGTAGATGAATGCAACTCCTAACAAACATGAAATTTGGGACATGGAAGTGGGATGATACAAGTAATAGAATCTAACATCTCAGATACGCTTCTTAAAAGAAGACATGACTCTTCAACAAGAGGTGTTGGGAGAACTGGACAGCTTCGTGCAAGAAAATGAAACTCGAGCACCAACTTACACCATACACAAAAATAAACTCAAGGTGGATAAAAGATTTAAACATAAGCCGTAACACCATTAAAGTCCTAGAGGAGAACATAGGCAGGAAAATCTCAGATATTACACGCAGCAACATTTTTACTGATATGTCCCCTAAAGCAAGGGACATAAAGGAAAGAATAAACAAATGGGATCTCATCAAAATAAAAAGCTTCTGCAGGGCCAAGGAAAACAATATTAAAATAAAAAGAGAACCGACTGTGTGGGAAAACATATTTGCCAATGATACCTCAGATAAGGGTTTAATCTCCAAAATATACAAAGAACTTACACGACTCCACTCTAAGAAGACAAGTAACCCAATTAAAAAATGGGCAGAGGACTTGGGCAGACACTTCTCCAAGGAGGACATACAGAGGATCCAGAGACACATGAAAAGATGCTCGATATCGCTAGCTATCAGAGAGATGCAAATTAAAAACACAGTAAGATACAACTTGACACCAGTCAGAATGGCCCTCATAAACAAAGCAACAAACAGCAAGTGTTGGCGAGGTTGTGGAGAAAAGGGGACCCTAGTGCACTGCTGGTGGGAGTGCAGGCTGGTACAACCACTATGGAAAACAGTATGGAATTTTCTAAAAAAACTAAAAATGGATATACCTTTTGACCCAGCAACTCCACTGCTAGGACTGTATCCTAAGAACCCTGAAACACCAATCCAAAAGAACCTATGCACCCCTATGTTTATAGCAGCACAATTTACAATAGCCAAGTGTTGGAAGCAACCTAGATGCCCATCAGTAAATGAATGGATCAAAAAACTGGGGTACATTTACACAATGGAATTCTATGCAGCAGAAAGAAAGAAGGAGCTCATACCCTTTGCAACAGCATGGATGGAACTTGAGAGCATCATGCTAAGCGAAGTAAGCCAGGCAGTGAAAGACAAATACCATATGATTTCACCTTTAACAGGAAGCTAATCAACAAAACTAACAAACAAGAATATAACCAAAGACACAGAAATTGAGAACAGGCTGAAAGTCACCAGAGGGGAGAGGGGAGGGAATTTCAGGGGAAAAGGGGAAGGAATTACAGGAACAAGTATAAAGGACACATGGACAAAAACTATGGGGGGGTGGAAATGGGAGGGAGGAGGGGAGGGCTGGGGTGGTGGGTTCGGGTGAGAATAAAAGACAGAAAAATGTACGAGATCAACAATTAAAATAAAAATTAAAAAAAAAGAAGACATGATATTGCATTAAGCATTAAGAATTCTGATATTGCAGGTTGGAAAACTGTGACACTTATTAAACAGGGATGAAGAATTTGGTAAAACTGTTATCTACAGAAGTTGGCAAGCAAACCATATGCCAACTGAGATACAACAAGGTAGAAATGTAGGGAAAATTTAGAATGTTGGCATGTGTTGGCTCCTTCTTGCCACTTAAAGTCCTAGGAGAGAAATAAACTTCAATTAGAGCTGAAAGCAGAGATGGAGAAAATGCAGATTTGCCAAGTGAGGTACTCCCTGACTACAGTCTACAATTTAAGCTGAGTCCTATAATTTAAAGCCTTGAGTGGTTGAAAAACACCAACTGCTTCTGAAGTGGTGAAGTGAAGTAACTGAGTACGAGCTGCAAAACTGCAGGCTTAGCAATAGAGAAGATTGGTGCTTTGCCACACAAAAGAATATTATAAGGAGGGTGCTGTCTTTCCAGTCAAGGCTATTGTTTCAAATGGCCTCATCAGAACCATCATTCTCTAAGGAGCTAAAGGAAGTCAATGAATTTAGATGGGAAAATATATTCTTTATTTCCATTAACTTGTAACTGAAATTTAACATTTCTTTTAATAGACACCGAAATATTAACAGTAGCATTTACTATCAATAAAAATCACAAAAATATTCGTATCAAGTGACTAATGTCATAGCTTAAATTTTTATTTAAACTCATCAACTACTTCAAAATTATGAAGGTATTCAGACTTGCCCCTAGATGTTTTTATATAATGTGCTATTTTGAAGGCATATCTATTTCTCTGCTACAAAGTTAATATTTTGCTAATTATACTTCAATATAATCAGTTTCCTTGGTAGTTCTAAATATTTTGTTTTATGAATTCTGAGGCATTATTCTGAGAAAGATCCACAGGTTTCGTAAGACTGCTGAAAGGGCACCAAACAAGGTTAGAAATCCCTGGGGTAGACAGAGCACAAAGGGCAGGGTCTTCACATTCCATCTGGGCAGGTCCTTTGGCTCAAAGCAGCAAAAAGTCTAGAAACTAAGTTTTTACAGATAAACTGTATGAGGGGTGGGAGAGAGAAAAGAATCTAGACTGCAAAAGCCTACTGAGTTTCCAAAATAATACCCGCCAACAAGCTCATCAATAAGAACTGAGCTGTCAAAGCTGTGCATTTCCCAGAAAGGGCATTTTCACCAATACACATCTCAGATGTGGCCATGGAGAACACTGCACAAAGTAAGACCTTTTAGTAGGCACAGGTGATAATGGAGGCTCCACTGAACAGCAGAATCAAGGAACTTTTTACACCGTCAGGGAGTCTCTGCCTCTCCTACCCAGTAGGATTTTATAATCAATATGAACTAGTGAGTTACTGAGGGATTTCCATTATCCTGTTTTTGCTTTTACTGCTTTATCTTATTCTTTCTCCAGAATGTATTAGATATGTAGAATGAAGATTTGGTTTGTAGGTCTTTGAACAAGAAGCCACTCTAGGACTTAATGAAAGCTTGCAGAGAACCTGGTTCTTCAGCTAGATATAATAACTGGATGAAACTCTGGGTTATCTCCCTCAGGAAAAAGGCAAGTGAGCTCTATATACAAGAACAGTACATGTAGATGTTTGGGTACCCAAAGGAGCAGACAATGGCAGAAATCTAAAAATAAATGAAATAATCTATTACAGATTGACTTTACATTTTGTAACTACGTGATATAATTTTTTAAATTTATAAATAAAGTAATAATTTAAGCTATCTCCAAGCAAAAGTAGCTGGTGTTACTTTTTTCAAAATTAGTTATCATATACCAGCCAGATCAAAGTTTATATTCTTTTCATTTCCACAAATAACACAGTGTGTGTCCTACACTGGAAAGATATGGTTTAGTAATTAAGAAGAGAGGCTCCAAAGCAAGACTGCCTAGATTTAAATCCAAGCTCTTCCACTTTTAGCTGTGTGACCTTAAGGAAATTAACTTCTTTATACTTTAGTTTATTTGCAAAATGAGGATAAAAACAGTATCCACCCTCAAAAAACAACTGTGATGATTAAATGAGTTGATACATACAGAGCATTAAGAATAGTTTCTAACACATAGTAAATAAGCACTCAATAAATATTAGCTACTAAAACCATCAAATTCATAGTTTTTAGAATTTTCTAAGTTTTAAATGGCTGCCCATTTAAAACCTCTTACTCAATGGTTTTCAATGAACATACCCTAAATCCCTCAATAATGATTTAGCAACTCAACAGAAATGAGCTCCTCATTCAATTATTTACTCTAAAGAAGTGACCCAGAAAGGATTGTTTTAAAATTTTGTCTTCAGCCTTGGCTGGTGTAGCTCAGTGGGTTAAGCACAAGCCTACAAACCAAAGGGTCACTGGTTCGATTACCAGTCAAGACACATGCCTGGGTTGTGGGCCGAGTCTCCAGTAGGGGGCGCATGAGAGGTGGTTACACATTGATGTTTCTGTACCTCTCTTTCTCCTTCCCCTCCTGTACTCTAAAAATAAATAAATAAAATCTTTAAAATTTTGTCTTCACCTTATATGAGAATTGAGAACATACTCCCATAGAAATAAGTTCACATGATTATGGTTCCTGAAGCAGCCCACAAAAACTTATACATTCTGTTGTATAAAGTAGTTCTAAGTCCACAGACTAAGAGAGTAAAAGCCCCAGTTGCATTTCTTGTAGCAGATAGACAAAGGTGCAACAAGGAAAAGAAATGAGTTCTGTCCTTTTCCTCCTGCATGACAGCTTGTTCCTGACAAAATGTCAATGTAGTGTACATCTGGCATACTTCTAACTACCTGTGTCCTTGGATCTCCTACCTCACAGTACCCTAAGATTCCAATATTGGCCCCCAATGTTACTGTTATAAATTCTAAAATTAATTACTTGCTCTTCTCCAGTAAAAACTCTTGACTTTTTCAAAGCAGTTGATCTCTACTCCATTCAGAAGGAAAGCAGACAGAATCAAACTAATTCCTACTAAGATATGAATAACTAACTGAGCCTTTAAACTTCCTATGATCAATGACCTTTATGTAAGATAAGCTAAAAAAATCATCAATGCAATGAAAACACAAGTAGAAAAGAAATCACAATTTAAAATAAGGAATCCAATATACGAATAGCAGGTCATTCTTCAAAACTCAACCTTTACTTTTCTTACACCACAAAAATTCCAAAAATAGTCACGATATAGCTTATACGAAAATTGGGGGAATTTCGCAAGCAACTTCATTTGTAAACACGATTCTGATTTCAGAGCTATTTATCATAAAATCAGAGATTTAAAAAAAAACCTCATTAGCTCATTTTTTCCAATTTCTGTTATTACTTATTTTGGTGACCAACAAAAGGAAGAAAAGTTCACAACTCATTCAAATCTGTTGTAAGGTGTGTAATTAAAAAAAGAAACAAAAGTTTCAACAGGTTAATTTTTATCTTCCTTGCTATAGAGAAGAAAATTTCCTTCAATTCTATTCTAGAAAATGAGAACTGGTCAGAGTTCTCTTCATAAACGATGCTCCATATGTTTTACAGTAATAACACCATTGGGGTTCTTTCTTCTCTCAGTCTAAAGTCCAGAATCTCTTCAACCAGATTTGATTTGAGAATCATAATATATCTACTGCTCTTCTCTAGATTCTCTCCAAATATTCCATAAATATATAATCTCAGATTCCTAAAACTGTATTCTAATTTCACATAAGCCATACTCATAGTTAGAACTCATTCAGTGTACAAATTTAGAGGTTATATGGTCAAAAGATATCTTTATACTGTACATGTGATTCTCAGCTTAAAAATATTTTACTCTACAGATAAGGGAGAAAAAATAAATATTTTGAAGCACTAACCACCAAACTACATTCTATCATTAAATAAATACTACATTTTGCATTTAAACCTCATTCTACCTACTGAAATCTCTGTTTCTGAGTAGTTGGAAAGACTGATGAACACCAGTCCCTTTGACACAGGAACACTCAAAGCTGTATTTGCAGCTGTTATTTAAAAACCTAGACAGAATCTGCTATTAATACTTCCTATACTTAATTTAAAATATATAAATATATATATATAAATAATAAAAGTTCTCTGAGTAACATGTGTCTACTGGTTCATTCTGTCCCTTTAAAGTATTTACCCTGACCTGTTTAAAACCATACAGCTTCAACTCATTGTACAACATTTACTGGATACCATACATCAGTGTTATCTCCACACATTCTGCATCCATGGCATTATGCCAATAGTATAGCATCAGTGTTCATAAAGGACCAACATTGTGGAAGGTGATCCCATCTTATCTTTTAGTGTTAAGTATGACGCACCAAGAAAATGCTAAAGAAACAGCTTAAGCTGCTACATGTTGACATCTATGGTTCAGCAGTCCTCAAGGAGATAATCCAGAGATACTTTCAGGGTATCTGAAGGGTCGAAACAATTTTCATAATAAGATGTTACCTGCCTTCAGCCCTGGCCAGGTAGCTCAGTTGGTTAGAACATCATCCCCATATGCCAAGATTGCAGGTGTGATCTCGGGTCAGAACACATACAAGAAACAACCAATGAAAGCATAAATAAGTGGAACTAAGTTGATGTGGTCTCTCTCTCTCGTTTATAAATTTAAAAAAAATTTTAAAGACGTTTTCTGCCTTTTTACTCTCATCCTCTCAAACTGCACAGTAGAACTTTTCAGATGCTGTGCAGTGGGTGATATTACAACAGATTGAACACAGGGGCTAAGAACCCAGGTGTCTCTATTAAGCTAGGTATTTTAAAATTTTACAAAAATGTAAATACAATCTCACTAAGTTTTATTTGGAAAATAGTTATTTTTCATGAAACATGTTATCAATATTTTAATTTTTTCTTTGTTTTAATTTCTAATGCAATAAATTTTGATAGATATAACTCACATAAACCAAAGCTCATGAGTCCTAAATAGTTTCTGAAAGAGCAAAGTTTAAGAACAATGTTATACTAAGTCATCTCAAAGACTGAAGATAACTATTTCCAATATAGTATAATGTAATGGGAAGAGTAAGGGCTTTGAAGTCACTCCAAACAGCTTGAATTCTTTTAGGAGTGATAAATATGCTGTGGTAAAGATGTTATGGGTTTACATATGTGTCAAACTTATCAAACTGTACTATGTCATTTATATCTCAATAAAGCTGTTTTTAAAATAAAAAAGGAAAAATGTTTGCAGTTTAGTAAGGATTAGTCAGCTAAGACATAAAAAGAAAAAACAATGAAAGAATAATTGGTAAGCTGGATATTATCAAAACTGAAAAATATCTAAAGAACTCTTACAATGCAATAATAAGACAAAGTATCCATGAGAGGCGCACATGAGAGGCAACACAATGATGTTTCTCTCCCTCTCTCTCTCTCCCCCTTCCTCTCTATCTCTAAAAATAAACAGCTAGCCCCAGCTGGTGTGGCCCAGTGGTTTGAGCATATACCATGTGCTACATGTCCTTGAGTTGCTTAACTTTACCTCAGTTTCCTATTTTGTGAAATGAGGTAAATAACTGTACCAACCTCAAAGAGTTGTTGGTAGAATTTAATTAACATATTTTAAAATGCTTAAACAATGCCTGGTCTAGTAGTAAGAGCACCATAAATGCTAGCTATCAAAGCCAATATTTAGTCACAAAAGTAATTTTTATAATGCCTTAAGTCAATGAATAGTCAATGATACTCTTTAATACCTGATACTCAAAAATGGAAGCCCTAAAGGCACCGGGTCACCTTAGGTCAAAGATTAAATTACATCTAGGATGATCTAGACCAGCACTGTCCAACAGAACTTTTTGCAATAACGGGAATGTCTGTGTGCTATTCAATATGATAGTCACTAGCGTGTGTGGCTAATGAGCACTTAAAATGTGGCTAGTATGACTGAGGAACTGAGTGAAATTTTATTTATTTTTAATTAATTAAATTTAAATGGCCACACGATGAGGCTAATACCTACCAATTAGAGCTTTAGAAGATAAGCCAGAAAAGTTCAAAATACATTTTAGAAAAAGTTTCTATAGTGGTCAAAATCAAGAGAGTTTTTTATTACTCGTCATTTAATTGGTACATGTTATAAGTAACTATGAGAATTAATAGATTATATTAATTCCAAAAATGTTTAATAAAGATAATGATAGCCCTGGCTGGTGTAGCTCAGTGGATTGAGCACCAGCCTGTGAACCAAAGGGTTGCCAGTTCGATTCCCAGTCAAAGCATACGCCTGGGTTGCAGACCAGTCCCCAGTAGGGGGCACATGAGAGGCAACCACACACTGATGTTTCTCTCCCTCTTTCTCCTTCCCTTCCCTTCTCTCTAAAAATAAATAAATAAAATCTTTTTTAAAAAAAGATAATGATAAACTATGGCACTGATAATGCAAAAGCTATTTCTGCCACTGTGTGGGGGCAGACCTGAAAGCATAAAATTATATTAATTATAAAAATAAACATTCAAGGTCTGTCCCGAAAAAATCCAGCCATTGTTAATATAACAAGAATGGTTTGCACAACATCGATGTAATCTGGCAGCCAAGGAGAGTGGACTGGAATGCACATACATACACAATGATGACTTTACTGTGCTAGTCACTGGGGATGGTAGATGCTGCTGAGTGAGCATGTGTGCTGTGTGGCCATAACATTCAAAACAACTAAGTGAGTCGAGCAACAAACCTGCATCAAATTTTGTAGTAAGCTTGAAAATTCCTCCACGAACTATTGAGATGATTCAGAAGGCCACAGTTATGGGTAACTGGTAACTGGCAGCTTCATCACAACATCATGCCCATTCACGCATCATGTCTCGTGCAGAGTTTTTTGGGTGAAACGTCAGATTACCCAGATGACTCAGTCCCCCTACAGCCCTGATTTGGCGGCATGCAACTTTTGGCTTTTCCCAAATTAAAATCACCTTTGAAAGAAAAGATTTACAGACTATTGATGAGATTCAGGAAAACTGACAGGGCAGCTGATGTACAATGGGGCAATTGACAGCAACTGGGAGAACTGTGTTAGGTCCCAAGGTGCCTACTTTAAAGGGCCTGAGATGTCATTGTCCTATGTACAATGTGTCTCATATCTTGTATCTTCTTCAATAAATGTCTCTATTTTGCATATTACATGGCTGGACACCTTTCAGAAGTCCTTACCATAATATTAAATGTCTGTAAAATCATTAGCCTGAAGGCCATTTACAAACCCAGACACTAGTGGTAGATATTATAGAGTCTAAGAATTTGGGGTAAAAGAAAAACAAAGAGAGGAAGAAATCTTCTTCTGCCCCATGTTCTTGAGTTGACAGCAAAGGATACAAAATCTGTCCTCTTTCATTCTAAAAATGATGATTCCTTTTGTTTTCTACTACTAGAAAATGGAGAAGAGGAAAAATATGCTAGATGCCTCGTGTATGTATTCAATCCCGTGAATCCTAACAGATCAGTGAGGTAAGCATTAACAATTCTACTATAGAAAAATTAGGAAAAGTGAAGTAATTTGTCCAAGATCATACTAGTAATATGTGGCAGAGATATGAATCTGGATATACCTGATTATATAAGGTTATATACCAGCATTGCCTTATCAATACCAAGCCTACTACTAGAAACAAAGCAACAAGAAGCTTTAAAATAAATCTGCCCTCCTCTGGTCATTCTAAATAGCAGGGTCCTCAATATCAACAGGAGGAAAAAAAGGAAACAGGTGGACAGGAAATTCATCTGGGACACTAACACACAACTTCTCTGATGCTGAAATACCCCCATGTTCCCTTGCATATCCTAAACAGATATACTGGATCAATAATAAAAGGCATCTGTAAGAAAGAAGTGTAAAAAAAAAGAAAGAAATGAATGTGATAAAAGGGGTGAAAACAGAAGAAGGAAAACAAATGGGAGAGATTTCATGTGGAAGATAGTAAATGTCACCAGAAACTACTTAAACTGCTACTGATAATCCAGTATCTCAGGCTGCATACACACGTGAACCATAAAATAAATGTTTTAATAAATGTTAGCCAATTTTGTCCTGGCTGCTGTGGCTCAGTGGATTGAGTGCCGGCCTGCAAATCAAAGGGTCACTGGTTCAAATCCCAGCCAGGGCACATGCCTGGGTTGTGGGCCAGGTTCCCTGGTGTGTGGTGCACAAGGCAACCACACATTGATGTTTCTCTCCCTCTCTTTCTCCCTCCCTTCCCCTCTGTCTAAAAATAAATAAATAAACTCTTTTAATAAATAAATAAATAAATGTTAGCCAGTTTAGAAATGCAAGAAAGGCCCTGTTGTAACAAGTCCAAAGAAACATCACATTTTGTTTTGCTTTGATCAAACCAAATCATAAAAAAGTTTGTTGCTGCAATATGTGAAGATGTTATATACGTATGTGTTTAACTTGTTGAAATAAAGCAAATGTTCAAGGAAAGCTTTCGCTTTTTCAGTAAGCTTTTGCTCTTATTGAATCTGTACTTGAAAACAAAATACAGGTATACCTCAGGATTCAAAATCATCTTATACAAACTCAGAAACCAAAGAGATTCTGATAAATTTTTTAAGATTCTATTGTTTTCTAAAAACTGAATCCATCATTATCTGAACTCTCACTCTTGCTATCCAAAACTCAGGAACTGAAAAAATACAGACGACCCAGTATTCACTATCCAGACTTTACTCAAACTCAAGAAAGGAAGGCAGTGGATTCAGACTGCAAGGCATGCTTGTGAATCCTATAAAAATTTTTAATTTAATTTCACATGATTTACAAAATTAGGGGTTTTTTAAACAACATGCAAGTATTCTATATAAACATTGGCTGCAAAATAGATCTGAGAAAGTATCTTGTTATACCATATTTCTTAGTAGTTTGCTGGAACAAGTTATTAAGTTATTGCCTCTCAGCTCCAAACCCCCAACCCTTCTTCCCAATTTGCTGGAAGTGGGACTCTGTACACCACATTTCTGATTTGCTGCTCGTTGGTACAAGGCTCTGACAAGGCTCTGCTGTAGGGATTAGAAGCCTTTATTGGAGTTACCACTTTAATATATGATTGTTACAAGTTGTCTTTATGAAGCCCAAAGAATAGAAAGGAAGACACAAGTCTCTCTTTCCTTTTCCAGGACTACATCCATCTTCAGTGCCCTCTCTGAGCAGAGCAATTTGGTTAAAATTAGAGTATACTTAGCTATTGATATAAAATCTTTTGCAATAATTCTTTTAAAAAAAATTTAGTGGGTCTTTTTCTAATTCACACACAGTATCTACTAGTAAAAATTACATGATATGAAGGTATTAATAAGAGGTATCTGTGACTACCAAATTATCTACAATAAACATGTATTACCTTTTTTTTTGTTAATGTGTCAGGCTCTGTGCCAAAGGTCTTTATTTATCTCATTCTTTCTTTCTAAATTTTTTTTTTAATTTTTTCAATTATGCCCTGGCTGATGTGGCTCAGTGGATTGACCACCAGAGTGTGAAGCAAAGGGTCACCGGTTCAATTCCCAGTCAGGGCACATGCCTGGGTTTCAGGGCAGGTCCCCAGTAGGGGTGTGTGAGAAGCAACACCACATTAATGTTTCTCTCCCTTTCTTTCTCCCTCCCTTCCCCTCTCTCTAAAAATAAATAAATAAAATCTTAAAAAAAATTTTTTTTTCCATTACAGTTTACATTCAGTATGATTTTGTATTATTTTCAAGTACACAGCATATTGGTCAGACTATCATGTATTTTATAAAATGTTCCCCCCGATATTACTAGTACCCAAATGGCAACACATATAGTACAGTATTACTGACTATATTTTCTATGCTGTACTTTACATCTTGGTGACTATTTTGTAACTTCCAATCTGTACTTTCAATCCCTTCACCTTGGCACTTCCTGGATTCCCTCTAACTGAAATGCACATCTTCCATATGTCCAAGATATGGTGTACTCTATCACTCTTTCAGGTTTTCATTTAAATGTCACCTTTTCAGTAAAGCTTTCCATGACTACCCTATCAAAAAACACCACCTCTATATTTTCTATTCCTCCTCTCTATTTTATTTTTTGCCTTGGCCCTTAGTCACTAACAAATACTTATTACTTATCTTGTTCATGAATTGTCCCTTCACCAGAATGTAAGCTCCATGATTATGGGATTTTTATCTGCTACGTTCACTGCTGTAGCCTCAGCATTTAGAATAGTGCCCAACAACATAAGTGCTCAATATGCTAAATGAATCAATGATACAGCTACTTCCAACACTACAGGTAACTGGTGGGTACTGCCATCAACACATCATATTCAAGTCTGAAAGATTTCAATGAACAGACTAGATTTAGGTTATTTTATCAAACTGTGCTCTGGGAACCGCAACAATCTCTCAGGGATAAGGGTGAGGGCAGAAAATTGAAGCCTAAGCAATCAGAAAGTCCCATATTTATCTGTTTTATTCACCCGGATTTCACATAAAATTTAATTTGTAAATGATTCAGCAACTTCTAAAAAAATCTAAAACCACTGGGTTGTATATAACTTGGTTACTAAATTATATTTTACATTTCAATTATTTATTATAAATGAGGATAACCTAGGTATCATGTTTATATCATCCTTTAGAAAGAGGTTAAAATTAGCATCGAATCTTATTTAATAATCTGCTACAAAGGCAAACAGTATTTACTATATGTTTTCTAATTAGAACAAGCAGAGAGATCAGTTTTTTAAAAAAAACGAAGGTATAAAATTATGTTATTTCATGGGTAAGAACATATGTTAACTCACCAAATGATTAAGAAAAAATGCAAATCCCCTTACCATAAGTATCTCTGTAAGCAAAAATATCTCCTAACCCCACCATATAGCACTATTTGACAAAAGAAACTACAATATTTTATTCTGAACCTCACCTTGAAATTAATCCTAATGTGACTTAACAAGCATAACTTTTTTAAATGTTATGTGTTTTAGTAAAGAAAAAGAACAGCACTCACCTTAATGAAGTTACAGATGGACAAGCCTGTCCATACAAACCCATCTGGCCACGAAGAGAATCTGAAAAATAGAGAGGAGTTATTTACCAGATGCTCCAAAGTGAATGAAACTGTAAGTCATGTTACAATTCTAATTAAAACACTCCAAAAAAGAAGAAATAGAAGACTAAAAGGTTTACCATTTTCTGAACACATATCCACATGAATCAAAAATGCAAAAAGAGGGCTTATACTGAGGAAGACAGACGTATCAGCAGGGATTAAGAGAAACAGGCATACTATAAACCGTAATATCCAAAGGAGCTGGAAACTTGTACAATTTAACAAATCATTATGCTTATACAAAGAATGGGTCCAAACTAGTAGAATCCATCTACTTTTCAATCTAAGTAATTCTATTCTATCTTTATTAGTTTTATAGCTTGGACTTCACTAAGACTTCATCTGAAACAGTTCCACTGCTTTAAAAGAAAAAAAAAGGTTAAGAATAGCAATGAAACAGAAAGAGCTCTGAGTAAGACAGTTCTAGGTTCAAATTCTAAGTGCGACACTATGAGACCTTGAAGAATTTATATAAAACCTCACTGCACTTCAGTCTCTTCATCTGTAACTTGGGCAATACTACCACCTATATAACTTTATTTCTTCATAAGTAATAAATTGTAGGTTTAATATAAGAATTAAATAAATCAATGAACAAATGTGAAATTGTCTATTAGCACTACTACCTGGCACAAAGAGATCCACAAACATCTACAGGTAACATGAATGAGAGAAGTTGGAATGGGTACATGTATACATATGCATACATTGCACAAGTGGTGAAGATTGTGAGCAACTAAAAAAAACATGTTCACCCTTACTAAATTGGCTGCTATTACCAGTTCTGGCCTATTGCTGCTAAACAGAACAGCAAACCCAGTATTATAAGATCTTCTAATTTTTTCAAGAGAAACAAGATATCCAAATTTTTGTTTTAAATCTCCTGATCTTTATTCTCTAACTACTATGTGAGCCAAACAAAACACTGGATTTTGTCCCAAGTTTATGATTTAGAAGCTGACTAAATTCTCTGCACACAGTTGTCCCTGCATGCACTGAAGAGACAGACATTTCTATTTGTGTTGGAGTGATAGAATAGCTTGTTCAACGTGCCATTAAAAATAACAAACACTGGATAAAATATTTTAAATCTTTATAAATTAATCAATAGCATGAAAGGAAATAAGTTATGATCAAGACCAAAAACTAAGTTTAAAAAAATGAGAAAAGTATGCACAGGAAAAGAAACCAGCTTTCATTCACTTCCAGGGCATTTTGTCAAACCCTATGATTTTCAGCTTACAATTCCAAAGCTTACTGGGAATTGCCCAAGGTATAAGAGGCAAAGTCCAGGTGTTACCCTGGTGCAAGGAAAACTGTTTCTTACCCTTGGCACTAAGTGCTGATGAAGAGATGAGGGCCATGATAGCTTGCAACAGTATCTCCCGATACTCACAAAAATAAGCTACCCCTCACCTGGACTTTGGTTTAGAATTTTGTTTAGGGTAGTTCTGATTGGTGGTGTCCCCCACCCAACCATGATAGAAGCAAATGCGAATGTTCTCAGGAATCTGCCCAGAGATAAGGTTCCAAAATTAATAAATTCACAACCAAAAATCACAAAACCTGGAAACAAGTCACTCGAATAAGATACAAATGAAAGATCAGTTGGAAGAATCAAAATCCCAAAGACTTCAGGTATAGGAATTACTAGATAATTTTCTCTACTTCTTTATTTCATGGGTGATTTACCCACTCCTGTATTTCAATTGCCTGTATACAGATAAACTTCAAATCTGTATCTCAGGCAGGTGTCAATCTCCTGATCTCTAAACATAAATATCTAGCATTCCTTTCTAGAAATCTCAAATTTACCATGTCCAAAACCTAATTCATTATCTTTCTTTAATATATTTCCTAACTTTATAAAATGGCTTTCAGGTTTCTAGCCTAACTCCTTTCATTTCCTTTGTTAGAGTAACACACTTCTTTTCAACTCCTGATTTCCACGAGGAAAAACTTCTCTAAACACACCCTGGCCCATTCCTCACTGAAGAAGGTACCATATAATCTCACCTTTAACAGGAACCTAATCAACAAAACAAACAAGCAAAATATAACCAAAGACACTGAAATTGAGAACAGGCTGACAGTCACCAGAGGGGAGAGGGGAGGGAATTTCAGGGGAAAAGGGAAAGAGTTTAGAACTACAAGTATAAAAGACACATGGACAAAAACTAGCGGGGGTGGAAATGGGAGGGAGGTGGGGAGTGCTGGGGCGGTGGGCTGAGATAGGAGTAAAAGACAGAAAACTGTACAAGAAAAACAATTAAAATGAAATAAAATAAAAAATAAAAAAATAAAAAATACAAAAAGTTACACTCGACTATGATATTTTAGAATGTCATCAATAAAAAATTGGGGGAAATAAAGAAAAAAAAAAAAAGTAAGCAACCTGGTTAGAGGGGAGAAGATAACTCCAGAACTCGACACCCGGGGCTCTCTATAAGGCAGTAATCTGGGTGAATCAACAATCTAGGCACCAGGTGGGCTGTCCCATGGTCTAGACTGGGTTCTGTTAGGTGGAAACGAGAGAATGTAGAGTTAGCCTATTCGGCTTTTAAACCTAAGCCATATTCTACAATATTCCATAATATCATCCTTATCAGAAACAAAGGTAACTACTCCAAAAGTTACCCAGCAATTCTATTTCTATATGCATGTATGTATACACATATATAAATATATATATTTGCATGTGTTAATTCTCTAGGGAATACATATATACATGTATATGTGTATATGTATATATGTACGTGTGTGTACATCCCCAAGAGAATGTAAACATGTTCGCAAAAAAACTTCTAGATGATATTCATAGCACCATTATTCATAATAGCAAAAAAGTAGAAATAAACCAAATACCAATCAACTGATAAATAGATCAACAAATTGTGGCTTTATCTACATAATATCCATAATATACAATGGAACACTATTCAGCCATTAAAAGGAATGAAGTACTGTTACATGCTACAACACTGATGAACCTTGACAGCGTTAGGCTAAGTGAAAGAAATCATACACAAAAGACTACATACATATTGTATGATTCTATTTATACAAAATATTCAGTATAGGCAAATACTAGAAATGGAAAGTAGATCAGTGGTTGCTAGGAGCTGAGGGAAAGCGAACAGGGAATGGGGGAGGAGTGAGTGCTAATAGGTTTCTTTTGGGCTTGATGAAAATGTTTTGAAATTAGTGCTGACTGCTGCACAAGCTTGTGAATAAAAACCTTTAGTATAAAACCACCAAACTGTATACTTTAAAATGGTGAAATCCTATGATATGTGAATTTTTATCTCAATAAAAACTAACTTACCAACCGTAATATTTCATTTTTCATCTGCCGATTCTTGTTTTATTACTCAGTCAATTCAGAATTCAGGCAAGGGAAAAGGATCTTATATATGGAATCCCACAAATATCAACACCTTTAGAACCCCCAATTAGTTACCATTTATTACCAACTCTAGTTCCTAGATATCTTTCTCATCTGCTGTAGTCTCAATGCCTTAGTTTCCATTTTCTTCACTTTAACCTACAATACATTACTGCTCCTAAATGGTGTCCTGAACTAAAAGAACAAATTTATGCCAGTCTTCTCCCTGCCCAGGCAAATGACCAGCAATATGGAAATCTCACAAGAAAAGGCTAAGGTTCACAGTCAAGTCAGGAAAATCTCAAAGTGTCCTACAAATTACAAGCTCATATCTCTGGAGCCAACTATAGTTGAATCATTATATTAACTCTTTCAATTACATCCATAATTTATACAGTCTAAATTGGTGCCCAAAGCACGTAGTAGCTTTTTCTCCTAATCCTTTGAAAACCAACATGCAAGAATGTTGAATGACACAACCAGAATATAAGTAGTAAAACCAGTTATTTATTGATGGGCATGCTCCAACAGAAGTTAATGTGTTATATCCCATCAACAACAGAATATGGAATTCCTTTTAAAATACGCGGTCTTCAAGTGTATATTAAACTGAGTTATACACTATCACATATAGAAAGCAGACATTTAACAAACTAACAGGTGTATAACAATGCATCATTTGGGAGTTGGAGGTGAAATAGGACTAAGTATTTTGTAAAGCTCCCAAGCAATTTTTGAGCCCTTCTCTACCCACACAGATATAATGCTTTATAGTTTACAAAGAACTTAGAGCACTCATGACTCTGAAAGAAGGCTGAGATTAGAATCCCAGTTGTGACCACGGGTATACTGTTAATTTACCTAAGGCATAATTTCCTCCTCTACACAAATGGGAATTCATGCCTGTTACTGTGACAGTAATTTGAACGAAATCACCAGAGTAACACCAGACAAAAGAATTAAGTCTGTTGAAAGATTTCCTAGGGCAAGGGAAATAAAGGAAAAGATAAACAAATGGGACTACATCAAATTAATTGTTTCTTTAGCTGAGCAGCTTTTTATCAAAATGAAAGGGGAACCAACTATATGGGAGAACATAGTTGTCAATGATATCTTGGACAAGGGTTTGATTTCCAAAATACAGAAAAAACTCTTATGACTCAATACCAGGAAGACAAACAATCCAATTAAAAAATGGGCAAAGAATCTGTATAGACACTTCTCTAAGGAGGACATACACATGGTCCATAGACACATGAAAAAACATTCATCATCACTAACCATCAGAGAGATGCAAATTAAAACCACAATGAGATCACCTCACACCTGTCAGAATGGCCATCATTAATAAATCAACAAACAACAAGCGCTGGTAAGGATGTGGAGAAAAGGGAACCCTAGTGCACTATTGGTGGGAATGCAGACTGATGTAGCCACTGTGGAAAACAGTATGGAACTTCTTCAAAAAGTTAAAAATGGAACTACCTTCTTACCCAGCGATTCCACTGCTGGGATTATACCCTAAAAATTCTTGAAACACCAATTCAAAAGAACTTATGCACCGCTATGTTCATAGCAGCACTAACCACTGAATGATTGGTTCAAAAAACTGTGGTACATTTACACAATGGAATATTACACAACAGAAAGAATTTCTACCTTTTGTGACAGCATGGATGGAACTGGAGACTAGTACACTAAGTGAAATAAGCCAGTCGGTGAAAGATAAATATCATATGATCTCACTTACAAGAGAGATCTAATGAAAAAATAAACTAACAAGCAAAACAGAACCAGCAGCATGGAAACATGAATAGACTGACAGTGGATGGAGCGGGGGGGGGGGGGGGGGGGGGGGGGGGCAGGAGAGTGGGGAGGGCAATAATGGTGGAAAGAAGGGGAAGAGACTAGTCAAAGAACATGTATGAATGACCCCTGGGGGCGGGGGGGGGGGGCTGAGTGGAGGGCAAAGGGGGGAAAATGGGACAACTGAAATAGAATAACAATAAAAAATAATAAAGTTTGTTGAAAGTAAATGCTATAGCACTAGAGGTTAAGAGTAATCCATCTTTCTTAAGTTCTGAACTCAGCTCTATCTTTCAAAAGACTTAAAAGTATACAATTCAATAGCATCCATGAAAGACTAACCCCTCTAATTCAGGTTACTTGACTGAGCATTGTGAACTGTTAGAGCCACAGGTAAACCTTAAAGCAGTCATGGAAATAACCTGTGTCTTAATCAGCCTGAACAGGAGAAATCCACCAGAGGAAGGAGTAAAGGGAACAGAATCCTGCTGAGTAGCAATCAGCTGCTCATCTCAGCTTCACTAGTGAAGTCTGAAAGCAGGTGAAGTCTGCAAGTAGGAGGAGAAACGGGACTAAGCAGAGGTAAAGAGGACTGACTGCTAATGGGTGTGGGGCTTTTTCAAAGAAAGAAAATGTTCTAAAATTAGAGTACAGTTAGGGTTATACAACCCTATGAATATACTAAAAACACTGAATTTTACACTTTAAATAGGTGAATTATATGGTATGTATCTCAATAAAGCTGTTTGTTTATTTAAGAACGAGTTTAGAACCATCACACACAAATGTTCTCATTCTGTTAAGTTCCTGCTTCTTCCCTCACTAGTGTCAGAGGAGTCATCCCATCTCTCAAACTGGAACAGGAAGGGGAGAGTAAAGTAATGACTTCTGTTTTCAAATCTATACCCCTTTGAACCATTAGTGGTTCAGGAACATTTGTTTTCTGGTGGGCTCCACTATTTCCAAACCATACTGTCTATTAATTAAACATGTTTAATGAAGACACACTTATGGTTCATTTAAAAAAGTTATGTACATCTGTATACACTCTGAAAAAATTCTACAGGAAACCAATGCCTACAAATCAACTACTTAGGCTATAAGTACAACAAGTTTCCTCCTACAACAAGACCTGGTCTCCTCCTACAACAAGACCAGGGCCAGGACTTCTCATTCTCTAATAACAGAAGATGAAAAGACAAAAAAAAAAAAGCAAGCAAGCCAACCAACAATCAACTTTAGCATTTTAAGAGTATGTTAAAGTGTCAGGAGTGTAAGTCTAAACAACTGCCTCTTTACCCTCCACAGTTTAGGACTGGTGTCAATAAAACAGGTGGTAAATGTGGGGGAGGGGAGATTCTTGGCCAAACATCACAGAGCTGTAACTTCTTCTAAACCCCAAACCTTACTTCCTGCAATTTATGTAAACAGATCACAGGCCACTCTCTTCAAACCAAATCATAACCCAAGCAAATAACACTCCATTCTATTTCTGGGTCTGTCATTAACTCACTTCGACAATCCTGAAGCTTCAGTCTCTCTACTTTGCTCAACAACTTAACCACAATTTCCGGTCCCAAAAATCAAATCATGTGGACTAATAGAAAACTTTTTCCCAATTTGTAGATTTATTTTTATGGAAAAATCTAACAAAGGTATATGAAATTAAATCACACGATATTTAAATCACCATTATTAAATATACATAAAATATGAAAATTTCAAAAGATCAGTCAGTACAAAAATGTTGAACTCCTCCACTTTAACCTTTTAAAGGTGTTCATTCACACAACAGAAAGAATAAGCTTTCAGAGGGCTGAAGGGTTTTGAGGCTTTAAATTTAAGCTCAGTTATATTTAGAAAACCACCTCTCTGTATCCTGTATCTTTATCTCGGGCATTTGATTCATGTGCTTTGCCTGATGTAATTTAAAGCAAGAGATCCTACCACATCACTGCAAAGTAAAGTGAACATATATGACGGTCAGAGGAATGACATGCTGTATTGCAAATGAAAAGATGGGAGGCTACAGTCTCCACTGGTAGTACTATTTAACAAAATTAAATTACGTGTCTGGTCCCTAAAGCCAGTCTACAAACCACTGCCAATTTTATAAGAATCATTTCTATCCTATTCCCAGAAATCCTGACTGAAGATTTTAGGGTGAAACCTAGGGAATCTAAAAGTACCTCAGGTGATTCTGATACACAACTTATTTGGTTCTTAGAAAAAGGATAGCAAAAGGTTTCATAACACTTTGCCAATTATGCTGGATAGGTAGTGGCTCCTGAAGTGCCTGAGAAGGTCATGTCTAAATACAACCAGCAATTAGTAGTTTGCACATGGTGATGGGGAAGTGGCAACATGTGAACTACGTATCTGTCATCTGTATTTTAGATTGGGCTTTTTGAAAGGAGACTTTTAGGTAAGAGAAGAGACCGAGACCTGGATTATTCACTTCTAACTGGTAGAAGCTCTGCCTGACACTGGGAAGGTAGTAGGCTGCAAGAATAGCCTATTGGCTATATATACCAGATATATATCAGAACTCCCCAAAAGTACTTAATAATCTGGTATATACCAGGACTCTCCAAAAGTACTTATTACATTTCCCTGTATTATAAAAATAATAATGATAAGACAAGGTTTCTGCTCCCAAAATGTCCATAATCTTGATAAATGAAAATTCTACATTAAAAAAAAAAGGATATTTGTGCCTTGAGAACTTACACTCTAAGTGAAGATGAGAGCTTATGAGGGCATTGAGTAACAGGCCAAAAATAGTATACTTTGCACTGATTCAAGAGGGTTCTTGATCAGGACATGATTACAGTAATGTATTAAGAAGATTCCACTGCCAGCATTTTCTGAGGGGAGTAGGGGGGTAGAAAGCTATATAATAAAGCATGATCCATGGGAAGATAAATAATCTGCTTCATATTGTTTCTATACACATCTGTCTCTATCACTGGATCCCTTGCTCCTTGTGTGAGAGGTCCATTTCAAATTAACCTTTCGATCTCCCACAATGCTCAGCACATTTTGTACATAAATATTTCAAAATGTTTGTTGAAATGCTGTAAAGAAAGGAAAAGTCTTACAGACATATTGAAAGGAACGGTAAAAGAATTTGGTACAGAGACATGAAAAGTCAAAGGAGTGGACAGAATGAAATTAATTATGCCAAAAAGTAAAAGTAGACTGTTTTTATGTTGAAAGAAATAAGAAATATAACCAAATATAACATTTATACCTTGTCTGGATATTGATTAAATCAAAAAACCACCTGTAAAGACATGTTTAACCCTGACCAGTATGGCTTCGTTGACTGGAGCATTGTCCCATAAACCAGAAGGCTGCTAGTTTGATTCCTGGTCAGGGTACATACCTGGATTGCAGGTTTGGCCCCCAGTCAGGGTGCATGCAAGGGGCAACTGATTGATGCTTCCCTCCCCTCTCTCTAAAATCAGTAAGCCTGTCCTCAGGTGAGGATAAAAATAAACAATATGGACTTCCTGCCAAGATGGAGTTGTAGGTAGACACACTGTGCCTCCTCGCACAACCAAAATTAAGGACAACAAAGATTTCGAAACAAGAAAACAACCGGAATTGATAGCAAATTGAACTGTACGGAAGTCCAACAACCATTCATCCAGACCGGTAAGAGGGGTGGAGTCGAAGCAAGAAAAAGTGGAAGTTGGCAGACCTGGGTACAGGGTGGCAACTGGCAGACCCAGTGAGGCCGAGTAAGGTGGCTGGCTGAACAGGCGGTCCCACATTCGTGCACGCAGATGGTCCAGGTAGCGGTGGAAGGGACTGGAATCTGAGAGAGCAGAGCAAGCACACTTGTTCCCTCTCAGACCCCACACATACAGCATCACAACCCAGCGACTAGGCTGCCCTGCCCTGGGGAAACACCTAAGGCTCCGCCCCTCACTACATAACAGTCTCGACCAGACCAAAACCAAAACAAAACAAAACAAAAAAAGGCTCAAACGGGAGAACAAATCAAAGCCCTAGAGCCAATTCATCTAAGCAACCAAGAGATAGCCAACCTATCAGATGCACAGTTCAAAGCCCTGGTGATCAGGATGCTCACAGAATTGGTTGATTTTGCTCACAAATTAGATGAACAAATTAAGGGTACAATAAGTGAAATGAAGGAAAATGCATGGGGAACCAATAGAGATGGGAGGAAAACTGGGATTCAAATCAATGGAGTGGACCAGAAGAAACAACCAACCAAACAGAAAACAAGGAAGAAACAAGAATTCAAAAAAATGAGGAGAGGCTTAGGAACCTCCAGGACATCTTTAAATGTCCCAACATTTGAATTATAGGGGTACCAGAAGGGGAAGAAGAGGAGCAACAAGTGGAAAAGTTATCTGAACAAATAATAAAGGAGAACTTCCCTAATCTGGCAAAGGAAATAGACTATCAGGAAGTCCAGGAAGCTCAGAGAGTCCCCAAGAAGTTGGACCCAAGGAGGAACACACCAAGGCACATCAGAATTACATTAGCCAAGATTCAAATGAAGGAGAGAATTCTAGAAGCAGCAAGGGATAAGGGGACAGTCACCTACAAGGAATTCCCATCAGACTGTCAGCTGATTTCTCAAAAGAGACCTTACAGGCAAGAAGGGACTGGAAAGAGGTATTCCAAGTCATGAAAGTCAAGGACCTACATCCAAGACTGCTCTATCCAGCAAAGCTGTCATTTAGAATGGAAGGGAAAATGAAGTGCTTCTCAGATAAGGTCAAGTTCAAGGAGTTCATCATCACCAAACCCTTATTCTATGAAATGTTAAAGGGACTTATCTAAGAAGAAGATAAAAAATATGACAGTAAAAAGACAGCAAACTCACAGATATTAACAGCCACACCTAAAACAAAAGCAAACTAAGCAAACGACTAGAACAGGAACAGAAACACAGAAATAGAGATCACATGGAGGGTCAGCAACAGGGGAGTGGGAGGAGGAGAGAGCGGGGTGGGGGGGAGTACAGAGAATAAGTAGCATAGACGGTAGGTAGAAAACAGACAGAGGGAGGGCAAGAATAGTGTGAGAAATGTAGAAGCTAAAGAACTTATGACACATGGACATGAACTAAGGGGGGGAATGTCGGTGGGAGGGGGTGTGCAGGGTGGAGGGGAATGATGGGGGGAAAATGGGACAACTGTAATAGCATAATCAAAAACTATATTAAAAAATAAAAGATATGTTTAAACAATTCAGGACATTTTATTATAAAATGGATATTAGATGAAGTCTAGAAAATATTAATTTTTTTTTAGATACAGTGATGGCAGGTGACCATGTACAAATACGGCTATATTTTTGGAGATGCATACTGAAATTTGTGAGGGTGAAAAAACAAGGTCTGATTTTTAAATACTTAAGCAAAGGAGAGTTGAGACGTATGTGACAAATAGCTTAATAATGGTCAAATCTATTATGGGTATATGGCAATTCACTATATTTCATCTGAGTATACTCAGCAATGCAATTGGGTTTTTATGTAACTTGGTCAAATCCAGCACTGTACAATTAACTCTTTCTCCTTTCTTTCTCGGACTTCAGGAAGCTTAAGAATGACTAGTACTTCTGAGAAAACAGCCTAGGCTCAATCAGAAGAAAACAGGCATTCATTTATTAGCTCTACTAATAGGAAATCTCTCTGAATCTACTCAAAGAACTTCTTGTAAATTAATATGAGAACTGAATATGAGCCAAGAAAGTGACTCAGCTGCTAAAAAGAAATAAAATACAATCTCAGGCTTCATTTGAGGAATAGTACCCAGATCCAAGGAAGGTAACAGTCCCATGCACTCTTCACTGCTTAGTTCACAACAGGAGTATTGTGTTCTATTTGGAGCACCTCATGTTAAGAACACTTACAAGCTAGAATGATTGCAAGAAGTGATACCAGACTCGTGAGGAGTTTAGAAGCCAAAGGCAAGTGTAGAATGGCTGAAGAAACTGCGTGTGTTTAGCCTGGAGAAAACATTTCTTGGCCTTCCATGTCACCTCTTTAAAGGATTTATCAAAGTGTTCAATATCCTAAAGTGTTTTGTGACTCTTCAAGAAGAGGATGTTCAGTATTTCCCAAATATGACCATTTATTCATCCATTCAACAAATATTTACTGAGCCCCAATTATTTGCCAAACACTCCTCCAGGCGTTGAGGATACAACAATGAACATTTTTAATATCCTGAAGGATAGTTTGTGAAACAGCCAACCTGGGCCTCTTGCTACTCCTCTAACTTACCATACATTGGGCTTCCTCATTGCTAGGTTTTTGATTCTGCTCTTAGCCAAGAATGCCCCATCACTGATCTTAATTTAAACATTTCTCCTCCATGAAGCTTTCCTGATTATCATAAGCAAATACACTCTCTTTTCAACAAGTCGTGGCTCTTTCTCTGTATCAGTTCTTTGCGAACAGCCTATGCCTCTTAATTACCTTTCTTTAATTTACCGTTGTGAATTCTCTCTCACAATGCCCAAGATGGTGTCTTGCATGTGTAGGTGCAAGAAGTATTTGCTGAATGCATAATCACATTCAAATATTTGAAGGGTTATCTTGTTAAAGAAGGGAAACTAGGTCTTTATGATTCTATAGAGAAGGATTAGGGAAAAGAGATGAAATTTGAAGCAAATTTCGCCTCAGCAAACAGACTACTTACAGCTATCAGTCACTACAGTTGTTCTAAGAGTAGCCAAATGACTGTGTATCAAACGTTTTAATGGGATATCTCACTGAGTAAAGGATTTAATGGGATATCTCACTGGACTGAGTAAAGGATTATCTCTTAAGATTCTAGGAACTACTATTTATCTCATTATATTAGACATAAGGTAACTTTAATATATTTATATTATCGATACTAAAATTCTTAAAATTAAGCTAAAACATAAAATATTCTTTCATTTACAAGTATAATGATGGCTACTATGTGTCATGTACAGTGCCAATACAGAGGATAAAAGACAAAAAAAACACTGTCTCCAACCTAGGAGTCTATGCAAGGTTTCTTAATAATGCTCCCAAAGCAAATCTGATATAAATCTGAGTGCACAAGTTACCTACCTCAATAAAAAATATTTAGATAAGAAAATTCTTCAGATCAATGATTTTCAATATTTCGCAGAGAAATAACTATGAAGCCATCAGCGCCTCATAAAAACATCTATCCACACCACTAGATGTATTCAGTTGTTCAAACAAGTAAGCTAGTCAGTCTGCCTTCCCAGTTAAAAACTAGAAAACAAGATACCTCAGTACACCTCCACATGCCAGGAGTAACTCTTTGATGTCTCTCTCAAACTAAAAGACTAAGTATCTTTGCTGGCAGGGACTCTGTCTTTTACTTGTGTCCCTAGCATTTAGTACAGTACCCAGGACCTAGCAGATGGTGAACAAATGAACCAATGAGTGAGAAAAATGAATGAGTCATATGTCAGTGGATGAAAACAGTACCTTAAAGAAGCACTAACAATTTGTTTTTTCTTATTAGAAACCTGCTAAGGAAATGGAAGCATGAGTAGATCCTAAGCCTAGTTTTCACTATAAAGCAGTACACTATTTTTAGGTTATTTATTGATAAGTAATTACTGTATGGAAATCTAAGCTCTTGGTTGCTTCCAGGGAACTAAAATTAATTTCTTGAATCTGCAGAGCTAAATGACTAAATTATAATGCAAAGAAAAACCCAAAGCACTTAATACACCCACAACTCAACCCATAAAATTATAATCAAATAATTTATCAAAGTGATTTATTAACATAACTGCCTAGAAAGCAAAATACTTTGATGCACCAAGTGTTAAACTGCTCTTCAAAAATGCTATCACTTATTTTTTACAAATTCTCATTTGAACCATAAAAATCATACATGTTTATTTTTTCTGACTATAAAAATGATGAATGCTCATAGCAGAAAATATAAACAGGTTCAAGAGAGACAATAAAGACTATCCACTGTGATGCTTTCCTTCCCAGTCTTATTTTCTACATAGTTATGACTTCTTTATATACTGTCATTCTTCCTACCCACAGAGCAAAAGACAATAATACCCTATGGCAGTAACCCAAGCACCCTCAGCAGATTCATGTTCCAGGTACAATTTCTCAGTGTCTAAATTTTATAGGCTTATACTTCTACAAAATAAGACCAATCTGCTATTTAGTCATCCTTAAAAGTTTCCCTTCTGATTCCATCTCCTCCTCACCTCTAGAATTCCACAAAGAAAGCAAGCTCAAGTAAAAATACATCCAATGACTAGAAATGGACCCAAATTTAACAAGGAAATAAGTTGTTCCCAATAGTTGTATGTCCCTAAGTCTGATATTATCACAAGACAAGGGCTGTTCCAAGTAACCCAGGTCCTTTGGGGTCCATAACATTTAATTTCTACCTCAAAAATCCAAAGTATGTTCCTCACACAAAAATTTGTCTGTTTTCTACTACAGAGTACAAGACTAGAAACAGAATGCAAGATCTGGTTCCTGTCTCTGCTCTGCTACTAAATGATAGTGTGACACTAAGTCTTAGCTTGTATCTTATTCTCTCCATTTGTCTGTAGGGATATTACTTGCCCTACCTATATTAGAGAGCAATTGTGAGGCTCAAAAACACAACAAATCAGAGAAACTGCTTTTCAAAAAGTACTACTCAATGGTAAGGTGGAAATCTTTCCGAAACATGCATGCCCTATAATAAACAATATAAAAACATGACCGCCCCTGATAGGCAAAGATGTCATTTCTGATGGCGATTACTACATATATAGATGGTGGAACATACCGTCAATACCCCCTTACACAGAGTAGACAGATAAAGCATGTCAGAGACATAGAGACCCAAACACAGTGGCAAAAACTGATGCCATATATTGTTTATCTCCTGACATGACAGTCTGCTCCATCTTCATCCAGAAGAGTAAATGTGCTCCTGACTACAGCATATTTGGCTGCTGTGTCTGTAATAAATTTGCCAGAGTTCTACAGCCAAGCCACAGAAACTTTTAAATTATATTTAATAATTTAATAAGCACTCAAGTAACCACCAGCCAAAACCTAGTACCTTAACAATAACACTTCTACCATAGTGGACTCATTTCCCAATCCCATCTTTCCCTAAGCAAACAGAATTTGAAATTAATACTAAGTTCTAACAGTCTTCCCTGTCATCCATTCCTCACACAAATCAATGTTCAACACACAGTAAGAAAGGACAGGTCTTAACCCTAGGAAAAAAAGTTGATTCCAGTTTTCAAGATCTTTAATAAAGTCACATCAGCACTATACCCTAGCAATCAATCAGAAAACCAATCTTATTTCCTTGATAACCACTATACCACTGGGCAGGACTCTGTCCAGGTAGAATTCAGTCACAGCTTTCAGTTTTGTAGTTCAGGTGAAATCTTAATTAAAAGTCAGTTTATTGAAGTATCCTTCATACACAGGGCCATCTTGAAATAATCATTCAATTAGTCAATGGAATCCATGACTCTCCACACACATGATTTGAAGATAATGAAAAAATAGCCAATACTATGAGTTCAGTGTTTGCATCCCTGACAAAATTCATGTGTTGAAATCGTAATCCCCAAAGACAATGGTACTAGGAGGTGGTCTTTGGGAGGGGCTTAGGTCATCTGGGCAGAGCTTTCATAAAAAGAATTAGTGTCTTACAAAATGAGGCTCCAGAGAGATCCCTTGTCCCTTCCACCATGCGAAGACACAGCAAGAAAGTGCCAGCTATGAATCAGGAAGGAGGACCTACACAAAAAAGTCACGCTGGCACCTTGTTCTTTGACTTGCCAGCCTCCAGCACTGTAAGCAATAAATTTCTGTTGTTTATAACCTACCCAGTCTGTGGTATTTTGTTATAGCAGCCCAAAGGGACTAAGACAGTCAACATGCTGGATTTCTAAAGACTCTGTCTAAAAACTCCCACCCATGTACTTTCCCCACCCCCAAATTGTTAGCATTTGACTCAAAAGAATTCTCTAAGACTGTTCTAACAGTTCCATTTATTAAACTGTATAAGTTTGAGTCCATTGTAAACTACTTTACCCACTAATGGTGGGAAATAAATCAAACAGCATAGTGTAATTAAATTAGTTTTGATTATGCCAGATGAAATCACTTGCGATTTCTGGTAAAATTCTTAGAGCAATCAGAGTGGTTTAGTAATTACTAGAAACTAGGCTTACCATGGCCATGGACAAGAAGGTGGGGATTGACTGTGGGAGCAGGGAGGATAGGTGGGCAGGTGGGACAGGGGACAGCAATAGGGGGGAAAATTGGGACAAACTATAATTGAACAATAATAAAATTTTTTAAAAAGAAAAAGTAATCCAAAAATAAAAATGAAATTAAACTCCTTCCAACCCCCTCCAAAAAAGAAATTAAGCTTATTAATGGTGTCAAAGAATTCTTATTGAATATACGGTCCTAATTATCTCACTGATACGTACATATTTATCCTATATTTTATTTTGTTACAGTACTAAAGTTTGATACTATACATGACTCTCAGTTGTTTTGTCTCAATTCCACAGAAAATAACCACTTTGAAAGACACTGCATTCATTCTCAGGTTATCAACTGATATGTCAAGTAGAATAGCAACTGAAGGTACCTTACTTTAAAAGGTTACTTAAAGTAAGTAGAATGCCATTGTTACAAAGACAAATACAACATCTGGTTCCATATAACAAAGCTATTTCCATATCCCAACAGATGGCCCACAGTAATAATGCTCTGCTGATCTGGTTATAACAAATTCTATTAAATCCGAAATCCTGTATAGCAGATGCCTCTTCCAATTTCAGTATAAGTCAATCTCTTTAACGAAAACATTGTGCTTTGGTTCTTGTTATTTGTGCACTAAAATCTAGTTACGTCAATTAAGATGATCAAATTTTTTGAGAGTTGTTATAAAATGCCACTGTGGTGTTTTCTGAGTTTTAGGGTAGAGAAAGTAAACAGTAACTCCATCTAGGACTGAAAGGCTAACTGTTCAAAATGGAAAACAAAAATTTGCAGTTAAAAGAAGGCTGAGGAGAGGTAAAGCAAGTTTTAGCAGTCTCAGGCCAAGGTTTCTGAATAGTAGCAATGTGGAAAGCTATGTGACTAACAAAGCTGACAGTGAAGAGCACTGAAAAGCACTGCATTTTGAGTTGAGAAGCTATTAGCAAGGATGAACAAAAAATATACCTGAATGCCTAAACCACATGTACACTGTACAGTGTTAGGTTCCTATTTAAAAGAAATGTGGATGCAATGTGAACTTAATTTTGCTGTTTGCTTCCCAATTATATTCAAAATCCAATCTTCATATTCTGGTCATGACTTTATTTGAAATATTACCCTCTATTAATCCATAACATAGTGAGCAGTACAATGTAGTAATTAACAGCCACTGAGTTCTGAAAACAGACTGCAAGGGTTCAAATTCTGGCTCTTTCCATTCCTAGCTATATACCTTTAGGCAAGTTATACTTAACCACTCTGTATAATAAATGTAAGGTACTTAGAACATTTTTGGCCTACAGTAAGGCCTCAGAAAATGTTAGCTATTATTATCATCACTACCATTATCATTATCACATTAATCCCCACTAAATTTCCAGGGGTGGGGGGAGGCAGAAATATTAAATAATTTATCTAAATCACAGAACAAACAAGTGATAGAATCAGCTAAAAACAAAAACCAAAGAGAAACCCTCTTCATTTTAAGTCCTGAAGATTAAACATTAAAAATTACTGATTCCCTAAGAGAACTTCCCAACCCCTCTAATTCTCCAGGAACTTACATGGGGATCCTTTAAGTTTTAATAGCATAGAGTATTGGAAATAGCAATGCACATGGACTAAGATGATCTAACTGATCCATCAGTGACTTAAGTGTGCAATCTTGGGCAAGTCAGCAAATCTAAACTTCAAATTGCTCATCTTAAAAAATGCTTTGCCTACAGCAGGGTTTGCTGTGGATCAAATGAGATAATGTATCAATACAAAATATTTAAACCATAAACACACTATATAAAATGTTCAAGGGCCATGTCTTACTCATCTTTATATCCCCAGTGCCTAACAGAATGCATAGCAAAGTTTAGAATCTAAAAGAAAAGCCATGAGAGGGGTAGAGTTGGTAGGATGAGGATTAAGATAAAGATAGGGAAGGGCTCTTAAAAAGAGTAAAAAAACCCAAAGGTCCATCAAGGATAAATGAATAAATAAAAGGTAGTATAACCATACACTACAATATTATTCACCAACAAAAATGAGTGTGTGTGTGTATACATACATACATATACTACAAGATGGATAACCCTTGAAACATGCTATGTGAAAGAAGCCAGACACAAGACTGTATTTTGTATGACCCATTTACATGCAATGTCCAGAATGGGCAAAACTATTGAGATGGTAAGTACATTTGTGGTTGCCTAGAACCCAGGGGGAAGGGGGAAGTAAGGAGTGACTGCTATTGGGTACAAACATTCTTTTTTGGGACAATGAAGTATCTAAAGATGATTTGGAGATAGATGCACAACTTAGTAATTATACTAAAAACCACTGAATTATATACTCTAAATGGGCAAATTGTATACTATGTGAATTACATCTCAATAAAACTTTTAAAACATGTTTGAGAGAACTGTTAAAGTATAAAAATCACAAGTTTTCTTTTTTAAAGGAAAAAAAGTTAAGTTTTCTGATATTTGATTAGCTCTGATACGTGGATAGGAATGACAGAATGGAGGGAGCAGTAGGGGAAAATTCTCCAAACTATCATACCAGACCATAATGGAAAACAAATCTGGCATCTATTCTTATCCTTCCTTTCAAAATTCTGAGGTTACAAACTACCTCCTGGTCCTAGTTCAATTTTCATCATGACCACTATTTCTGAACTTTGAGACTATATTTGCTACTGTCAACCACACTACCTTTCCCAACCTTGGCTTCTGTAGCATTCTCAAATGGCCAGTAGCTCTGAGTGACGTGGGGTTTGGTCACTCAGAGCAGCAACTGAGGAGTGGAGGTGGCCGAGGTGGCTCTGTAATTGAGGACAGTAAGGGTCTGTGGCTTTGGACCCTACGTCTTGGCTCTTCTCAGAATGCTTTACCTATTTGCCTATAATGTCTCCCAAAGTTCCAAAACTTCAAAGCTGTTTCACCATCATATTACTGTCCTCCCAACACTCGTATGTTTTTTACCACTATCTATAGCCCTGATCAGTGCACAATCTACATTGCATCTCTGTTCACCCTATACAGCAGAGCAGCACCGATACTTCCACTCTGGTCAGTTCTTGATCATCTTCACTATGGCTGGGAAGCAGTGGATTGGCTCAACCAAAATAAGTAATTCCTATGCTATTTCCTGTGACTCTGCAATGTGGTATACATTTTTTCTTCTGAATACATGTTGTTCTAATTGTTTTGCTTAGATTAATACTAAACTAAGTCTGTATTTCCACAGCCAAACCAGCAAGGGAAGGAGACTATCAAGAGCGGCAGGAGACTACCCCGCTACTGAAAGACTGAACACAACCTAGTGTAGCCCATAACCAACCTCAGCTCATTCTCCTTCACACTGATACTTTCCTAGTTTCTTCACTGTATCAGCCATCCTTCCCGGATTCTAGGCTTTAATATTTTAATGTTTTATTTGCTCTCTTTCCTTTGCCCACATTCAATCATCACTGAGTTCAAGTTAATTTTTACTCACACATACACACATCTGTATATATTCTATACACTTCTCTTAGGACAGTATAATTTATAATTAAAGGCATAAGCTCAAAGACCAGATTGTCTGGGTTCAAATTCTGACTGGTCTGCCGCTTACTCTGTTTGAGTTTGGTCAAGTCACTATATCTCTCTGTAACCCCTAACAATAATAAGACCATATTATGAAGATTTAATGAGTTAAATACACGTAAGAACTCAGAACAATGTCTGGCATACTGTAAGTACTCAATAAATGTTAGCTATTATTTTACACACATAATCACTATCTTCTGTTAGACCCTCATCATCTTATTCCTAGAATTCTCCAATAGCATTCTAGTCAGTCTCCCCACTCCAGGACACTCAGCTAATACAAAAATCCTTCTCAGAAACCATATGCGTCATCTTACTGCCATTCTTTAGAACCCACTGTGGTACCCCATCACACTAAACTCTATATCCTTGATCGGTCCTCCACCAATACCCACTATACATTCTCCGTGCCAAAATGCTAGACATCTTTGTATGTGGTCACTTCTCCATCACTGCAAATACTGGTTCATTCTCCTGGAATACAGCCCTTCCCCTTTGAAAATTTTTATCCTTTTCAGATCTCACTTATACCTTTGACTCTGATTGCACTGTTATCCCAAAGTTGATATTGCCTGCTAATTACAAATGAAGGGCATTATGTGTTGTTTCCCCAACAGAAGTTAAAGCATTCGAAGAGACCATGTATTTTATCTCTTGTGTCTCCTTCATACAGACTACTTCACCCACAGCACAGTATTTTGCAGATGTACACAAATGCTGATTGACTTAATAAAAAAAAAAAAGCCTCAAAATATACCACAACATTCTCTATTTTCCACTGCCCCACCCATACTTAGCATGATGAAAGCAGATAGATCTATATTTAAATACTTTTATTTTACATGGAAGACTATACTAACAACTACCAGATTAAAAGAAATATATATACACACTTAATGAGAATGCACACTGCAAAAAACAAACCAAGAAAAAATGAAAATGCTGGCCTTTTTGGAATCTAAGAAGTGACTTCAAAATATTAAGTTCATCCAATCTAATGAACCAAAATGAGCCAAAAAAACATATCCTGACCCCATCCAAAAAATACCTAATAAAGGCATGACAAAGTCCCCAGTTTCTTCAACAGCACAAAACCAAGAACAAGATTCACCGACACACGTGAGCGCACACACACACAAAACCAACAGGAATCCTCCAGTTTCTCTAAAAAAAAAAAAAAAAACAACTTGCAATCACATCTATATATGCCACCCAAACATAAAAATGGAAAGGAGTTACTACTTTTCTATAAATATCTGCTAAGGCCTGGATGGAATAAAAGGCTCCTCTCACCGCTACTGTGGCCTGTTGTTCCCTGTTAAGGGGGCAATCTATGGTCACAAAAGAGCAAGACACAGGAAAACAGAAACCTTAACCTCCTAGAAGAGACCTAGAAACCTGGAAGAGACATTAAGGAAAAAAAGTACTCGAAACACGTTTTAAAACCAGTTTCTAAAAACAGGGCGCGATGATACTCAACAGACAGAGGAAAAGTTAACTGAAAGAGCTCCTAAAAACCAAGTGACTCAGTGAAACTATCTAGTGCTGCCTTCCCAGTAAAGTGCTATGCATGTAACACTTCCATAACTGACATGCTC
The DNA here is from genome assembly GCA_039655065.1 of Glossophaga mutica. Lineage (NCBI taxonomy): Eukaryota > Metazoa > Chordata > Mammalia > Chiroptera > Phyllostomidae > Glossophaga > Glossophaga mutica. The sequence continues at coordinate 28,471,040 of CM077307.1, forward strand.
GCTTGTCTCACTGGGAAACAAAGTGAAAGGAAAAATTAAGTAAATGTAAGGAAAAGACAAAAAAAGATGCCCACTAACTCCTTGGCCAGCCCAAATCAGCTCATTCAGGAATCCAACTAGGAACAGAGACGTAGACTGCACAACACAGAAACGAAAATCCTTCGCCAACCATACACACAAAAAGTAGAGTGAAGTGAAAACCATACACTTCAATACATCAGCAGCTAGAGCTATTCTCCCTTTAGGATTAAGCAGTAGAAAAGAACAAGAGCAATCAAAGGGAGAGGAGGAAAGATGTCAATGAAACTAAGCCCTGTTGTCCCCTGCTGGTCTCAAGTCCAGAGAGTATACAACTCCTACTTCTTCCAGGTAACCAACAGTAGGCCTCAGCAAAGAAAACTGACCCTAACACCTTCCAGTCCACCAGGAGGAAATCACAGAGGAAAAACCACCCCGTTAACCTCCCTTCTCACCAGCTGCAAAAATGGAGGGGGGAGGAACACCCTACCACGTGGGCAGGATGCAACACACACAGGACAGCAACACGTCCGCATGGAACGGCTGCCTCGGTCCTAACGCCGGCAAAGGGCACGGCGACAGGATGGGTGGGAACACAGGCCCCTCGCAAGGGCCACCCCACCCCAAAGGGCACCCCCGAGGCAGGAGGTACTGCCCGCCTCGCCCGCCGAAAAGCACTCCCAAGCTTGAAGGGAAGAAGCTACATCGTGCCGGGGTAGGGGGCTGGCCCAGGCCAGGGGCAGGACACGAAGGGACAGAGACGGCCGCTGTCCTCCGACTCCGCACCCCTGGGAACCCCATTTGGCTCCCCGGAGCCCCGCCTGGGGGAGGGGCGGGAGACGCGGAGGCTCAGAGCCGCGGCTTCCCGGCTGAGGGGCAGCAGCAGCTGAGAAGCGCCGCGGGGGAGGGAGGGACCCAGCCCTCACCGACCTCCAAGGCCCCCAGCTCCGACCCAGGCCCCCGGCTCCGCCCGCCACCCACCCCGCAGCACGGCCCCTGCTGAGAGAAGGAAGAGGGCGTCTCGCGGAGGGCAGCCTCTGCCTCCGTCCCGAGAGATGCCCCAGCCCCGCCTCCTCGATCGCCGCCCTGGGCCGGCTGCCTCGGCGGCGGGCGCTCACCTCAGGCTGCGCAGGCCGGGACGGCCCGGCCGAGCCCCCGGCCGCTGCGTGCGTCTCCGCCCCCCGGGAAAGGTCCCAACGGCGCCTGGTGCGAGCGGCAGAGGCCCCAAGCAGCGCCCAAAGCGGCGGCGGCGGCAGCGGGAGCAGCCAACATCCGGGGCCGCACACCCGGAACTACTTCCCAACCCGCTCCCCCTCCCACCCCCACTGCCACCCCCGCCTCCGCCTCCCGCGACGTCGCTGCGCCACCGGACCAGCGTCGGCGGCGTCACGGCCCCTCCGCGGTTGTAACTGCGATGACGCGCGCGCGATCCCTCCGCTGGGACAAGTAGTGCCCTGGAAGTAAAGGTGCTGTACTTTCACACTGATGATGTCGTGAAATGACCAGTAGCTCGGAGCGACTTGGGTTTTGGCCCCACAGAGCTGGTGATTCGGCAGTAAAGGTGGCTGAGGCAGCTCTGTAATTGAGGACAGCAAAGTCCTGCCGCCTTGGACCCTGCCCTTGGATTCCAAGGGCCTCCTGAACCCAGGGCATGGCGCCTCGTGACCTTCCCACACCCCCATTTTCGCCACCTCACCGTAACGACAGGCACCTTAGCCTCTCTGGGAAATCGGACCCCTTTTCCAACTTGGCACACTGCGGATTCCAAAGGCACCTTGGAGCTTCGGGACACTCTTCCTTTCAGAACTTGACAAGTACGGAGTTCCAGGCCCACCTCTGCAGAGGCCTTTTCCGTCCCTAGCCTTAGTTTCCAACACCAAACGAGGTGGAACTGTGATTCTAAAATAACTGCCAGGTTTTGGCCCTTGCTATCAACAGGTGAAGTGTTTAGAAGGGTGGTGCGGGCAACTTGTGAACTTTGGAATTTACTTCTACGTCAGTCTTCACTGATTCTCTGACGTATCAGCACTAGTAATTTGCCCTACAATTTCACACTTAATTACTTTCAGACGCACTTGCTATTGCTTTACTTGCGTTAGTCACATATGTAGCACCTAGCATACTTTGGAACTCAGAGTTGGTGCTGAATATTTGGATACTAAGATATTTGTTAGATGAGTATTAGGTTGATTGGATGTTAGGAAAAGGAGAGGCCTGAGTGAATTAGCCCTTGGGAACCTTTTTGACGTAGTCTTTGGTAGTTAGAGAGCTGATTTACCCAACTGCTTCAGCAAACATTGAACACCTGCTATTCACCAAGATTTCTAGGCCCTGAGGACTCAAAGTACTGCTATATTCCTTTCTATGTAAGACTAGCAAGATCCTGAAGACAAAAATATTCATTCATCCATTCATCCAACAAACATTCACCAATCACTACTAAACTTGTCAGACACTACTGTAGTGCTTGGGATGTGGCAGTGAACAGAAGTGGTTGGGGGAATACCTTCCCTGTTGGAACTATCCTCTAGTATGGGGAAAAAATAATAAACATAACAAAATTATTTGGTAGGATAGAAGTTGTTCAGTGCTACGAGAAAAAAATAGACTGGGCAGGGTAAAGTATACGAAGAAAACTGGAGGAGGTAGAAGGTAGTTTTTTTTTTAAGATTTTATTTATTTATTTTAGAGAAGGGAAGGGAGGGAAAAAGAGAGGGAGAGAAACATCCATGTGCAGTTGCCTCTCATGTGCCCCTTGTTAGGGACCTGACCCACAACCCAGGCATGTGCCCTGACTGGGAATCGAATCGGCGACCCTTTGATTCACAGGCTGGCACTCAATCCACTGAGCCACACCAGCCAGGGTGTATTTTTTAATGTCTGCCGTTTATTTGTTCAACAAATGCTTCAGTTTGAACCATGTGTTGGGTGCTGGAGCATCAGCAGAGAATAAGCCAATGTTCCAATCTGGTGGAATCCCCAACTAGGGGAGACCACATGCCAGGTATTTTCACATGTCTTCTCATTCAGCATCTTACTGAGTCCCTGAGGTAGGACTCCTATGCTCATCTTCACAGCTGATGAAACTGAGGTTCAGAAGAATTAAAAATTTGAGCCAGGATTCAAACCCAATGTCTTCCAAGTCCAACTCCCTTTCCAGCTTCACCTCAGCTGAGATCGCACGTTTTTGCTTTGTTATGCCTCATCTTTTTCAAGTAAACTCATGTGTTAATTTAGATGACTGGCCTTAGGCTTGCACTGGGGCAAAAGGGAGGGAGAAAGGAAAATATTTAGTGGAGAGGGGAGTATGCAGGGCAAAATCATAGGAGCGGCGAAGAAAATTTAGTGGAAGAGAAGTAAAAGTAGATTCATGACATCTTATTCCAATTCCAGTTTTACAGAATGAGATTTAAATAGAGCCATCAGTGAGAGCCTAATTCATGAGGTGACTTTAATGAAAATTTTGACAGAGGTGAGGGAGTGAGCCATGCCATTGTTGGAAAGAGAGTCCCAGGCAGAAGGAACAGCTAGTGGAAAGACCCTGAGGCAAGTGCATTCCTGGGAGTGTTAGAAATGGTGAGAAGGCCAGGACACCTGGAGCAAGGTGAGTAAATGAGAGAGGAATGGGCAGAGAAAGTCAGAGAGTGGGGCCATTTTAAGGATCTTGGCTAAAATGGAGCCACTACAGGGCTTTTAACAGAGGAGTAATATGATCTGTTTCATGCTTCCAAAAAATAACTCTGGCTACTGTGCCAAGAGTAGACAGTGAGCAGACAATGGTGGAAGCCAAAGCCTCCAGGATCCAGATGCAGGATGATGGCTTGGACCAGGCTGGTAGCAGTGAGTTGGATAAATAAGGTAAAGTCTCTGTACTTGAACTCACAGTCGAATGGGAAGCAAGTAGGTTAGGTACTTAACAATACACTGTGAAAAGGGAAACTGTCCCAAAGAAGAGGCCATTCTTACTAGCTTTCCTGAGAGGGTAGAAGCACCTCTTCTATCAAGTTTCCAAGGGAGTTGGAATTTGCTGGGTTTTGAGGGGGCCATTGGGTGAATACTTGATAACAGTTAACACTTCCCAGCCCTTCAGGCTTAAAAGCCCACCACCATCTGGGTGGGGCAACAAGCAGAAGAGTACTGAAAAAAAAAAAAACAAACAGTCTGCATCATGTATCTAAGGAGATGGGCAAAGCTGAGATGATCCATATTTGTCAGAGGAAGAAAATGAGGCCAACAGTCATCAGACTTTAACCTGAGACTGGGATCAAGGTTATCAAAGTCCCAAACCAGGAATCTGAGTCACTTGAGTGGAGTCGGCCAGATGATGGAGAAAAAGAGTAGAAAGACTCGTGTTCGGACTTTGTTCCAAGTCTGGAGGTTTGGGTTCCAGTTCATCATCTTCTCTTACAAATCTTGAGCAGCTCCTCACCTCTCACCTGTTTGGAATTCCAAGGTGCTTTTCTAAAGTGCTTGTTCCTGTCTGGAAGATAGGACTGAGGAGAGAACAGGGATGGGTAGCTGCCAGAATGAGGCTGGGGATCAGAAGCCTTGGGAAGGAAAGAAGCACAAGCCCCAGAGTGTCCAAGAATGGAGGAGCAGCCCTCCCATTACCCCTAAAAATAGTTGTAATGGCAACGGCAGCAAAGGGAGATTCTGGGACAGGGTGGGAGGAAAGGCTATCAGCTCAGATAGGGAAGGCAGACTTGAGTTCCTTCTGCTGTTCCATAGCTTTCTTCTTGCATCAAGTGATGCAGTTTCTCTTAGTTTCCGTTTCTTTGCCTGTTAAATGGGAACAACAGTCATAGCTACCTGACAAAAGAGATCATATCTCTTATAAATCTGTCATAAAATAAAGGCTCTCAAAAACAATTATTATTTTGTACAAGGTCGAGTGTAGAAAAGAGTAGTTCAGGAAGAAAGTAGTTCAGAGTCTTGGGAGATGGGAGTGGGCTGGGAGGGAGGGTGTGGGGCAAGAGAGCCTTCAAAGAGGAGATGGTATCTAACTCCGGACAGATCCTTAAGAAAGAGAGATTGCTCATAGCAATGAGATAGAAGTTTTATTGTTTTGTGTTGTTTGCAATCTTTTACCAGCCTCATCTGGATTATAAATTCCCTGAAGGAAACACTCACTGCCTGGAGCTGGGCTGCTACAGCCCTACGAAAATCTTGATTTGGCACTGGCAGTGCGTCAGCAACGGGGTGTTCAGTGCTCCACGTGACCCACAGCCACTTAGACAAATGAGGCCTTACCTGACCCTTTATTGTAAGAGGAAAGCAGAAAATTAGAAATGAATTTTAAATGAGCCAAGTCCTGAGAGAGGGAGAAAAACCTGAGTAGGCACTTCCTTATCATTCCCAGCCCTGGAGGGGCCTTCCAGATTCCCCAGATATCTTTATATAATACTTTATATTTCATGTATTAAATGCAGGAAGAACAATACAGAGGCTACTGGGATGCTCTCAGAACGACTAACTGCTATTTAATAAAAACACTCGGTGTTGGTCACTATGCATACTTAAATAGCATTCAACAGTCATTGATCAGACCCCTACTCTATACCAGGCATTGGGCTAAATACTAGGGAGCCAAAAGGGAATCAATAATTTCTCTACCTTCATTGGGTTCCTAGGCTTCTAGAGAGGCAGACATGTACATAATCTCATTGCATTTTCTAGAGAGTTCTTGTGCCTGGAAACAGAAAAAGCACAGTTAAAGTCTGTCTGATTGGACAGGGACGGGGCACCAAAGACAGCTTTACCCTTGAAGTTAAGGCTGAGTCTGAATAAATGAGTAGGACTTTCCTATGTAAAGACAAGCAAAGCTGGAAGTAGAGAAAGAAAATCTGGGGTAGAGGAGGAAAGCTTGTGTAAATTGAAAGTGGTTGAGTAGATACAAGAAAAAGAAAGTAGAGACCATGGAATTTGCAGTCTTGTAAGTGATCCTTAAACACTAAGCTAGTGGGAATAACTGACTCATGAAGCTGGACCATATATATCACTCTGTATAAACCATTGATAAATTTAGTTCCTGCTCTCTAGGAGCTTGGTGGTAACTTCAGATTTCATCATTAAGGCCAAGTGTGAGCCTTCTCAAAGACTCTACTACTTAATCACTCTCAGAGAAAGGAGTAGCATAGACTATTTCTTTCCAGTGGAAGGCAGTAGCCTATTTTTTTCCCCTAGTTCTGGCAATGAATTTGCACTAGTGCACTTATCGAACCTACCTCCCCCATTCCACACCCCCATCCATCTTCCCTGTAACCGTCTGGCTTAAATTTTGGCTTACCTCCACTCTCAGAATCAACTGAGCTAATTAGAAGCATAACGAAATACACGTGGGCACCAAGACAGCTGAACAAACATTAACAAATGCGTAGATTAAATAAAGGATTTACATTATGTGCAAGCAATGGTGTAGATGAAACATGGGTGGTGCTAGGAAGACTGAATCAGAGGATGTTCAGATAGAGTGGCATCAGAGGAAATCTGTCTTACCATTAATCTTTTGGAATCATAGAATGAAAAGAACCAGGAAAGAGCAACCAAGGTTTGCAGCCCAAAAGAGCCTCAGACTCTGGGTGCAAATATGATAGTTAAGAAACTTGTTTGATTTAAAGTTGTGAAATTATTGACCTATTTAATGCCTAATAAGCCGAATAAAAATGATGAAGACACCCCAATGCTGGGGGAGAATGGTGAGGAATGGCTGATATTTCCTGTGGTCTTTGTGTGATTGGGAACATGATAGATCCTTTGCATGAATTTTCATTTAATCCTTAGAGCGAAACTACAAGGTGGCCATCCACATTTTAAAGAAGAGGAAACAGAGGCTGAGTAGTTTGAGAGTGGTAGAGTCAGGATTTGAACCCAGAACTATTTCGCTCTAAGCGCACCTTCATAAACGTACTAACCCATCAGTTTACACTGATATGCAAATTATAACTTACTGGATGCTGGTCACTGTAAGTGGGTGGTATTTACATCCAAGTACCACTTCGGAAAACCTCTCAAACCTTATTAGAGACACAGCTGAGGTTGGAACCTACCCACACAAAGTACCAAAGAATTCTCTTCATTTTTTTTCTATAGACATAAACAACCCAAAAAGTCTTTGCTGCATGAGGGGGCTGGAAACAAGAAATCTGTTTTGCAACCAAAAAAGAAAGGGGGGTGGTAAGAGACCATGTGGTAGACTACACTATTATTTCCAAACACTTACTGTGCCTCTCAGGGGTAGACTGCACTTCCCCACTCCATCAACAGCAGGCTTGGTTATGTGACTTACAGATGAAATGTGAGTGGCTGTAGGGGCCACGTCCAGGTGGAATCTTTCAGAGTCAGTGTGCATCAGGATGTTCTCCTTTCCTGCTTTCCTGATGATCAACAATATTCAAGATAGAGGCTAATCCATCTGCTTGGGTCCCAGAGTGAAGACAATGTGGAACAAAGCCACAGCTGAGCTAGGAAGGCCATTGAAAATTGGGAATTGCTACCATAGTGTAACAGAGCCTATCCTGACTAATGCAGACCCTTTCTGAATTTGTTTCTGTTGGTAATCCGGATTTCCCGTGTCATCCCCTCATAAAAGAGCCTGGTTGGGAAGTGGGAGGAGATGTACAAAATGGGATGACTGGTGCAATGCAGTGAAAGACTTTGAAATACAGAATTTGAAACTCAGTCCTAATCCGGGGGCTCAGACTGTAGGATAGGTACCATAAACTAATGTCATGTCCCAGAGGAAGTTACAAGGAAGGTTAAGATATAGTCACTGTCCCTCATTCATTTTTTAATCTTGTTGAAGCTTTTATTTCAGTGATCAAAAGAATGCAATAAATGTCATCTATTCTGATTGATTAACATTAGGCATGTACCTCTTACCTGAAACTAGAACATCCTTGAAGCAAGCATTGAAGAACCTGAAAATAAATTTGGACTGTCCAAATCTGTGGATCAGTTCTTCAAAATTGGGAAGAGATTCAACCTGTTATTACTAGTAGTCACTTAAAAAATTAAAATACTGCAAATACAACATGCATCTAATTCTAAAATGTAACAGTGTTGGGAACAATTGGAATATCTGAAGGGCTAATTCAAAGACCAGAAATAAAGAGTTATCCGGTAAACCTATGAAGGTTAACCTTAATTGGCTAACCGAACTGAATAACATGTTCGAAAAGATTCTTCCTCCTCTCCTCTCTCCCGCCCAGGAGATTATACTGGGGTTTCTTTTGATAAAAGTAATAATAATAATAACAGAAATCCTTGCAACTGAAATATTGAAGATGAAGTGACATGATATCTAGGATTTGCTTTGAAATACTCCAGGAAAAAAACGTGGGAGATCTATGAAATGAGACTAGCAAAATTTTGATGTCCAACAGCTTCTCCCAGGAACAGGGAGTAGAAAAGGGAAGTCATAGTTTACCTTACTAAATCCCCATAATGATCCAAAAAGTTCGAGATCATTGTCCCCACTTTATAGGTAAGGAGAGCTGAGGTCATACTGCTAGTAAAGACTTGAGCCTCAATTCTATGGTTTCGAAATCCTTTCTTTTGCTAATACACCACACTGATTGTCTAAATATGTTTCCCTGGGTTCTGAGAAGAGTTGTTTTTCTGTATAATCAAAACTTATTTGTAATTCCTATATTTCTACTTTTCCTTTTAAGTTCTCATCCCCACTTTTGAGCAACTATTTTGAATACTGCTTGACTCATGAAGCCATTTTGATTTCATTTAATCTGAATTCATGGTCACTGTTAAGCTTAGTAGAATGAAAGTGGAATGTTCTTTTTTTTAATGATTCTGAAAGCAAGAGATTCCAGAAGGCCTGTGAGCCTGCACACTCACATACACACAAGCACAAAGCTTATGTCTAAGTACTCAATAAGTATGATTTTTCCTTTTTAACTGTTTAGCAGTTAATTGATAGCCTATTATGCCCACTTCCCTATCCAATCTCTTTTTCTGCCATATTAAGTATATCTAAGTTTAACCCTTCTACTGGGGTTTCTTGTTCCTTGCTACCATGAACTATGTCATCCTTGTGCTTATAAATTGCATCTGGATTTGATATGTTTCTGAAATGAATTTTGCCAGAAATGCTGATGAGATGCCTATCTGTTCATTCAATAAACATTTGTCAAATACTAACTCTGGGCTAGGTACTAGCTTTCAGGGCTTATAGTACAAAGATAAAAGCAGTAGGTAGGGGGCAGTACAGCATAAAAGTGATTAAGAGAGTATGTGCTAGTGATAACAAGTGAGGGATAGCAATAAGTGAATAGAGTATGGGCTCCCTTGCCTGGGGTTAAGTCTAGCCCTGCCACTCGCTAGCTCAATGACTTTAGTTGGGGGAAGTTGCTTTAATCTCTCTGACCCTCAATTTTCTCATGTGTAAATGGGGATAATAATAGTACCTACTGCATAAGTATGGTGTGAGTTAATTAAAACAAGGCACATATAGAGTGCTTAACATGGTGCCTAGCACGTAAGAAGTGTTTTAAATGTGAGCTCTTCCTATTCTTCTGTATGGTTCATAGAGAAAGGATAATGAGGGAGGAATTTGATCTGAGGGTGGAGGCTTCAAGTAAGAGTTCACAAACACAGAAACATTTGACCTCAGCCTCAAAGGACTTCAAGTTTGTTGGGGCAAGGTAGGCAGGAGGGTAATGCCAAGTGTAAGTGCCTGGTCCCATTTTTCAAGGTGGAACACATTTGGAGGGCCCTTCCATCTCTCTGAGCTCCCTCCCTAGGTGTTGGGGGTGAGCAGGTTCTAAATCAGATGAGATTTGTTTGGCAACTCTATCACACAAGTCCCCGCTCTGCTCATTCCTCTTTTTTTTTAATATATTTTATTGATTATGCTATTACAGTTGTCCCATTTCTCCCCCATCACCCCCCTCCACCCTGCACACCCTCTCCCACCCACATTCCCCCCTTTAGTTCATGTCCATGTGTCATAAGTTCTTTAGCTTCTACATTTCCCATACTATTCTTGCCCTCCCCCTGTCTATTTTCTACCCACCATCTATACTACTTATTCTCTGTACCTTTTCCCTCTCTCTCCTCCTCCCACACCCCTGTTGCTAACCCTCCACTTGATCTCCATTTCTGTGGTTCTGTTCCTGTTCTAGCTGTTGGCTTAGTTTGCTTTTGTTTTAGGTGTGGTTCTTAATAGCTGTGAGCTTGCTGTCTTTTCACTGTCATATTTTTGATCTTCTTTTTCTTAGATAAGTCCCTTTAACATTTCATAGAATAAGGGCTTGGTGATGATGAACTCCTTGAACTTGACCTTATCTGAGAAGCACTTTATCTGTTCTTCCATTCTAAATGACAGCTTTGCTGGATAGAGCAATTTTGGATGTAAGTCCCTGCTTTTCAAGATTTCAAATCTTTCCAGCCCCTTCTTGCCTGTAAGGTCTTTTTTGAGAAATCAGCTGACAGTCTAATGGGAACTCCTTTGTAGGTGACTGTCCCCTTATCCCTTGCTGCTTCTAGAATTCTCTCCTTCATTTGAATCTTGGCTAATGTAATTATGATGTGCCTTGGTGTGTTCCTCCTTGGATCCAACTTCTTTGGGACTCTCTGAGCTTCCTGGACGTCCTAGTAGTCTATTTCCTTTGCCAGATTGGGGAAGTTCTTCTTTATTATTTGTTCAAATAAGTTTTCCACTTGTTGCTCTTCTTTTTCCCCTTCTGGGACCCCTATAATTCGGATTTTGGGACATTTAACGATGTCCCGGAGGTTCCTAAGCCTCTCCTCATTTTTTTGAATTCTTATTTCTTCCTCGTTTTCTGTTTGGTTGTTAGTTTCTTCCTTCTGGTCCACTCCATGGATCTGAGTCCCAGTTCTCCTCCCATCCCTATCAGTTCCCCATGCGTCTTCCTTCATTTCATGTATTATAGCCTTCATTTTTTCATCTAATTTGTGAGCAAAATCAACCAATTCTGTGAGCATTTTGATGACCAGTGCTTTGAACTGTGCATCTGATAGATTGGCTATCTCTTCACGGCTTAGAGGAATTGGCTCTGAGGCTTTGTTTTGTTCTCCGGTTTGAGCCATTTTTGGTGGGGGGTTTTTTTTTTGGTTTTGTTTTGTTTTTAGTCTGGTCCCGGCTATTACGTAGTGAAGGGTGGAGCCTTAGGTGTTCCTCAGGGTGGGGCAGCCCAGTCACTGGGTTGTGATGCTATAGGTGGGGGCCGGGTCCGAGAGGGAAGAATGGTGCCTGTTCCGCTCTCTCCTGGACTCCAGTCCCTTCCGCCACTTCCCCTCTGCCTAGACCATCTGTGTGCACGAATGTGGGACCACCTGGTCAGCCAGCCGCCCTGTGTGGCCTCACTGGGTCTTCACAGTTGCCCCCCTGTGCCCGGGGTCCGCCAGCTGCTGCCTGTGGGCCCAGGGACTGCCAGCCGCTGCTGCTTGTGTTCCCGGGACCGCACCTCCACTTTTTCCTGCCTCGACTCCACCCCTCTTACCGGTCTGGATGAATGGTTGTTGGACTTCCGTACAGTTCAATTTTTCTATTAGTTCTGGTTGTTTTCTTGTTTCTAAATATTTGTTGTCCTTAATTTTGGTTGTGAGAGGAGGCACAGTGTGTCCGCCTATGCCTCCATCTTGGCCAGAAGTCCTGCTCGTTCCTCTTTACTTCACTCCCCAACTAGGACTGATCACAAAAGCATACTTCTCCACCTCTTCAGAAAACTTCCTGCCCACAAACTCCTCCTTGTAAACTGTTTTTTCCAAGGAATCTGACCTAGGGCCTTATGACTAATACTCTTGTAATTTGAAGTAGAAAAATATTGATTATGTACACAAACTAGAAACCTCAGTATGGAGGCCTAGTTAAGGAAAATATAATTTATTCATTAAACCATCACAATGCATTTGTCCAACACTGTGCTAAGGAATATGTTGTATGTCCTTCCAGCCAAGATAGGTAGATATGCTTTACCTCCTTGCACAACCAAAAGAAGGACAACAACAAATTTAAAAACAAAAAATAATCAGAACTTTCAGAAAATTGAACTCTATGGAAGTCCTACAAACAAGGAGTTAAAGAAGAAACATTCATTCAGACTGGTTGGAGGGGCAGAGAAGATGCACAGCAAGGCAGTGGCTGGCAGACCAGGTGGTCCCAAATTTGCGTGTAGATAAACTGGGAGAAACAACTGGGAAGCAAGTCAGACTGTGCAATTCAGCATTCCAACAAGAGGAAATAGAGCCTCAAAATGTCTGACTAAAGAAATCTGTGGGAGTTGTGGCAGTAGGAGAAACTCCCAGCCTCATGGAGAGTTTGTTGGAAAGACCCACAGGGTCCTAGAACATACACAGACCCACTGTCCCAGGAATCAGCATCAGAAGGGCCCAATTTGCTTGTGGGTAGGGGGGAAGTGACTGAAAGCTGGCCAAGAGCCAAGCAAGCAGCACTGTTCCCACTCAGACACCTCCCCCACAGACAGCACCACAATGGGTGGCCCTGCCCTGGCAAATACCTAAGGCTCTGCCCCTTACAACGTAACAAGCACACAAAAACAAAAATATGGCCAAATATGGCCCAAATGAAAGAACAGACTGAAGCTCCAAAAATAGAACTAAGCAATGAAGAGATAGCCAACCTATCAGATGCAGAGTTCAAAACACTGGTAATCAGGATGCTCACAGAAATGGTTGAGTATGGTCACAACATAGAAGAAAAAGTTAAGGCTATGCAAAATGAAATAAAGAAAAATATACAGAGAACCAACAGTAAAGGGAAGGCAACTGAGACCCAAATCAATAATTTGGACCAGAAGGAAGAAATAAACATTCAACCAGAGCAGAATGAAGAAACAAGAATTCAAGAAAATGAAGAGAGGCTTAGGAACCTCCAGGACAATTTGAAATGTTCCAACATCCGAATCATAGGGGTGCCAGAAGGAGAGGCGAAAGAACAAGAAATTGAAAGCCTATTTGAAAAAATAATGAAGGAAAACTCCCCCAATCTGGCAAAGGAAATAGACTTCCAGGAAGTCCAGGAAGCCCAGAGAGTCCCAAAGAAGTTGGCCCCAAGGAAGCATACACCAAGGCACATCATAACTACATTACCCAAGATTAAAGATAAGGAGAGAATCTTAAAAGCAGCCAGAGAAAAGAAGACAGTTACCTACAAAGGAGTTCCCATCAGACTATCAGCTGATTTCTGAAAAGACACCTTGCAGGCAAGAAGGGGCTGGAAAGAAGTATTTGAAGTCATGAAAGGCAAGGACCTACATCCTAGATTACTCTATCCAGCAAAGCTTTCATTTAGAATGGAAGGGCAGATAAAGTGCTTCCCAGATAAGGTCAAGTTAAAGGAGTTCATCATCACCAAGCCCTTATTATATGAAATGTTGAAGGGGCTTATCTAAATAAAAATATGAACAGTAAAATGACAACAAACTCACAACTATCAACAACTGAACCTAAAAAAAATTAAAAACCAAATTAAGTAAGCAACTAGAACAGGAACAGAATCACAGAAATGGAGATCACATGGAGGGCTATCAGTGGGGATGGGTAGGGTGAGAATGGAGGAAAAGGTACAGGGAATAAGAAGCGTAAATGGTAGGAACAAAATAGACAGGGGGGTGGTTAAGAATAGTGTAGAAAATGGAGAAGCCAAAGAACTTGTATGTATGACTCATGGACATGAACTAAGGTGGGGGAATGCTGATGGGAGGGGGGTGCAGGAAGGAGGGAAATAAAGGGAAGGAAAAAATGGGACAACTGTGATAGCATAATAAATAAAATATATATTTTAAATGTTAACAAAAAAAGGAATATGTTGTATTTCCTTACATCCAAGCATCATTACTGAGCAAGCTGTCTTGGATAAATGCACTTAAGGCTTTAAATATGATTCCTTAATCCATTTTAAACTTTTTTATTTTCTATGAAAAAGTTCAGACAGATATGCAAATAGATAATACAATGAACTCACATATAGCCATCATCCAACTTCAACAATTATCAAGTACTAGCCAACACTCCAATAACGTTCACATATGGAAATTGGATGATATGTCCCTTGAATATTTTTAATTTATAAATTCTTTCTCTGCTCTTATTATCTTGCAAAGTGTTTGTTGAAGAAACTATACATTATTTTTTCTGCAGTATTTCCCACAAAATTGACCTTGCTGATTGCTTCTCTGTGGTGGTTTGTAACATGTGCTCTGTCCTCTGTGTTTCCTGTAAATCAGTAGTTGGGTCTAGAAGCTGAAACAGATTCATGTGTGATTTTTTTAGGGGGGGGCACAACTACTTCACTGGTAGTATGTTCTTCCATAAAGGAGGTGCAAGATATCTGGTCATCTAGTCTCTCATTTTTCCTGATTAAATGCTTTAACATTTTTCCTTCCAAAAGGTTATAATCAGCATAGCTTGGATTGCAAGGTAAGAAATGCAAAGGAGACCTGACTTGGGGTAATGAACACACAATACAATATACAGATGATGCATTATAGAACTGTAAACCTGAAACTTATATAATTTTACTAACCAATGTCACCCCAATAAACTCAATAAAAAAGAAAAAAAGAATTACAGCTGATGTATAGTTGGGCCACCATAGGACAGCTGTTATCCTATCATCTGTCATCATTATCTTAATATTCATCAAGTATTACTAAGTGCTAATCACAGCACCTGGGACCAGACTGGGCACCGTTTTATAATAATCAGGATCATTGATTGAGTCCCTACTATAGGCCAGCTACTTTATTTAGGTTATATGTAATCATCACAAGCAACCTCGCAGTGCAAGTTTTATTATGCCATTTTATAAAAGAAAAAGAAATCAAGAAGATAAAATGACTTTCCTAAGGCCATACAATTGGCAAATGGAAGAAGCAAAGGTGATATATAAAGGAAGATCTGTCTGCTTTTTCCGCTAACCCCAAGTCTTTTGAAAACACAACTGAATTGTAAGAATGATCCCTGCCTTCAATAGGATTATATCTGTGCAGGAGAAAGAGATAAATTACTAAAACAATTAAAGTTTAGATAAGTATCAGATAAGAAAACACTATATAGAACATAAGCAATGAAAATATGTGCATTCTCCAAGTGGTGATTGCTATAAATGAACAGGAAGGAGGAGGGAAACATCAATGTTGATTGGAGTTTCTAAGGGAAGCTTCATCAAGCAATGCAGAAATTATTGCAAATATAAAAACCTTTATCAATGAGCAAAGGGTCCTTTGCACAAGCATCCTTTCTCTTGGATCCATGTCATACTGACACAAAGATTTCATCACCATGGCAACTGATCATTGAACCAATGAAATAATCAGTTGTCATGGTAACATCATCTCCATCTTACTCCCACCAGGCACCTGTTCAAAGTCATCACATCCTCCATCAACTTTATGCCACCTTAGTGCTCCTTTCTTCCTTCACTTAGTCACCGTGTTATTCTCTGCCACCTATGTCTGAGCCCCTAAATTTATGGCTAGATGTATATATGAGACTATTGATGCCAAAACAAAGGAAAGTGACTTTGTAATTTAGAGCTCCACTATAGACAGAGAAAACCTCTGAATGTAAGGGTTGAATGAGCCAGATCACTGAAGAAAGAGAACATGTGATGCTTTCCCGCCACACCTCTCCCCAAATACTACATTTCCCAAAGTATAATTCCTTTGGACTTTAAATATTGTGCTATCTGGATCCTCCTCCTACCTCTGTCTATTCTTTCATTGGCTCCTTTTTCTCCTTCTGTGTCCTAAATGCAGATATCTCTCAAGGCCTCATGCTTTGTGTCTGCTCCCTGTCCAAACTGCACTGTCCAGTACAATAGCCACAGGCTAGCCACACAATGATTACAGAGCCCTTGAAATTAACTATAGATGTACTGAACTGAGTTAGTTTCATACTTAGAGCACATACTTAGATGTGCTCTAAGTATGAAATGCACATCAGATTTTAAAGACTTCGTAACCCCCAAAATGTAAAAATCTTATTAATAAAGTTCATAGTGGTTACATTTTGAAATGACAATAATTTGGATACATTGAGTACAGTAAAATACATTGTTCAAATTTAGCCTACATACCAGGCTGTGCTACTTACAGCGGCACTGGAGAGGGGACACTGAGCTGTTGGGTATGAAGTGTAACAGAACAGACTTTATTACCACCTGAACCTGCTGCTTCAAGTTCAGGTCAGGCAAAGAACAAGCCTTGAGACAACTGACAAGACCAAAGAAGAGTGCACTTAAGTTGAAGACACAGCACTTGATCTGAAACAAGAAGTCTGTGCCTACTCAACAGCTTTGAGAGCGCACTTCCCAGCACTGCTTGCAGTCGTTGCTTTCTTCAGTGCTGTGCTGTGAGACTGCCCGGTGCAGCAGCTGTCATGTTCTTTATAAGCCTAAGAGGTCATTTTCTCTCACTCTTTCTTTTTAAAAAAAAATATGAATAGTAGCAACTTTCATCCTTTGAAACATGTGCTGAAGAAGAAGAATCAGCAAATACTACTGAAAATGCAATATTTGATTATCCCTGCGAGATGAGCTTTGATCCAAACCTTCTCCACTATGATGGACACAATGGGTACCCCAATGGTACTTCAACAGCACTGAGCGAAACTGGGGTTATCGAAAACCTGCTAACCTCTTACGGATTTATTCAGTATTCAGAAGGTCAAGCTAGACTTTTCTCCCACTGTTCACAGTATAATGGCAACCTGAAGGACTTAAAACTAGGAGATGATGTTGAATTTGAAGTATCACCTGACTGGAGGACAAGGAAAGCCATTGCTATTAAACTGGTGAAGATAATGCAAAAAATCATCCCTGAAGAATGAATGAATGGACAAGAAGTCTTATCTGACTCCCAAGTCAGAGAAGTCATTTTATCTGACTCACACCCCTGAAGATTTGGAAGGGAACGTTCAGCTGGAAGCTGGAGATAAAATAAACTTTGTAATTGATAGCAGTAAACATACTGGTGCTGTAAGTGCTCGAAACATTATGCTCGTGAAAAAGAAACAGGCCTGCTGTCAGGGAGTCGTTTGTGCTATGAAGGAGGCCTTCGGCTTTATTGAAAGAGGTGATGCTGTAAAAGAGATCATCTTTCACTATAGTGAATTAAAGGTGACTTAGACACCCCACCGCCTGGAGATGACATGGAATTCACAATCAAGGACAGAAATGGTAAAGAAGTTGCAACAGATGTCAGACTATTGCCTCAAGGAACAGTCATTTTTGAAAACATCAGCATTGAACATTCTGAAGGAACTGTAACCAAAGTTATCACCAAAGTACCCAGTAAAAACCAGAATGACCCATTGCCAGGATGCACTGAAGCTGACTTTATGATTCCTGAAGAACTAATCTTTGGAGACAAAGATATAAAATCCAAGGTGACCCTGTTGGAAGGCGATCACGTTAGGCTTACTATTTCAACAGACTGAAACGACAAATTAGAACAAGCAACCAACATAGAAGTTCTAATGAAGCCAGAGAAATGGGTGTAATTGCTGCCACGAGAGATGGTTTTGGTTTCATCAGGTGTGTGGATCATGATGCTCGAATGTTCTTCCACTATAGTGAAATTCTGGATGGGAACCAGTTCCATACTGCAGATGAAGTAGAGTTTACTGTGTTTCCTGATACGCTCTCTGCCCAAAGAAATCATGCTATTAGGATTAAAAACTTCCCAATGGCATGGTTTCATTCCATTCCCATTCAGATATTCATTTTCCAGGCACTGTAGCAAAAGAAGACACTTTTCCCAATCCTAAAACCACTAGCCCAAATAAAGGCAAAGAAAAAGAGGCTGAGAATGGTATTATTGCTTATGATGATTGTGGGATGAAATTGACTATTGCTTTTCAAGCCAAGGATATGGATGGATCTACTTCTCAAACAGGGAATACGGTTGAATTTAGTATTAGTGACAAATAGAGGCCTGGACAGCAGATCACAACCTGTGCGTAACTTTTAAGTCATAATTCTAACTCCAAGAGGCTCTTGGGTTATGTGACAATTCTGAAGGATAATTTTGGATTTACTGAAACAGTCAATCATGATAAGGAAATCTTTTTCTATTACAGTGAGTTCTGTGGTGATAGCGAAAGCCTGGAACTGGGGGACAAAGTGGAGTAAAGCTTGTCCAAAGGCGAAAACAACAAAGTCAGTGCAGAAAAAGTCAACAAAACACTCAGTGAATGGCGTTACTGAAGAAGCTGATCCTACCATCTACCTGGGTAAAGTTTCTGCCCCTTGAGGAGTATTGATCCAACACAGACTAAGTTCCAAGAAATGATTGAGATTGAGGGCGAACAGAACATGAAAGGCGAGATCTATCCATCTGACGTAGTTGGAATGGCCAACAAAAGGGATTGCCTGCAGAAAGGGGAGAGTGTCCAATTCCAATTGTGTGTCCTGGGCCAAAATGCACAGACGGCCATAGTCATACAACATCACACCTCTGCGTAGGGCCACTGTGGAGTATGAGAAAGATCTGTTTGGCTTAACTATGAAGTAGGAGATAGCAAGAAGCTCTTTTTCCAGTGAAAGAAGTTTGGGATGGCACTGAGCTACAGGCTGGAGGTGAGGTGGAATTCTCAGTGATTCTCAATCAATGCACTGGCAAGTGCGGCACTTGCAGTGTTTGGGGAGTCTGCGAGGGCCCCAAGGCTGTTGCAGCTCTATGACCTAACAGGCTGGTCAATCGCTTGAAGAACATCACCCTGGATGATGCCAGTGCTCCTCCCCTAATGGTTCTTCGTCAGCCAAGGGGACCAGATAACTCAACGGGATGTGGTACAGAAAGATCCATCAAGTTAGTGTCATTGACTAACCACATCCATAAAGCACGTCATTAATCTGCTGTGGTCACGTTGCGGGGATCCTGATGAAGGGTCTGAACATCTCCCTCTTCATCCCTCCCCACAATTTGGAATACTTCTTCTATTGAGCTATTACACCAATTTCAATACCTTCCTCGTGTTATGTTTTTAAAAATAAATGTATTTAAGAAAACCATTTTAAAATTTAAAAATACAACTTCCGGCCAAGATGGAGGCGTAGGCGGACACACTGTGCCTCCTCTCACAACCAAAATTAAGGACAACAAATATTTAGAAACAAGAAAACAACCAGAACTAATAGAAAATTGAACTGTACGGAAGTCCAACAACCATTCATCCAGACCAGTAAGAGGGGCGGAGTCGCAGTAGGAAAGGGTGGGGGTGCGGACCCAGGAGCGCAGGTGGCGGGCGGCTCGCGGTTCCCAGGTGCACGGGCGGTGGCTGGCGGTCCTGGGGCACACAGGCGGCAGCTGGCGGACCCCGGGCACAGGGGGGCAGCTGTGCGGACCCAGTGAGGACGCACGGGGCGGCTGGCTGACCAGGGGGTCCCACATTCGCGCGCGCGGACGGTCCAGGCAGAGGGGAAGTGGCGGAAGGGACTGAATCCAGGAGAGAGCGGAGCAGACGCCATTGTTCCCTCTCAGACCCCGCCCCCACATACAGCGTCACAACCCAGCGACTGGGCTGCCCCACATTGGGGAGTGCCTGAGGCTCCACCCCTCACTACGTAACAGCACGCGCGCATGCGCAGATAATTCAGGTGAAGGGGAAGCGGTGGAAGTGACCGGAGTCCAGAAGAGAGCAGAACAGGCGCCATTCTTCCCTCTCGGACCCTGCCCCCACCTATAGCGTCACAATCCAGCCACTGGGCTGCTAAGGCTCCACCCCTCATACGTAATAGCTGCGACCAGACTTAAAACCAAAACAAAACAAAACAAAAAACCCCACCAAAAATGGCTCAAACCGGAGAAAAAATGAAAACGCCGGAGTCAATTCCTCTAAGCAGTGAAGAGATAGCCAACCTATCAGATGCACAGTTCAAAGCACTGGTCATCAAAATGCTCACAGAATTGGTTGATTTTGCTCACAAACTAGATGAAAAAATGCAGGCTACAATACGTGAAATGAAGGAAGACGCATGGGGAACCGATAGAGATGGAAGGAAAACTGGGACTCAAATCAATGGAGTGGACCAGAAGGAAGAAATTAACAACCAAACAGAAAATGAGGAAGAAACAAGAATTCAAAAAAATGAGGAGAGGCTTAGGAACCTCCAGGACATCGTTAAACGTCCCAACATCCGAATTATAGGGGTCCCAGAAGGGGAAGAAGAGCAACAAGTAGAAAACTTATTTCAACAAATAATAAAGGAGAACTTCCCCAATCTGGCAAAGGAAATAGACTACCAGGAAGTCCAGGAAGCTCAGAGAGTCCCAAAGAAGTTGGACCCAAGGAGGAACACATCAAGGCACATCATAATTACATTAGCCAAGATTAAAATGAAGCAGAGAATTCTAGAAGCAGCAAGGGATAAGGGGACAGTCACCTACAAAGGACTTCCCATCAGACTGTCAGCTGATTTCTCAAAAGAGACCTTCCAGGCAAGAAGGGGCTGGAAAGAAATATTTGAAATCTTGAAAAGCAGGGACCTACATCCAAAATTGCTCTATCCAGCAAAGCTGTCATTTAGAATGGAAGGACAGATAAAGCGCTTCTCAGATAAGGTCAAGTTCAAGGAGTTCATCATCACCAAGCTCTTATTATATGAAATGTTAAAGGGACTTATCTAAGAAAAAGAAGATCAAAAATATGACAGTGAAAAGACAGCAAACTCACAGCTATTAAGAACCACACCTAAAACAAAAGCAAACTAAGCAAACAGCTAGAACAGGAACAGAACCACAGAAATGGAGATCATATGGAGGGTTAGCAACAGGGGCATGGGAGGAGGAGGCGGGGGAAGGTACAGAGAATGAGTAGCATAGATAGTGGGTAGAAAATAGACAGGGGGAGGGCAAGAATAGTATGGGAAATGTAGAAGCTAAAGAACTTATGACACAAGGACATGAACTAAAGGGGTGAATGTGGGTGGGAGAGGGTGTGCAGGGTGGGGGGAATGATGGGGGAGAAATGGGACAACTGTAATAGCATAATCAATAAAATATATTTAAAAAAAATTTTAAAAATACATTATTAAAATTTAATTTCAGCTGTTTCTTTTTTATATTTTAATGTGGCTACTAAAAAAATTTAAATTGTAAACGTGGCCCCCGTTTATGGTTTGTACTCTATTTCTATTGGACAGCACTGCTCTACACTTCCTCCCTAAGGCCATCGCACCCATTCTCTAGGTGTCAAGTTTCCAGTCTTTGAAATGATTCTAGGATCCTAAATCCCAGCCTCTTCTGTGAAATCAAAACCCACATTTCCAGTAGCCTCTAGTCCTCTCACAGATAACCACCAGTTCCTCAGCTCCACAGGAGCGAAGCCACGCGCTCGCCCGCAAAATCTGTTCTGCCTTTTGATTAGCTTTATTAACCTTTTGTATTACTTTATTTTGTTTTATATATTTTTTAAATTTATCGATCAATTTTTAGAGCGAGAGGAAGGGGGTTGGAGGGAGACATTAATTTGTTGTTCCACTCATCCACACATTCTTTGGTGACTCTTGTATGTGCCCTGACCAGGGATCGAACCTGAAACCTTGACACATCAGGATGACACTCCAACTGACTGAGCTTCCTGGCCAGAGCTGTATTACTGTTTTATTGCTGCTGTAGCAAATTACCACAAACTTGGCAGTATAAAACAACACAAATTTATTACCCCACAGGTCAGAAGTCCAAAACAGGTCCCCTTGAGCTAAAATCAAGGTGTCACAGGGCTGCATTCCTCTGGAGGCGGTTAGGAAAAAATCCATTTGCTTGCCTTTCCAGTTTCTAGAGGCTGCCAGCATCCTTTGGCTCATGACCCCCTTCCATTTTCCCAGCCAACAACGACTAGCCAAGTTTTCCTCATGCTGCATCACTCCGGTACTGACGCCCTTTCACTTCTAAGGACCTCTGTGATTACATGGACCCATCAGGGTAGTCTGTCCCTTTTAAGTTCAGCTGATCAACAAGTTAATTTCCATGGTCAATTTTAAGTCTCCCTTATATAACATAACATAATCACAGGTTCCAGGGATCAGGGTGTAGACATCTTGTCTGAAAGGGCTAGGCTCAGAGGGAGAATCTGTGTGCAAGGCTAACAAGAAAATAAGTACTGATCAGAGCAGATATCAGGATGGCTCTCATTACTTTCAAGGAGATTGCTGACAGATAGGGAGCAGTTAAAGGGTTGGCAGGTATGAACATCAATGATCTAATACTTTTCATAGTTCACCATGGAATCTACTCTTCTAAGACTCCTTTCCTGATCACTCCTTTCTCCCAATTATACCTTTCTTCCATGTTAGCTTTCGTAGTTCCTTGGAAATCTGTCTTACTCTTTTTGTATCGTGTTTATGCATGTAACCACTGGGTCTTAACCTCTCTCCTGGATTGGAAAATATTTTGTGAACAGGAACTGTTTGCTTTAGCTTTGTATTTAACCATAAATACAAAGCTAAACGTGGCACTTAATGTATAGAGGTTTCTCAATAACTATTTCTCGAATTTAGATGAATGGAGACAACTCATGTTGATTTATAAAGTGTGTCCTTTGGCACCACAGCCACTGATTTCATGAAATAGCAGTTTCTTAACTGACTTCCACTTAACTGATATACTCCATTCTGTCTTAAAAGAACCATCAGGGTAATTCTTGTAGTTAACAGGCTACCGTGTACTTAAGTTTTATGCTCATCTAGGGTCACTTGTATTATATTTCATAACTTATTAATGCCAGGTATACTTGATATTATAATTATATAATTTAATTTAAAGTTATATAGAGCAATGTAATATGAATGTCAAAAGAATGAGAATTGTTTTTACAAAGACTAAGTTGAACATCCTGGAAATTCAAGAAAGTAACACATCCTAAAATCTACTGAAATAGTATACCACTTGAGCAGATTAAAGGAGAAAAAAATGATCATTCCAATAAACGCACACACAAAAAGACATCAACAAAGTTTAACACTCATACAGGATTTTTTAAAAAACTTTAAAAATGGGATTAGAAGACCACTGTCCTTATTTACAGATAAAATGATCAATTACATACAAAATCACACAGAATGGAAGCTAATGATACTAATAAGAAAGTTTAGTAAATTTAGTAAATAAAACTGTTTTGTGTGAGGTTGTTTCAACTAAACAACCAAACATATTGTTCTGCAACTTTGATTTGTCACCCGATAATAAATCCTGGCGGTCATTAATTCTATATAGAAATCAACCTTTTCTTTTATATTTTGCGTAGCCAATCCACTTCTGATAGGCCTTAGACCTTTAAATTTTTCCCATTGTTTCCCACTGCACAGCTGTCTGTAGAAAAGCCATGATCATAAAGTCCTACACCAAAAATCTTCATGTTCCTGAGGGTGAGGGGGTTGAGAATTGTGAAACTAGTTTGGAAGGACAAACTTAGCATGCATGGCAGACCCCCTTCCCATCTCCTTCCTTTGGGGAGTAGGGGGTCTGGCCACAGGTAGCAGGCTCTCTGTCCTGATCCTTCAGGTTGTGTGTTTTATAAATTTATCTAATTCTGAGGTTCAGTATTAAGAAAACAGCTTGGCTCACACATCTGAGTCATATTCTTTAACATAATGGAAATAAACATGTTCTTTTGGCCTCCATCTACCAGCTCTTGTCTTGTTTATTAAGTGGTCTGAACTTGGATGGAAAAGAGAAGTGTTATCGATCACCCCCGAAAGGCCTAAGCTTTGGGGTAATTTTCCCCAGGGAAGCCAAGGCAGTGGTGTATTGAGCTCAACTGAAAGTAAATGATTACAATGGGATCCCTTCACTTCAGCAATTGTGCACTGGAACACAAGACTTGGTACGTAGACGGGGACTATCTCTTGGAAATGGTAGTGTTCAGAAAGATTTCCTAAGTATCTCAAATGTCTTGCCTGCAATCTCTGGGGTTGTGAGGTATGGCCCAGACCTAGACTGAGCCTTATCTCCTATAGGCCAGGGTCTTCTCTCTTATTCTTGTAGACAACTGAAGGGGCATTTGGAACCCAAGCCATGATACAAAATATCTTAGGAACATGAACAATATCATAGATCAAGCAGGGCCAGGAGACAGTCAGTAATCTTTGGGCCACATTTGGTACATCCAGAATGGCTACAACAACCTGATTCTTTATGCTAGTACTACCATTGATCCATTATGTTGTACACAATCTTGATAGGTACACGAAGAACTTTACTGTGTGAGTAGGTCTTTTTGGATATATTTATTTCCCTAGAGATATAATAAAAGCACCTCCCCAAAAAACAAAAGCAAGTCATGGAGAACATTTAGATATGTCTCAAATCTCATACCTAGTTTGAAAGGCACATTCAGTGACCCCATGACTACAATATTTTCTCAGTGCTGTCCGTCATCACCTCTGTGCCCAGCCATCACATACCTTCCTGGGAAATGAGTGCAGACTTCGCAGCTGCGCCTCTGGGCTTCGCTAGTTTGGGCTTGTTTCCTCTTGATAGTTGGCTCAGTTCAGCTAATTCACTCTTGGCTCCTGGTATTTCTGAGTTTCTTGAATACCTAGTAACACTTCTAATGAGACTATGAGAATAAAGTATTTTAGAAGTTAGTTTATTTGTTATTTAATGGGTTATCTAATTTAAAATCCTTCAATTTATGGATAAGGCTAGTGAGGTTTAAATGACTTTCTTAGTATCACATTGCTGGCTAGTTAGCAGTACTAGTTAGGACAAGAACTTGGGTCTCTTAGTTCAGTGTTTGTTTTTTTTCTCCCCATACTGCTTCCTATATACGAATTCTGTCCAGAAGGTATCCAGCCATGTGATATGAAAAATAGACACATTCACTGAAGAAGATATAATATACAAGAAACATTGTACAGAGGACAACGACGCCTCAGCCCCCTTCGAAGTAGGCACCTTGGGTCCTCACCCAGTTCTCCCAACTGCCACTAGCTGTCCCATAGTATTTTCTTGAATCTCGTCTATGGTCTGAAATCTCTTTCCCTTCAGAGGTGATTTTAGTCTGGGGGAAAGCCAGAAGTCACAGGGCACCAAATCAAGGCTGTAGGGGTGCTGAGTCGCCTGAGTGATTTGATGCTTCACCGAAAACTCTCATGAGATGTGATGCATGAGTGGGCGTGCTGTCATAATGAAGCTGCCAATCACCACTTGCCCATAGCTGCAGCCTTCTAAATAATTTCTGCAGAGGAATGTTTAAACTTAATGCACAATTTGATGCAGATCTGTTGCTCTACTTGCTTATTTTGAATGCGAGGGCCACACAGTACGCATGCTCACTCAACAGCATCTACCACCCTGCTTCACTGACTAGCACAGTGAAGTCATCATTATTCACATTCGTGCATTCCAGTCCACTCTCTTTGGTGCCAGGTTACATCGATGTCACACAAACCATTCTTGTTATATTAACAATGGCTGGACTTTTTCCGGACAGACCTTGTTGTATTCACTTAATCCCTGCTTCATTCAGTACATTCTCTTCTACTGAACATGTCTGAATTATCTGATGCTATCAAATAACAACTGTTCCTTGGAATCCTTAGGTGGTTTCAGGTTTAAAAAATCAATAAATTCTGAAGGCTTCAGCAAGACACAACAAACTAAATACCAAACACTGACATTATGTGTCAGCTTCCCAGGCAAGAAGGGACAAAGCCAATTACTAATTTTTCCAAGTAATGGGTGTGACTCATCTAGCTTTTGCTTTTCACGGAGGATTTAGTTTAGTAAGGTGCAAGACTGTTGGCAGTTCACTTTGAAAGTCAATTACTCAGTTG
The DNA here is from genome assembly GCA_039655065.1 of Glossophaga mutica. NCBI lineage: Eukaryota > Metazoa > Chordata > Mammalia > Chiroptera > Phyllostomidae > Glossophaga > Glossophaga mutica. Next base: position 28,496,835 of record CM077307.1, read on the forward strand.
TTTCACTCCTATTGTTGCAGTTAATTTTTCTTTACAATTTTCTAATTCCTTTAATCTGAGCAGTCAGATGGACCTAAGCTCCAGTGTTTAAGGCCATCTACTTCACTGTTCTCACTATCTCTAACCCTCTCTGATGCAGTCAGTAACCACATTGGGACATGTCCCTTCCACACCTCCCTCTTACCCTAGCTCTATCCTTGCTGAGAACCCCATTTAATCTACTTTTATTGAAGATAATAACAAAAGGAGAGCAAAAGAATGTCTTCGTGAAAGTCTCCTATGCAATTTCATGCCTTTCTGCAAAAACACAAAGTCATAGGGCGGTGGTGTGAGACACAGAGGTTGGGAAATGTACACATGTGTTTGGCCACCTTTGATCTCACTGAGTCACCCACTCCAAAGGTCATACCCAGTGGCTACAGTGGCCACATTCTCTTCTATTCCTATTGCAGGGAGGCCCCACTGGGGTGAAACTGGGATTTGGATGTTGCTAGAGTACAGGGAAATGACAGCTCTTCTAGTGTTCTACTGCACTCTCTGCTTTGCCTGTCTGTTGAGGAGCCGACTAGGGAAAAAAACCTCAAATCATATTCACAATTCACATGTAGGTATGTCTGAGGAGCTGGGGGGGCATAGGCAAAGGGATGGCCGACAGAGGCAATCGCAGGCAGGACTTCAGATTCCTATGAGAGTACTCATCAGAAAGGAAAGCGTGTAGCATGAGCAGCCACACCCAGCATCAGAGCTGGAGGACTGACTGGGATGGTAGTTCTGGGACCAACATGGTGGCTATTACCTAAACGTGTGCAGACCTAGCTACTCTCCACATTCTAGGGAAGAGGAAGAAGGTCAAGTTAAGGCTGCATGTAACACTAAAAGAACTGTTTTTGATACATCTGAGAACCATCATAATCCAACTGTGTGGTTGAATGTGAACATGGGTTACTTGGGTGTGGCAACGGTTAGCATCACTGTGAGGTGGGTCTCATAGTTTTTCTTGATGTTTGTTTTCTATCTTGATGAGAAATTTGCCAATTTTAAAAATCATGGAATCCATCAGGCTTTAGAATTCACACAGCTGATTTCTTTCTGCATGCTTATGACGGCTCTGTCACATTTGTGATGGTTTTTCATTATTTTTTGCTCTGGCATGGTGGGAGGGCATGTGAGGACGTTACAGTTGCCTGGTGGGATGGGCCTTTGATCCCTGCTGCTCTCCTGGCACTGTGTTTACGGTAGTAGCATCCCTCTGGAGCAATGGCAAATGGAAGAGAGAAAAAGCTGTTCTTGTCCTTTTCAGAGCACACAGCAAGAGCTGTGCTGATATCATCTGAAACAGAAAACATCATCTCCTGGAGGCAGTCACAGCTCCTGGGGGCATGGCTTGGTGCCCCTGTACAAAGAGAAAATGTGCTTCTTCCTCCTGAAGAACACATGTGAACTTGCCTAGTGAACTAGCTTGCTTTTCATGCTAGACATTAGTCCACATCTGTGCCCTCGTGGAGTGCCCTTGTGCCCTGAACAACCTACACAATTGTGCAGAATAGCACAACTGTATGCACTGGTTCCTGTCAGAGAAGCTCATGGGCACATCTCTGAATACAGCGCTAAGGGGAGATCCAGGAAAGAAAAGTGGTACAAGCTCCAGCCTGAGCAGCAGGGTGACCCTCGGTGGTCCAGACGGGTGGTGACGGTGTCAGCAGCAGCCCAAGGGGACTGTGGAGTAGGGGTCCACACAGAGGGCAACCAGTGGCTAGAAAGTGCTGTCACCCTAACAACATTCGAACCTACAGGAAAATTTTGTAGAAATTTATATAAGCTAAATTTTTGAGAATATGCCTGGAAGCAAGATTTCAATTGGTTGAGAAAATGCTCTGGAGAATGGGAGTTTTGCAGTTCATTTTGTGCATTTAGAGTCAAAGGAGGGGATGTAAGGAGGGTTACGTGGTATTTGGATTAAGGAGTCATGAGAAAGCAAATGGGGCAATCTCTAGGATTGAATACAGAGGAAAATGGAGAAACATACTTCTTTTACATTTGGTGCATACAAGGCAGTTAACATTTAACATTTACAGTAAATAGAGATGGCATGTGGACAACGAGCTAACAATGAGGAGTTTCGTGGCCTCGTGCTGGTGGTCTCGTGGTCTGGCTCTCTTGTGCTCTGGTGCCAGTGGATGTACCTTCAAGTGATCTGGAAATGAAAATTACTCTGACATTTCAAAGGTATGTTATCCCAGATGCATAAGAATGATAGGCAGAGCTCACTTAAAATACAGATTGACCTTTTCTAGGAAGCTTTAGGCTGGGGACGTGACTACCCTCCATGACCTGCCCAGTTAGGAATTTATGAGCAGGCCATCCTACGTGGTTGCTTATGGTCACTGAGCTTGTCAGGCCAGCCAGGTAGCCCCCTGAGCTTGTTGGGTCTACTACATAGCTGCTCTTTTATTCCCAGTCTGGAACATTAAAAGCAGAAACAAGCGAAACCAAGAACTGAATCCTGGGCTGTTTGGTGGGAACACTTGAGATATTTACTGCTAACTCTCAGGCATTAGAAAGGAAAGTGTGGTGGACATTTCTTGTTCTGTCTGCCCAGACCCAAACAAACTGTATGAGTCCTATGAAGCTCTAATCAGACCACTCCATTTCACAACCACAGGGCCCAGCCATCCAAGGTACCCTGTAGTCTAGGCCAGAATGCTTGGTTCCTGGGTAGGCCAGTCAAAGTTCTTTCTGCAGACTTTTAAATTTAGAGGTAGAAGAAAAGGCATCTGGCCTTCCACATAAAGAGCATTGAGAATGTGATTGGAGGCCATCTTCCCACCATGGGGAGGAAAGTATCTCTTGTAGAAGAGAAATGGAATGGATCAACACAGAGAAAGAAGCAGAGTGTGCGAGTGTGTGCATGCATGAGAGAGAGGGGGTGGGGAAGGATGGAAAGAGTGGAAAGACCAGTTTGTGGTAGTTACAAAATACTCACAGGGATATAAAATACAGCATAAGAAATATATTCAATAACATTGTAATAACTATGTATGATACCAAGTCGTTACTTGGAATATTAGGGGGGTCACTTTGTATATTACATAATTGTCTAACCACTATGCTGTACACCTGAAACTAATGTAAAAGAATACTGAATGTCCACTGTAATTATAAAAATAAAAATTTTAAATGTTTTATTGATTATGCTATTACAATTGTTCCAATTTATCCCTTTGTCCTCATCCACCTGGTACCTCCATTCCCTCCAGCAATCCCTCCTTAGTTGACGTCCATGGGTCATGCATTCAAGTTCTTTAGCTACTCCATTTCCTATACTGTTCTTAACATCCCCCTGTCTATTCTGTACCTACCAATTTTTACTTCTTAATCCTTGCACCTTTTCTCCTAATCTCCTTTTTCCCTTTCCCAACTGATAACCTCCAAATGATCTCCATAGCTATGATCTGGTTCTGTTCTCCTTGTTTGCTTAGTTTGTTTTTTGGATTCAATTGTTGATAGTTGTGAGTTTGTTGTCATCTTAATGTTCATAGTTTTGATATTCTTATTTTTCTTAAATAAGTCTCTCTAACATTTCATATAGTAATAGTTTGGTGATGATGAACTCCTTTAGTTTTGCCTTATCTGGGAAGCACTTTATCTGCCCTTCCATGCTAACTGAGAGCTTTGCTGGATAGAGTGATCTAGATTGTAGGTCCTTGATTTTCATCATTTTGAATACTTCTTGCCTGAAAAGTGTCTTTAGAGAAATTGGCTAACAGTCTCATGAGAACTCCTTTGTAGGTAACTCTCTTCTTTTCTCTTGCTGCTTCAAGATTCTCTGTTTATCTTTAACCTTGGCGTTTTAATTATGATGTATCTTGGTGTGCTCCTCTTTGGGTCCATCTTGTTTCAGATAAGTTTTCAGTTTCTTGTTCTTTCTCTTCCTCTTCTGACATCCCTATGATTTGAATGTTGGTATGTTTGAAACTGTCCCAGAAGCTCTTAGCCTATCCTTGGTTTTTTGGATTATTTTTTCTTCTTGTTCTGATTGAATCTTTTTTTCTTACTTATGTTCCAAATCATTGATTTGATTCTTAGCTTCACCCATTCCACTGTTGACTCCCTGTAAATTTTTCTTTATTTCACTTAGTGTAAACTTCATTTCTGCCTGGATCTTTTTTATATTGTTGAAGTACCCAGTGAGTTCCTTGAACATCCTAATAGCCAGGGTTTTAAACTCTGCATCTGATAGAGTGTTAATCTCCACTTTGTTTAGTTCTTTTTCTGAAGTTTTGTTCTGTTCTTTCATTTGGACAATATTTCTTTTATCTCCTCATTTTGGCAGCTTCCCTGTTTGTTTCTATGTATTAGGTAGAGCTTCTTTGACTCCCTGTCTTAGTAGCATGGCTTAATGTAGAAAAGCTCACAGGTAAGTTAGATGGGGAGGAGCCTTAGGTATATGCCAGGGCAGGGCAACCCTTGTGAAACAGGTTGATGAAGTCTCCAATATGATGTTACTGCTCTGTGACTCTGTGTGGGGGAGGGCTCAGAAAAGGAACAATGCTACTGTGGCCTCTGGAGTTTTGTCCAGGAGGAAGATGTCCTCCAGCACTCATCCTGATGCCAGATACTTCAATTTCTCCTTGTATGCCACCGGTGCCCTTCTGGCTGCTGCCCCAGTGCTGAAGTCCAGAGGGAGTGAGTCTGCATAAGTCCCAAGCCTGTTGTGGGCCCTTTAAGAGGAAACTCCTGAGAATCCTGCAGTTTCTTCTGCCACCCCAACCGCCACTGGTTTTTACAGCCAGAAGTAATGGGGACTTAATCTTTCTGGCAGTGGAACCCTGAGCTGGGTGTCTGGTGTCTGGGTCTCCATGCCTCTCCATGTATCTCAGCATTTCCGCCCCTCCTTCCCATCTGTATGAATGTGACTTCTTTAATTCCTTGGTTGTTGGACCTTCAATTTTATGATGATTCTGGGTGATAATTTGTTTTGTAGTCTAGTCATAATTTTTGCTGTAGTTGTGCCATGTTTACCTACACCTCCATCTTGACTGGAAGTCTCCAAAATAATTTTTTTAAAGACCAATTTGGAAATTGGATATTAGTCACCAGGTCTAGTTGTGACTGAAGTCTATGCCTAGACTTCCAAGGACTGTAAGCCAGAACACTCCCTTTTTGCTTAGCCTAATTTAAGCTGAATTTCTATTATTTGTCAATGAGTGACTTCTGAGTAATACAGGCAGTGAAACTTGGAAAGTTTCTAAGCACCTGAGATACACAGGTGGGATCTGTCTCTAACTCTTAAGTGATGTTTTGGAGTCGGAAACCTTCAATTTATTACAAATTGTCAATACATCTTTATCTAATCAAGAATGCTACCATTACCTTCCTCTTAGTTCCCTAGATATTGCCAAAGTTTTTTGGATGGTTTGAATGAATTCCTGATTTTTCATGTTTAAATTCCCTTGTTTCTAATCCATTGCTTTGATATACAAAAGGACAGATTATGTGCTGACCAAACCATTTATATGAAATGGGAATTCTGCTTCACAGAAGAACTATGAAAATTATACCAAAAGTGATATATTAATTCCTAAGATCTCACTGGTAAATCTTTTTGTAAACTAAAAAATATTTGGGAAATGAGTACCTCTTTCAATGTGTTGATTTTGCATATTCAAATATGTTTTTAAGATATATATTTTTTCATCCAAAGAAAGTCTATGAAAATTGAATTCTGTGCCAGTGTGTGGGGGTAACTCAGGACATGACCCCTCCACAACCTCAGAGAACAGATGGCTGACTGGCCAGCAGCCATAAGGAATGAGGAAAACAGTCTGTATCTGGATGTCCCAGCCCTCTCAAGGCTCTTGTGTCTCAAGGCTCCTACGTTTATCACAAAAGGGTAGAATTTTCACATGCTACTTCCTCCCTAACCCTGTAAGCAGCACCAAGGCTGGAGGCAGGGTGCCGTCTTTCTCACACTGATCACTGCCGTCAGCGCACTCCCCTGTAATGTGAGTAATAAACAGCATGTCCATAGCAGGTCCACATCTGCTGGCCCTCTAGGTGGTTTTTTCAGAATATCATACACGTAAGTGCAGCTCCCCAGTTTGGAGCTCCGGTGTTACACAGCGACATGCCACAAAGTTGAGAATCCATTCCCATCTTGGACCAGTTGACTTCCAACGGAAGGTACCAACAATATTTATTAATCTTAAAATGGGCAAATTTATTCACAAGTCAGACATGATAGAGCCTTAGCAGGCTGAACCACTGATACAGGTGACAGCCCACTATGAGCAGAACTGGGGGTGAAATGACCTAACTAAAGAGTCATCTGTCGATGTCCCATAACAAGGAGTAAGCCAGAACTGAAATTCAGCCAGTCTAACGAAGATGCATAGCAGGTGAAGCCCAGCAGCTGAAGGATCCAACCAAGATCAATGGCAGCAAATGGCAGCCACACTCTGGTTCTGGATTAGCAGCCAGCACGTAGGGGGTAATAAAAACACATCTTGGGCTCCTGAGAGGCAGGAATTCACAAGAGCTAGCAAGAGGATCAGGATCATAGACCAAGAGGCATTTCATTCAAAGAGGAATACGAATACCCACTTACGTGGCCTAGCCATTACAGAGGAAAGATACATACAACTTATCTTGAAAAAGATACTACTTGAGCTTATTCTAACAGGAAAAGAAAAATGAGAAAGGTTTACCATGAATAGTCTCAGAGATTAGACACAGAAAAGCATATTCAGGGCATTTCAAGTAATTGGATATCACTAGGGTGGAAAGCCAAAGATCCATAGGGTCTCATAACACGGTAAGAAGTTCATAGCACATAGGGATAGGGAGGTGCCATGCAAATTGCTCATCACTCCATCTCCACTTTTCCTCTTCCTTTTAGTAATTGAAACCCTTCTCTCTCCCTCTACGTTTTAGCTGGGCATATTCTCCAGCTTCCCTTGCAGATATGACTACATGACCAAGTTCTTGGGATGAAAGTAGGAATAGAATGTTCATGTTACATCATTAAAAGGAAGCCACTTGCTATCCACTTTGTCTTTCCTCTGGCCTTTCTGAGGTCTGGACCAAAGATGTGGCCCAGAAAGCCAGCCTCTCCCTTCTGTCCTTGGGAGGCAGCGCCGCGGTGCGGACGGCTAAAGTAGCGCGCACCATCAAGAGCGGCTGCGCACGCAGTCCGGGGAGCTGCCAGGGCAGAAGCGGACACTGTCCAGGGCAGGCAGGACGGTCTGTGGAGTGGGACACCCTCCACGCACAGATAGCTCTCAGCAAGTCCTAGCATGGCCCGGGCAAGCGTGGGCCCCGGGAACAGCTGGCCGAGGCTCTCGCCTGCGCCTACCCGCCACTCTCTCCCTTGGAAGAGCTGGGTCCACCTCCCTCAGACCAGCACCTCCCAGGAGCTGAGGTTCCTGGAACTACCTCTCAACCCCAGCCTTCAGAAGGACAGAGAGGTGGCCTTGGTGCTTCCGGTAGGCCCTCACAAAATTCCATGGGTACCAGGGTGACACTGTGCAGCAACTACCGCCTCCCTGTATGACCGGGGTGCGTGGTCGCCAGGGTCTTGTACCTTCCCAGTGAGTCAGGATACCTCTCCTGGATTTGAAGTGGGGCCCTGCCGGCTCCAACACCACCCTTGCCCCGAGCCTTTTAACCTGGGTGTTAGCATTTTAAAGAGACCCCTCAGGAGTTCTGGCCTCTGCCTGCCTGCACCCTCTCCGGCCAGGACCTCTTGGCGAAACTGGAACTAGTGACATTTGTATTAATACAACCAAAGATTCCATTTTGTGGTTTAAGAGAGAGAGCCAGCCTCAAACATGCCAACCGTGACCACACCCTGAGTAGGTGGCACACTGAGATGAAAGAAGCCTGGGCCCCAGGATGAACGAGAGGAGCAGAGCTACGTCTTCGTGCTGGGTATCCACCGTACTGAACTGTAAGTGAGAGAGAAATAAATTCCTCATTGCATGCTATCTTTTGGGGTCTCTTTGTTATAGCAGCAAAGCCTGTTCCCTACATGGGAGGAAAGAAAAGATAATATCAGGGTTTCTAATATAAGTCCTGACTTGGTCAGAAATGGCTACGGAACTAGGAAAGGCTAAGACAAACATCTCCCTTCGATGATTATAGCTGAGAGAGCTAAGGCTGGCAGGTAGCAAGGTAAGCGATTCTGCAGCCTTGTCTCAAGAGAGATAGGGAAAGCCACTTCAAAACTACAACTTCTACCAGGTTATGGGAGCCTAGTTCATCCAACACAGGACAGCAGGTAGCAACCACCTGAATGTCTTCCTTGCACTCTGCCCTGCAAAGCTATGTTCATTGTCCTCTTCAAAAGCTGGCTCTAGAACAAGCTTCCAGTGAAGACTACATCGACAAACTCCACTTAGTAATTTTCTGTTAATTATGTTTACAAAAGGGAAAAGTTCTTTTTCATTCCCCTCTATTTCCTGAAGAGGATGGGTCCTTTAATTGAAAGACTGTCTGTTTTGCTAAACACAGTAATTTGTCAGGGATGCAAGCTTGGAAGTTTTTACTGGGATAAAATGCATTCCTCTGAATAATGAAGGGTTCGGGAATCTGCATGGGCTCTGGGAAGGCTGGAAGCTGAGGAGTGGGATGGAAAAGATCTCCATTGGCAGAATCAGAGAGAGAGAGAGAGAGAGAGAGAGAGAGAGAGAGAGAGAGAGAGAGGGAGGGAGAGAGGGAAACAGGGGAAAAAGAGTCGTGTCGTAAGGGGGGATTTCCAAGTGAATTGCTGCAATCTACACAATGTAAATCATGTCACCCCTTCTGTAAATTCTGCTTGTTCACTAAGACCCTGGTATGAGAGAATATAAGGTGTGTGAGCTTGAATTACACACAGCATAGAAAAAACCAGACACAGAAAGTGAGAGTCAGTGCCAGTGATGAATGATTCTAAAATGTCCAATACATTTCTCTAGTCTTTAATTCTATAATTTAAAAATGTATACTGGGTTGCCATAATTCACCCAATTATTTAGTGCCCATCACTAGCATAATAATTGCTAGTAGTTATTAACTGCTTATGAGGATTCAGAAATGGAGAGATTTCCACTAGCTGAGAGTAGGGTGAATTTTAGGAAGACAAAATGGAAGAAGTTGTATTTGTGTTGGGTCTTTCTGTTTGTTTTACGGACCTTGAGGTGGGTCCTGATGAGTGGAGAGAAAGTGGTTGTGCAAGGCTTTCATCTGACCAAAGCTAAAGTCACATTTTTTCAAATAAATATTTATCAATAACTACTGGTGCCAAGCGCCATGCCAGGTTCCAGGGATTATGAAGACAAATTTGGCTTCATAGGCTTCTGTTTCTAGGTCTGTAATTTTTCTATTAATTCTGCAATTGGTTTGCCACATCTATCAGGCCTTTCTTGGCCACATTTCTGCATGGCCAGTTTTTCTCTCTTGAATCTGTTTGCATGTGATTATTCTTTTACTCCTTAAATGTACTACCTTCCATTTATTCTAGTGCATTTTAACCTGCTATTGATGAGCATTTCTCTAATTTATTGAGGTCAATTGAAGTTTGATCTTCTATATACTTAGCACATCCATTTGCTTGGGGTCATATGTAATACTTATGAAGACTTTCCCTTTCTTTCCACTGTCCAGATCCACATCTCAATACCCTTTTGTGCCAATATATAGTGAAGGTTGGAAGTAAGAAAAGAAATACAGCCCCACAATCCCAGGTTACAAAAACCTGGTTTATCTGTAACTGACCACAGTTTTGTCAACTGAAACGGCAATGACGTCTTTTAAATGACAGTTAAAACCATTACTGGCAGATACCTGAGTACTCACCATATGTAAAAACTGTGCTGCACAATGCATTGGCTCCTGTTCTTGAGAGGCTTTCAGTCTAGATCAAAAAAGGCAAATAGATCATGCACAGGCATTTGTTTGGCAGGGCACTTATGTAGCCCTCTTCCTAATGGATTAAGAGAGAACCAAAGTGAGAACGTGGGAGCATAGGAAGGAATTCCCTTCTCCTCTGTTCTGTCCTCTTACTAGATACCTCCAGAAGGAAAAAGGAGTTGTTAATCTGGTTAGTCAGAGCCCAGGGCATTCATTAGTCCACCTTTCACCAGTGGTTGGGGTCAGCAGTGATTGAAAGGTTGGATAACCACGTGTGCTGCTTTCGCTCCAAATTGCTTGCTGAGTAGGCTCAGCCCAGAGTCCATTCAGGACACACTTAGATGAGGAGAGCTGCCTGCTTTGCAAATCTGATCATCTTCTCCTCTCTTCCACAAGCATGCCTGTACCTGCTAGTTCCAAAATTTAGAAGGTGGAGGGGGAGCAGGGAATAAGGAAGCTTCGCTTTAGTCTTCAACCTAAGCCATGTGAACTCAATCTTTGGCAGAGTTCTGTTCTAGAAGTTACTGGGTGCTAGTTCAGCTATGAATAAAATAATCCTTTAGTTTCTATTCTAGTGTCTTCCTTGTATAGAGTTCCCTCAGTAACCCCACAGAGAGGACAAGTGATTGGCGCAGCAGACATTTTTTTAAAAAATCATTACCTGAGGATATGTTTATTAATTTGAGAGTGAGAGAGAGGGAGAGAGAGAGAAAATGGCCTCCCATAGGCAACCTGCCTGACCAGGGATCAAACCCACAACCCTTTGGTGTACAGGATGACACTCCAACCAACTGAGCCACCCAGTCAGGGCAAGATTTGGCTATTTCTGGTCCTCAATTTTGGCAAACAATATTGTTACTCATAAAGGTTTTCACAAATTTTGCTGCCCTTCCTAGAGAAGGATTATACTTCTCCATGTCACTGACATCAGACCTGTCCAAGTGACCTTGTTCTGACCAAGAATATATGAACAGATCTAACATGTACAGATTCCAGGAAGATGTATTAGCAGCCAGTATATGATTCATCTTCCATGGTACCAACATTATTCCAAATAAAGGCCGCTCTATCAGCTTGGGTGCCAGCATAAAAACAACCTCGAATACAGCCATGCTGACCTTCAGTGATCATAGAGGTATTTTGAGGGGGGGAAAAAAACCACTTTGTTGTTATAAATCTCTGGAATCACTTGTTTCCACAGCCCAACCTGGCTTATTCTGACTGATACATTTACTTTATTACCACCTGTATCGAACACTACTGTTCGCCTTCCCAACAACTATTCTTCCTTCATTCCTCCTAAGAGAACCCCAACTTTCCCCAGGTATCCACCTAACTCTACATGTGCCTGGGGAGGAGATTCTAATTCCCAGTCACAGGGGGTGAATCATAATTAAAGCCATTCATGGTTGTTTTTTACTCTTTGCTGGTGACTGATTTAGATGTGGGAGAGTGTGGGAAGTCTGCCTGAGGGCTTCATAGATAGGTTTTCTTTGCTAATAAAAAGAGACACGTGGGGACATTGTGCGTATGCATACGTCAGTTAGAATTGCATCAGCCATTTTTAACTATTGGAACACTGGCCTTGGGATGTCAGAGGAAACGGATGGAAAAAATCTGTGTCCCTGATCACGTTACTGAGCTGTTAAATGAACTAACTCTGGAGTTGCCCTACCCTTAGCTTTCTTGTTACATGAGATAATACATTTTCCTTATTGTTGAAGACAGCTGAATCTGGAATGGAGGGGAAAAGAATGAGTTTAGCTTTCGGGATACTGAAGTGATGGCAGGATAGCATCCTTTTACACTGCTGCAGCTCAGAAGATGTCAGGGTGAAACCTGAATTTAGAAGTCATCTATGGAGAAATATTACATAAAGTAATACATTTTAGAAAATAATTCTATATCTGGGATAGTGCCTCTGTTCTTGAGGAATTTCGATAATATAACAAAACATTATCCTACACAAATGTAGCCATTTCCTAATTGCATATGTCACTGTGTCACCTCCTCACTTATCACCCATCCTAGAAAAGGGAGATCAGAGGTGGTGGCAACCGCCTAGTGAGAGACAGGGAAGACAGTGAGGAAGTGGTTATCACATCCGGATCCTCAGGCCCTGATCTCCTCAAGCCTGGATTCTGGGGATCTTGGTAGCCGTTTGCATATTCCAAACATTCTAGTCTGTGTAGATGACTATGAAAACAAGTTATAAGCAACTTCTAAATTAATGACTCTTATATACAGATTATCATTCCAGGAAACTATGGTTCTGACAATCCTATAGACATCCTACATATGATACAGCAGAAGCTCAGTAGGAAGCATCAGGGTCAAGAAAAATATGTACAATGGGACATCAAGGAAATGACCCATGTAGAAGATAGAGCCTCTAGTGTCCAAGCAGATCTGTGGTTAAAAGAGCATTTGGCAAGTTACTAACCCATAGGGCACTAGGTTACTGTTACTTTAAGAAAAATACATTCATAGTTGGGGTGTGTGTGTGTAAAATTTTGTAACAAAAAAGGTTTTACTTAACATCACTTGACAAAATTAAATTTTGAAATTCTGTTTAGATAGAACTTTTCCAAAGGCATATCTAGTGGGTAAATGCATGCACCTACATTGTATTTACTTTATGGTGAAGCCACCATCTTACTTGGACAGTTTACCTCATTTCTAAACTGTCATTGCTGGGCCTGCCTTGAAATTACTCTTGCTTTCCAAGCCCCCACCCCCCCCCACAGAAAAAAGAAGAAGAAGAAAAAAGAAAGAAAGAAAAGAAAAGAAAAAAGGAGAAGGAAAAATCAACGTATTTTAATGAGCTGGAAGAGCAAATGCAATCTCAAAAGATGGCTAGCTTCAGTCTTGCAGTTATTTAGAAAGAAAAATCTAGCTTCAAGCATTGTTGTTTGCAGGCAGAATTTGCAATTGGCTAGGACCAAGGATGGTGTTTAAAGATGACTCAGTTGTATGGCCAGTGGTCTATCTGACTAAAAAAGGAGTCTCAGATACGTATTCATCACGTTGAGGTTCTACAGGCCCAGAACTGCTGCAAACTAGGAGGTGTCCAGTGTAAGGCAATCTGAGACCCTGAGAAATGTGTCCTCAAACTATCTGAGCGGGAGACAGCTGAACCCACCTCCCTGTCAACCCCCACCTCCAGGCCCAGACCAGTATTTGGGCAGAGAATTGCTAGGCGAGGGTCCAACTGGGGGCCTAACCAGGTGACCTTCGCCAGGCTCGAGTCCACTTTGGGACGTCTCCGAGGCCCTGCCGGTTCTCTGTATGGTGCCACCGTTCACTCCAGCCCCCGACGCTCGCGATCTTTGGGACACATCTTGCTACGCACCGTTAGTCGGTCAGCGGGGCTACCCGCTCCAACCTATTCGGATGCGGTCCCGCCCCTCCCGCTCCAGCCGCCCCACCCCAACCGGCAGCGCCACGCCCACCGGGGTCCAGGGCAGGATGCCCTCTCGCAGCCTCACCTTCGCCCACCCGCGGCTTCCAGGCCCCCAGGGCCCCGAGCCCCGCCAGCATCCCCTCTCCGGGCAGCCGCAGGCCCCCGGCACCGCCACCCCTCCCCCGGCACCGCAGGCCGCCTCTGCAGCTGGCCGCGCGGCCGGCCCGCGCCCGCCGCCGCGCGCTGATTGGCTGCCCCGGCCGGCGGCGGCGCTTAGTGGCCGGCAGATTCGCTGGGTCAGGGCTGCAGAGGCGCCTGGCGCACCGGCGGGAGCGGAGGCGCGGCGCGCGACCGCCTGCTAGCCCGAGCGAGTGGCCCGGGGAGCCGAGAGGGTCCGCGCCCGCCGGGCGCCGCTGGCCTGGCCGCCATGTGCTCCCAGCTCTGGTTCCTGACGGACCGGCGCATCCGAGAGGACTATCCGCAGGTGCAAATCCTGCGCGCCCTCCAGCAGCGCTGCTCCGAGCAGGACGTGCGCTTCCGGGCGGTGTTCATGGACCAGATCGCCGTCACCATCGTCGGCGGCCACCTCGGTGAGTGAGGCGGGCCCCGGGAGGGCGGGGAGGCGCGCCGGGGTCCCCGAGAGCCGGCTCCTGTGTGCGCGCCCCCTGGCCTCCCCCAGACAAGTCTGCTTGGGGTCGCCGAAACCAGCCTCTCTCGCCCACGAGACCTTTTTGGGTTGTAGATAGTTCCTAACCTTGAGAGCTTTTTTGACCACCAGCATCTGCCCAGAGACCAAGGTTTGAGAGTGGGAGTTAGGGGACTTTGTTTTAGGAGGAACTCAAATTTACTTGAAGCCGCCTGGAGGTCCAAGGAAAATCAAGCTGCTAATCCCAAATTTGCAAATTCTGCTCGCATCGATACCCTGTCAGTTTAGATTTATAGAAGCCCACGTTGTATTTTAAAAATTGCTATTAAGATGAGTGTTTTAAAACTTTTCCAGGAGTGTGTAAGCGTCAGTAATGCACTACATAGAATATTATTCCCAATTTAGGATCCTACATATGGGGAGAAATCTGCGAGAGATTGGAGTCACCTCTGGACAGTAAAGTGGGATAGTAGATCTTTGATAGGTTTTCTTTAAGCTCATCCTCCACCCTAAAAATGTTGAATTCTGGTTCCAGAAAAGCGAAGATTTCAGGTACAGACCATTCTAGTCTCACTTATTTCTCCACTGCTGTGTCCAAGAGACTTTTTTGAGCAAGACATGGTTATCATCTGTGACCCTGACCTCAAAAGGTTAATTATAGTTTTAGGTATTTTTAATTATTCTTTATGCAAGCAGTCTCTGACTTAGGAATCCATGGTTGAGGAATTCTCTCCTGGGTTGCAGCCACTTCAGAGGGGGTCCAAGACTCAAAAGTGTTTGAGTGCAATTAAGGGTGCTTCTTGGGATACCATTCATATTATTTCAAACATGCTTGCTTAAATTGCTTGTAATTTGTTACTTCTCTTTGGTGGAGGAAAAGGATTCCAAATTCTGAACTGGCTACTTACAAATGAGATTTTCAAAATGACCTGTTTCTTAGTGAAATGTATCTGTTCTAGGTGTTTCATCCAGAAATTTACCTAAATCCTTCATAAGTAATATCAGATTGTTTAGCCTATTGGAGAAATATACTACACACATTAGATGTCTTACATTTAGTCTAAAACAGTGCCCATCAGCTGTAAAGGGTGCTGCCATCTCTCTGTCCTTGACTTGCTATAACTCTCAGTTAGTTAATGTAGAACCAAATTTCTGAACAGGGAATCTTCAGACCTGGATTCTTGTTAGCTTTGCTGCTAACAAGTATGTGACTTTGCCTTGGCCAAGTCACTTCATGCCTTTGGATCTCAAGTTTCTAGTTTATAAAATCATGGTCTAAGTTTCTTCTAGCTCTGAATTTCCATGTCAGTACCGTAGTGAAATGGAATCTTGGTTCTCGAACTTCATTCATTCTGGAAGGCTGTTGAAGAAGCAATTTGTTCAAGGTGGGAGAGGTTCAAGAACCAAGGTTTGACTGTTACTGATCTGGACCTAGTACATACATCTTTCAACCCCAGGGCTGCTTTGCTCTTCAGTTTATTTACTTTATAGCTTGTCATGATGCCTTTAATTTTTTTAAAGCCTCACCCACGGATATGTTTATTGATGAGAGAGAGAGAGAGAGAGAGAGAGAGAGAGAGAGAGAAACATCAATTGTCCTCCCATAGTGCCCCCACTGGGGATCGAACTTTTGGTGTGCAGGATGATGTTCCAACCAACTGACCCACCTGGCCAGGGTAATGATGCCTTTTTTAGATACAGGAATCAAAATTCCACATGTTCCTGTTATAGACCCATCACACATGCTATGAAAGAGTAGGGATATCCTCTCTTTTATGTCTAAAGTCCCATTTCAATGAATTAACCCTGAAAAAAGAGAAAATTAAATTCTAGAGCTACAGGAAACATTTGAACCCTCTGTTTAGTGTCTTAAAATTTTACTGAATTCATGTGTATTTCAATCAATTTGCAAATCAGGAGTTACTTTTTCTTTTAGATTATTTATTTATTTATTTTTAGAGAAGGGGAAGGGAGGGAGAAAGGAGAGAAACATCAGTGTGTGGTTGCCACTCCTGTGGTCCCCACTGGGGACCTGGCCCTCAACCCAGGCATGTGCCCTGACTGGGAATCAGACCCATGACCCTTTGGTTCACAGGCTGGCGCTCAATCCACTGAGCCACCCCAGGCAGGGCAGGAGTTACTTCTTTTTAAACTACAACAAAATGTACATGGTTATTTGCGTAGTCAACAGAGAAATTGAAAACATGTATTTTTTATGCATTTTTTATTTTTTTCTAGTTCCGAGAAAGCCATACACATATCGTAACACATAAAACAAACTTGTTAAATAATTATTTCTGCCATCTAAAGCATTAAAATGATTTATTTGCTGTGCAGTAGATTAATTAAAGCTCAAGCAAGTGAATTCCCTGAGAGGAGTGAACTCGTTTGCTTTGTTCATTGTTGTAATAGTGACTAGACTAGTGCCATGTACATAATAGATTCTGAAACACTTTTGAATAAATAAAGATTATGGTCTCTATTTCCCAGTTTCTTCTGCAGTCAAACTATAGAAAGCCCTTGGCGATTGCTAAGCCAAAATATCCCTCTTGGAAAAAACGCTAGCACTCACTGTCTCTGAAATACAGGCGTAGATAGTTATGATGACATGTATGCTGTTCCCCATTTGAGAATTATAGAATGCGAGAGCTGGGAAAGACTCTCAGATCATCCGTTCTCACCCCCTCGTTTTACAGATGAAGAACCTGATGATGGGAGAAATGAAATAACTTCCTCAGTGCCATCCAGCTAGTTAGCAGCAAACCCACATTAAGAACTTGATGTCCTAGTGCCCAGCCTCGTGATATGGAATAAGTATGCTTTGGGACATCTGCAACCTGCAGTACTTTTCTCAGTAGATGTTGAATTGGACCAAATTGAATTACAATGAATTGAGGCTAGATAGTGACTTTGCAAAGTAATTTTGTAGTTCAGGAAGTTAAGGTACCACCTTTATAAAATCTTTCTACCTTTCTTTCTATTCCTTCTTGATTTTGGTAAAGGAGTAGATGAAGGAGTCAGTGCCTCGGGAAGTTGCTTAAATTCTTTCCTGAGCTTGTGGCGGCCCAAGTCCAGAGAAAGAATTTCAGGTTGTATCTGGAAATAGGACTCAGACAAGAGATTAAAAGGTTTGCATTTTAAAAATATAGTTATTTTAAAGATAATACAAGTAAACTGAATGTGCTATGCAAATGTGGGGCTTTATGATTATTACTGTTTTCAACCCAGTGATCTACTCTCCCCAGCACAGATTTGGGTGGGGAGACTACTGGCAAAAGTGGAATGACCTTCAGGGGACTGAAGCAATCCTGTAGAAAACACTGCCCTTCACCTTTCTGCTGGGTGGAGCATTATGAGAATCATATCCATCTTTATTTGTTTCATAGAAACCTCAAGTTCATTCATTCATTCATTCATTCAACAAATGTTTATTAATTATTCTCAACCCTGGGATGAAATGGTGGTGATTGTGGCACCAAAATGCACCTAATAATAGCCAAAGCTATATAATATACACACACACACATATATCTCATATATATGGTATCTGCTGTGTGCTAGGCACAGGTCTAGGTTCTTTTTGCATAGCAACACGGAACCATCAATAAGAACTTAGCAGAACCAGAATTTCTGTTTCCTCTCTTCCACGCCTCCCACGCATCCGCCCACCCTGCCCCTTGCACTGAAATTTGCTCTGCCAGAAGATGCCCATCTTTCCAGCTTCCTCCCACATGATAAACTTTTATTCATCCTTCATATCCAGCTCAAGTCACTCATCTCCATGAAGTTTTTCTTGAACTCCCAACCCTGCCCCCAAGCAGTCTCTCTCTTTCATCCACTGCCAAATAACATTGCGCATACCTTTTCAAGTAGCATTCATCTTATTTTATTGTGATTTTTCTATTTACAAAGTTTATCTTCTCTTTCCTGCTAAGTGACTAGGGATTCCTCAAATGTATTCTCTATAATCTCTCCAGTTAATGTTGGATGACTGAGTGAAGTGACTTAAAGGGTAATTTGAAATATATGAGACTTTGCTGTAATTAGCTTCTGCATTTGGGAGATCACGACTGGATGTGTAAATGTTTTGTGATGAGCCATTGTATGAGGACAGAGTCATTAGTGCAAATTAAGTTCTTTGACCACCCACAGGTCTTTACGATTAACTGTCCCAAAAAGCAAGTATAGTCACGAACTCAGGGACAGATATCAAGACAGAAAAAAATAAGTTTGACCTGGAAATCAGGGTGTGTTCCAGCTTGTCTCTGTCAAGCAGAATGATTCAGCATTCCTTCCCTTTACTTTCAGAGCCCAAATCTGGTGACCATCGGGCAGTTTCTAGGTCAGGTTCTTTATATTAAGGTGTTCTGGGATACTTTTCCATGGTTCTTTGTTGTGATCAGCTGAGAAAGACAAAGGTTTGGGTCAGGGGGAAGCCTAAATAAATTTATATGAGGAAATGGTCTTACTGCCTTTCTCATGGAGAAAGGGTGGACGGCTGTTGTTGTGCAAGAAGACAGTAGCATTGCGGGTACCACGCTAACTTTTGTGCTCAGACGTCAGCTTTAACATCAGTCCTTCCTGAAGGTCCGTGCCTGACACCCTGTAGTCTGGATAAACTACCATACAGCACTAGTGGAAAGTCAGAGAGCGGGTGGAAGCACCTACCACGTTATGTTTCCAGACTGACGCGAGCACTGAGTGGGCATGCTGTACCCCATGGGCCCACGTTTGTGTCTCTGGGTTGACCTCAAGGACTAAAGGGGGTTCGGATGTGTATTTTATGTTTAGGTTTCTAACAGTTTTTAGGGACACTTCATGAACTGTGTTGGGGAGAGTTCTAGAACCATAGATTGGGATCCTTAGTGGAATTTGAAGCCCTATTTATAGATTTCTGAACCGCCTACTGTTGCTACCATAACACCTCCACCGAAGTTGTTAGGGCTGCCAGGTGGAAGGGATAGAGCCACCATCGAGAGGTCCGTGTCATCCCCACCCATCCACACCTCCTAGTCACTCCCCGCACCAGCAGGGAGTCCTCTGACATCCGGGTATGTCCGTGCTGCTGTCACTTCACTCCAGCCCCTCCCCAGCCACCTTACTCACTTCCCTGAGACGCATCACCTTATTAGGAGTTTATGTTGTTTTAACAGAAGCCTATAACACGTCTGTAATTTTTCTATGTGATCCTTCACTGGTAAAAAGAAACTCAAGGACTCCACTGTGAGAGAAGGTTAAATTTAAGTTACTTTGCACTGAGGTACTAAGAGGAATAATGATTTTTCATTCCTATAACTATTATTAATACTTGAACATCTTTTTTGTGTCTTTATTTTCACAACAATCCTATTCATTTACTTATTTCAGGCAACAAATGTTGAGTGCTTACTCTGTGCTAGGGACTGGAGATACGTAAGAATAGACACAGTCTCCACCCTCGTTATGATTTCATTCATTCATTTGGCCGACAAATATCTGTGTAAGATACTATTCTGGGCGCCAGAACAAAACAGGCAGAAATCCTTGCTTCTCACATAGATTACATTCTAGATGGAGGAGATATTATAGAATTGAAACAAGGTAAGTAACATATATATATATATACATATAGTGTCAAGTGTTGGTGAAAAAGAACTAATAGAGGAAAAAAGCAGGGAAGGGGGAAAGTGTGCTGCTTCCAGAGTTGGAGAAGGGATTGCAATTTTCGATAGAATGGCTGGGGTCCATCTCACGCAGAAGGTGATATTCAGGTAAAGATCTGAAAGAGGTGAGAAAGCAAGCCATTTAGAAATCAGGGAGTAGAGTAGTTTAGACAAGAGGGAACAGCAAGGAGACCAGTGGGGCCAGAGCCAAGCGAGCCAAGGGACAAGCATTAGAAGAGGAGATCGGAGGGGCGGGGATGCACAGGGAGCAGATACGTAGGTCTTGTGGGTCATGGAAGCACTTGGACTTCCACTCTGGGTGAGCTGGGAGTCACTGAACGGTTTTGAGCAGAGGAGTGACATGACCTGACTTATGTGCACAGGGTCATTCTGAACACAGTGTTGAGAATAGACTGATGACCGCAAGGGCCGAAGAGGAGACATTGCTTAGGAAGTGTTTGGTACAGTTCAGGAGAGAAGTGGGGGCTGCAGGACTAGAATGATCGCAGGGGAGCAGGTGAAAAGTGCCTGGATTTCAGATATAATTTGAAGACAAAACTGTCAGGGTTTGCCTACTGGATTAGATGTTGGGTGTGCAGGACAGACTAGTGAAGGACGACTGCAAAACGTTCAGCCTGAGGAGCTGGAAGAATAAAGTTTGCCATTTCCTCATGTGGATAGGCTGTGAGAGGAGTAGATTTGAGCAGATGGTGAGGATCAGAACTCAGTCTGTGGTGCCCGTTAAACATCCAAGTGGAAATGTCAAGTAGGCAGTTGATCATACTGATTGGGATTCAGGGGAAAGCCCTGGCCCAAATCTATCAGAAGGAGGAGTATCTCCTTACACCTCTCAAGCGAGTGACTATGGATAGAAAAGAGAAAAGGTCCAAGGACTGAGCTCTGGTGCATCGCACTGTTTGTGGTCAGGGAGAGAAGGAGGAAGCAGCAAAGACTCCCGAGTAAAGGAAGTGAAGGAATCCAGGAGAGTGTGGTATCCTGGAAGCCAAATGGAGAAGGTATTTCAAGAAGGAGTTGTGATCCAATTGCGACAAGTGTTGCTGGTAGACCAAGTAAAATGAGGAATAAGAACTGACCATTGGATTTCGCAATGTGGATTTCGCATTAGTGACTCTGATAAGAGCAGTTTTAATGAAGTGACGGAAACAGTGAATATACACAGTGTCTTAGGAGTGTTGTCATAAAGGGAAAGTGAAAAATGGGTTGATAGTTTGCTATGGACTAAATGTGTCCCCTCCCAATTTAACATATTGAAGCCCCAATCTCCAATGTGATGATACTTGGAGATGGATCCTTTGGGAGAAAATTAGGTTTAGATGAGGTGATGAGGTAGGGTTCTTATGATGGGATTAGCACCCTTATAAGAAGAGACCAGACAGCTTGCTTTCTCTCTGCCATGTGAGGACACAGAGGCAAGGAGGCAGTTGTCTTCTCTGCAAACCGGGAAGAGGGCTCTCACCACAACTCAGCCATGCCGGCATCCCGATAGCAGACAGCAGACGTCCGTCTTCAGGACTGTGAGAAATAAATGTCTGTTGTTTATGCCACCCAGTCCGTAGGACTTGGTTATAGCAGCCTCAGCTGACTGAGACTTGCCTCAAAAGGAGAGGCCTTTCTTAGAGAAGGGAGAAGTAGCAGCATGTTGTACGCTGGTGTGAGTAATCCAGCAGAAAGAGAGAAGCCGACGATGTAGGAAAGGGGTGAATTGCTGGAGCAGTGCCTTACGTGGACGAGAGGGGTTGGGATCGATTGCATGTTTGAAGGAGTTGGCCTCAGCTAGGAGCGAGGATACCTTAGCCATTGTAATAAGAAAGGTGGTGTAATAAGAATGGCACAGACACAGGCATGGAAGTAGATGTGATCGTGGGAGCTGATGGAGAAGTTCTTTTCTGATTGCTTCCGTTTTTCTCATCGAAATAGGAAGAGTGAGAATGAGAAGGAGGGAGGAAGTAGTAAGGTTTGAGGGAAGAAGAGAAACTATGAAATGGTTGTGTAGGGTTGTGGGAGAGTGAATGGACTAGGGAAATACAACGCCTGCCTCGAGGCAACGAGGGTGCCTTGAGACCAGTCAGCAGGCTTGTGTGTTTTCCATCCAGGTAGGTCCCGCTGCGCAGGAGGGCGCACAAAGGAGGCGGGAGAGTCGGGCCAGTCTAACAGGGCTGTGATTCAGCCAAGCAAGACACAGGCACAGGAATCGAGGGTTTATGTTACAGCGTTTGTCCGTGGAACTTAAATGGGTTAGGAGGGAAAGAGGGTACAAAGAGGGTAAGGACAGTGGAAAGATGAGGTATCCGTGCCGGGTAGTCACTGGTGGGGTCCAAGTATGTCTGGAGTTGGGTTACTAGAGGGAGGAGCTAGAAAGATAGGAGACAGTGGTTGGAGATTGGAATTATGATGAGTGTGTAAAGTCTAGAATGTAAGTGAAGGGGGTGGCTGAAGTGGGGTAGTAGACAAGGCCCTTGGAGAAAAAGAGGTCAAGAAGAGAAGCCTGGGCATCGGAAGAATTTGCACTCGGATACCGGAATTTGCAATACCTGTCACGGTGTGGGAGGGTCAGTGAGTCAGGAGCTAGAGCTGCAAGGGCAGAGGGAAGAGGCTGGGGTCCTTCGCTGGCTTGCACAGGTGGGGTGCTGCGCAGTCTGATGAGCCAGGCTGGCTGCTTCAGGGGGGAGGGAAGGAGAATGTTCTTGAACTCACAACAAGGAGCACATCTCTCCTGCCTCTCGGCCCAGTAATCCCAAGTGCCAGGGAGAGAAAATAGCCACGACTTGGGGAAATGGTGTTACTGGGGAGAGCTGGGGTTCAGTGGGACCCAGAAAGAGAGGGTGAAGGGAACACTCACTGAAAAGGGTGAAGATAAGGGATTTGTTGCCCATTAAGTCCCCAAGGCCACAGTGGAGATGGGAAGGAGGAGCTGGTGGGAGTAGAAAAGGCAGGGTCAGAGCCAGGCGCAGGGGAATTATGTGGCCATGGGGTCTGGAGTCTTGGGTGACTGATGGCAGAGGGATGAAGGGCTTGATGAGGTTTGTCTCGTGGTTGCAAGAAAGATCCAGCTGGTGAGGTGGGGAGGGGAGAGGGTGGGATGTGGGAGTGTAGTTTCCAAGCTCTGGGACCCTTCCATTTTACAGAAAAGGAAACAGACCCAGAGAGATTTTTGTGTCTCGCCAAGCCGTTAAATGACAGCAAGGAATTACATCAAGCCTCTGACTTGGAAGCCACTCTGCCATAATTGTCTTTCATCTCATGTTGTCTCGACTTCTTGAAATGCCTTTAAAAATAGGTTAGCCCTGAGATACCTCAATTCAGTGCTTATAAGATGCCACGCTGTTCCTATCGATTTGTCTCTGAGAGGTACACATTATACATTTATTACTTTTACACATTTCTTCTGAGCCCAGAGGCACCGTGAGTCAACATCTTTCTGAAGCCTCCCTGGATTCCCCTCGGAGGAAATCATCTACTCTTCCCTCCAGCATTTGGCGCCTTGTGTTGTGAGAGGTCGCCTCCTCTCCCCACCCCTGCCTAAACCAGATGGATAATCTTTGACACCCAGGTGCTCTCCAGAGGTCGTCAAGGCATTCCTCACAGCTACGTGTTGTCTTTCTTAAATTCCAGGGAATATAGTCCGTTTCATTCACACACCTCAACCCCCATTCCTAGTCCTTAAGATGATGCCTGTTCCTTAGCTATCAGTGGTCGTTCCATGTCCCTTTTCCCTTCATCACTTGATGGGGTCCCACTTCTAATCATCAGCTCCTGAGTCTCTGCCGGAGGGCATTTCCTGTCACAGGAGCCCCCTTAGCCTACAGATGCTTGGCAAGGCAGAAGGGCCACGGATGTAATACCATGCCCCTGGAGCAGCGCCCCACCACCAAGTTGCTGTATTAAAATTCTAACTCGCCAGCACCCTCACCCCTCGGTGGGATGACTGAGGTGTGTGCACTGAAACATTTCTTACTGTTGCACAGCAGGACTAAGACCCAGTGGCCAAGGCCGTCACTCACTCGATAACACACCTGTTATTGCCTCTTCTCTCCTCTGCTAACAGTGTTTCCTGACATTAACCACCACAATAATAAACCTCCTGCACTTTAGTCCTCACCTCTGGGAGTGTTTCCGGGGAAAGCCAAACTAACACTGCCTTGGCCCAAAGTAGGTGCTAAGTAAATATGGGCTGAATGAATGCATGAAACAGTAAATGGATGTTGAGTGAGTGAGTGAGTGAATGAATGAATGGATATTTGTGTATGTATGTTTCTCCATAAGGAGACTGTCTGCTCGTGGTAGGCAAAGACTACCTGGTTCATCTTTGCATGCCTGCTTAATAGCTTGTCTGACTCACTCCAGCAGTTTGGTAACGGTTGCCTTGAGTCAAATGACCTCAAAATAGCAGTTGATGGAGAGAGAAAGTGGCCGCAAAATCACCGTGGGTTTTAATGAGGCAGAGGTAAGATTTCTTTGGGCATTGTAACAAAGAACTTTAAAAGAGCAGGACAAGTGGCAATGGCATCTACTTGATAAGAATAAAAAGGGCTTCCTTATGAGAAGATTGTTTTCCTAATGAGAAGATGCCGAGGGTAGGGTGGACAGACCCAGGGGAAAACCTGGAACTCGAGAGGAGCGAGATCATGTTTCAGACGACACATCTCCCTCATGACACAACATAATGTGAAGCCCGTAATGGGTTATCCACTTACTTTATTTGTACTATTGATTCCTTCCTGACAACTTTCAGAGCTTCGCTACCAGCCACTGTTGTTACCTGATCCTGCTAACACCCAGTGATTCTAAAAGCCGCCATGACTGAGATCCTTGCTTCTCAGGAACCCTTGGTTCCTGCTGTTTTCTTGTTTCTGCTCCTTGCTTTGTACATGAGGGGTGGGGTTTTGTTTTGTTTTGTTTTTCTGACATACTAGAAAGCCATTTGGGATTTTGGTTTTTTTAAAGATTTTGTTTATTTTTCAGAGAGAGAGGAAGGGAGAGAGGAAGAGGGAAAGAAACATCAATCAGTTGCCTTCACATACCTCCAACTAGGGACCTGGCCCACAAGCCAGGCAGGTGCCTGGATTAGGAATCAAACTGGTGACCTTTCAGGTCACCAGCCAGCGCTCAACTGACTGAGCCACACCAGCCAGAGCAAAAACCAATTTAGTCTTGAAGTTTTCTTTGTGAAGCTAAGGATGTGTGTGTGTGCACATAAATTAGTGCTGTGCATGCACAGGTTGAGAGGGTGGCGGCCTACTATGTATCAGTTCTGTGTAAAGGCGAAGACTTTTGCAGTCAGATTTATTGCAGGGATCCATATTACAAGAAATCTCTAATTTAAATGAGATAGTAAATGTGAAAGTTCTTAGCAAAGTACCAAAAATACAACAGATGCTCGATAAAAGTGCTAGCCAGGTTCGGATTTGATTGACTGCACCTTTTATTATCCTTGCTTCTTTTCCCTCTTTGACATGAATGGTTGAGAATAGTTTGTGTTTTTTTTTTTAAAGATTTTATTTATTTATTTTTAGAGGGGAAGGGAAGGAGAAAGAGAGGGAGAGAAAAATGTGCAAAAGAAATGTGGATCAGTTTTCTCTCACATACCCGCCAACTGGGGACCTGGCCTACAACCCAGGCATGTGCCCCAACCAGGAATCGAACCTGCAACCTTCTAGTTTGCAGGCTAGAGCCCAATCCACTGAGCCACAAGCCAGGGTGAGAATATTTTTTTAATTTTTTTAATTTAAAAATTGTTTTGAGAATGTCTTTTAATATTTAGAGTTCTACTTTCCAATAATGATTTGCTTATTTCTAAAGCTATTTCTTGGTATTATAAAGTGCAATTCTTTGCTGTTGTACATACAAATACGGAAGTCTAGTTTTGGTTTGTTTTTTTAAGATTTTATTTACTTATTTATTTTTAGAGAGAGGGGAACGGAGGGAGAAAGAGAGAGAGAAATAGCAATGTGTGATTGCCTCTCACATGGCCCCCACTGGGGACCTGGCCTGCAACCCAGGCATGTGCCCTGACTGGGAATCGAACTGGTGACCCTTTGGTTCGCAGTCTACACTCAATCCACTGAGCTACACCAGCCAGGGTGGAAGTCTAGTTTTGTAGAATTAACTTAATTTAATCTGATATATAGATTAGAAAACAGGCTCAATTCTTTGGGCAAAGTTATGCATTTTCTATCTTGTTTCTATTACATTAAAATATTCCCAAATATAAATAATAGAGAGTTCAAAAGGAAATCGGAACATAATTACCCATGAAAGTAGATTATTCTTTTTAGAAGTAATATAGAGAAAATGTTATTGAGACTAAATAGTAAATATCCCAGAAGTAACTCCCTGCCCTGCTCCCTAGTTCAAGGTGATGCCTGAGAACGTGACCAAACTTACGCTCATGAAATCCCTTGTGATTTGAGGGCATGAGCCTCTCACTGGGGAGGGAGTTCCTTCCATTCCCTGGCAGCCGAGCAGAGCCCTGCCCTCCCTGAGGTCTTGCGTCAGCTCTTCATTCTCTTGGCTTGAAGCCTGTAGATTACAGGAAATGGTAAGGATCCTGGGAAGGGTGACACACTAAGGTCCATCCTATACTGTTTATCAGGTCCTTTCCTAAGGAGAGAGATTCATGATGATTACATACTTAAGTGGTCGGAAGTCTCAAAATTCACTGATGGGTTTGCCAAGGGCCAGCCTTATACCTCAGTTGTTCTCGGCCATGTCTGTGTGGAACTGCTGTCCCCACTGAAGCCCCAGTGAATGGCAGCCTCTTGTCTACTGCTTCTAGAAATTGTGACATAAATTAAGTTTAGACAGCAAAGGATGGGAATGAACAGCGGCCAAGTGAAGTTGCCCAAAGCAAGAATGCTGGAGCTGTGTCGGTGGGCAGAGAAGTAACTGGTTGTGTGAGCACCGTATCCCTGAACCCTGCCGTGTCCCTCTGCACAGGGCTGGACAGCCAGCACGGTCAGAGCCCAGACTTGACTTGTCTGACTGTTTGGGAGAGCCATTTCAGCTTCACTTTAACCCATTCCATTCTTCATTTATTAAAGGCTTCAGTTGGAATGAGCCAGGCCCAAAGATTTACCTTTGGAGAAGAGAGATGAAGTCCTGGTAAGACTTCCTAGGTATATGTGAATCCGCTTGTTGAAGCTGAGCTGTCTCTGTCCACTTGTGGTTGGTATTTCCAGAAACGATCGAGTTCTTTTTACTTTGCATTTGGAAGAGTAACTGTCTGTCTGTGGTCTCGTGCTGGGATCTAAAAGCCAAGCGTTTCTGCTGCTTCTCATTTCTCTAGGTCACTTTTCTGTTGCAAAGCCATTTTTCTCATCAGGTGGTACCAGTCTCCATCAGTTGTCCTGCCTTGCTTAGTAGAATGTCTGTGCAATGCTAATGCCAGTGCCCTACGTGCTATGTACAGCATTTTATAGTTTCAAAGCATTTCTTTAATATATTATCTCATTCTGTAACATCCTGGGCTGTCGCTTTTTCCCTGAGTGTTCTGTATTTCCTCACCATTTGCATCAACTTGAATACTTTTCTTGCTTCTCCTGTCAATTTTGAGGATACTAGATAGGGCTTGTTTTTTTTTTTTTTTTCCTCCTTTCATATTATTTCCCACAGGGCCTATAAATGGCAATGGAAAAGGTATATGTAAATGGTACTATTTTCTGTGGCAAAGTGAAGATAACCTGAATGCTCTTTATAAATCATCCATGAGAATTAAATTCCAGTTCCTTGGGTTTACACTATCAGAAGACGTACTAAAAACAATTTCTCTTAATGATCATACCTACTCCCTTTTTCACATTGGTGAAATATCTTCTGGAAATGGAGTGAAACTGTGCAAGGTCGATCTATACTGTACTTTTGTGTTTTTGTTTTGCTTGCTTTTATTTTATTTCATTTTGCTTGTTGTTTTTGTATTACTATTATTCATGCCCCGATGGAGAAATAGTGATTTCATTGGCACCTTTTATTTTCTTGGAATTATGAGCTTGTGGGGAATATCACTTATTAAATAGAAGGTGCTTTAGGTTAAACCCTATAAGATGGTTCTGAAACTGTGTTTTGAAGGTTTTTTTAGAGCATTTTGGAAACCCCTTTAAAGTTCACTAAAGCAGACAAAGTTATTCCCTGAACTCAGTTCTCTTCACTCCACACAGCCCCTCTCAGGTCTCCATCATTTCACCCCCAGGTGCGTGGGGCACCGTAGACGCCTGGATAACTACTCCAGCCATACACACCGTAGGAGATCCAGGTTGGGAGAGACCCAGCAGGTCTCTTCCTGTGAGCTTATCTGACCCTTGCATTTCTTCTGCGCCGTGCTCAGGTGACCAGTGAGCCTCAGTTCGTTCCATCCTAAGTCACTAGAAAAGCATCCCTTTTGCTGATCTCAAATCTATCTCCCTGTAGCTTCTGTACAATTCAACAAACATCCAGTGCCTATCACGCACCAGGCACTGTTTTAGGGGCTGGCAGTACAGAAGTAACCAGACATAGACAGCCATGGATGGCTCCATCTATCAGGGTCCTAGAAGACAAGCCAAATAGCTCTTCTCCATGGACGCTGCACAGATACTGGAAGACTACACTCCTGTTCCTGTGAGTCCTCACTTCAAGCGAAAACTCCTGGTTTATCCAGTGCAATACAGGTTCAAGTCCTCTTGCTATCTGGATCAATTGCCTTTGGATGCCTTCTGGTTTTAATATTGAGTTGATTTTTTAAAGTTTTTTTTTTTGTTACGAATGTCATGTGCTCTTGGAGACATTTTGGAAAATACAGATAATTATAAAATAGGAAATCATGTGTAATCGCATTATCCACTGTTACAGTGTTGGGGCATTTCCTTTTAGCTTTTTCTAACTTGTATTTATAACTTTGTACCCTGTTTTCTTCACTTAACATTGACATTTTCGCATTCATCGTATTTATGAAAATCATTTAAATGCTTACGTAATATTCCAGATAGACGTTTAACGGTTAAATCTATAACCATTACACTTAAAAAAGTAGTAAAAGTAGTAAGGATCCCTTACGTGAGCTGTAGTGCTCCCTTTTCATTAGGCTCCAGCCTCCTGAGTCACTGAGCCAGTATGTACTAAGCCAGTATGTACTGGCTTAGTAATAGTATGCTGTTACTGGTCCTATAAGGAAGGCAGGTGCTGGATTATATAATCTCTTGTAGATTCTTCTAATGTGGATTATTCTTGATACACTGCCTTTTGTCCCCCTGTTCATTCTTTTGTGTTTCCTCATGACCATGCTCTGCCCATTTGTTTGGAGCACGGACTTGACCGTAGCTTTCTTGTTACAACAGGATACCCAGCGCCATTTGCCAGGCTGTCTCCCCGCTAGGTCCAGTCTTGCAGAGTCTGTTGGAACCAGTTCCTTTGGTGGGACTGGACCACAGAGCTCACTTCTCTCCTTCGATTGCAGGCCTACAGCTGAACCAGAAGGCGCTCACCACCTTCCCGGATGTGGTGCTCGTTCGCGTGTCCACACCCTCGCTGCAGTCGGACAGTGACATCACGGTCTTGCGGCACCTGGAGAAGCTGGGCTGCCGCTTAGTCAACCGCCCACAGAGCATCTTAAACTGCATCAACAAATTCTGGACATTCCAAGAGCTGGCTGGGCATGGGGTCCCCATGCCAGATACCTTCTCCTATGGTGAGTGTCCTTGAAATGAGGCTGGAGTTTCTCTTTCCCAGTAGCATCTTGACGTTTTCTCTCCCTAGTAGCCCTCGAATGTCTTGCTGGTTTTCCATGTGGAGCTGTTCATCTTAATTCAACATCTTGAGTCTTTTTCATGGTCATTCCCTCTGTCTGAAATGCCTTTGCTTCTTTCTCTCTGCAATTCATTCATCAAATACGTATCTGGTACACGCTACGTTCCGACCACCATACTAAGCACTGGACTACAGCTTCAAGCATTCCAGTTCGTCGGAGGCAGAGGACAGTAAGTGAACAGGCAAGTTCAGTGCAGTGTTGTAAGTGCCATGATAAAAGTTGGTGTGAGGTGGTAAGGGGATACATAGGAGAACTCCTAATGAGTTTAGAAGATACTGAGGAAGCCGTCCCAAAAGAAATAATGTCTAAAGAAAGCTGAAGTTACCCAGCTAAGGGGGCGGGGGAGTGAAGCAAGGGAGTAGTCAAAGCAGAGAGCATGACCAGTTGGTGTATTTTGAGTAGCTGGTAGAACATAAGGGAGATGAGTTGAGACATAAGGCTAGTAGGATAAGAAGTAGCCATATACCAGAAGTTATTGGGCTTTAAGCAAGGAGGTGGCCTAATCAGAGTTCAAAATATCTCTGTGGCGACACTATGAAGAAGGAATTAGACAGAAGCAGAGTCAAGATGATAAGTAACGGCAGTCTTTTTAAACCATTCAAAGAGCAATGTTGGTCTAAACAACAGTAGCCATGGTAAGAATGAAGACAAGTCAACAGGCTCAGGAATTACAAAGGAACTAGAAGTAATGAGGCATGTCGGTGGATTGGATAGGAGGGGGGTGCAGAGGAATCAGGAGCGAGTCTGGTTGCTGGTTCGGGCAGCCAGGTGTGAAAGCAAGCACTCACCGAGACTAGAAACATGGGAGAGGGGAGACAGGCTGGTGGGTCAGGGGTGAGCGATTGTCGGGAGAGCCGGTTTCAGTCTGGGATGTGTTCTCTTTGAAGTGCCTATAGTATATGCCAGTAAAAGTATTCAGTAGGCGGCAGATAAGTGGATCTGGAGCTCCTGAGGGAGGTGTAGCCTAGGGAAGGGGGATTGGAAGCCTTTCTTATGTTAAGTGGCATCACAAGAATGGATGGGATCACTCAGGGGGACTGTGTAGAATGACAAGGGCTGAACTGTACACCTGCAGTGGTTGAAATGATAAATTTTCTGTTATATATACTTTACCACAATAAAAAATCAAATTTAATAAAAGAGGGTTTAGGAGGGGCTCCTTTAGGAAATGAGTAAAGGAAGAGGAACCTGTACAAGAGACTAGTAGTAGCAGCTGGAGAAGTGACAAGTGAAAGGGAGATGACAGAAGCCAGTGAAAGAGATCCCAGGAAGGCAGGCATAATGAAACGTGTTGACTGATTCTCAAAGGACAAGTAACGTCAGCACTGAGACATGTGTGTTGGGCTTAGCAACAGGTAGTTTAATGAATACAGCTTTAGTGTAGCGATGGGGAGAGAAGCCAGATTGTCAAGGATGCGGAAACAAATGGGAAGTGAGGAAACGGAAACCCCTTTGATTGTAAGGATACAAAGTTATGGTTAAGGGATGAGGCAGGGTCAAGGAACAGGGGGGTTATTTGTTTAGAATGGGAGAAAACTGAGTATGTTTAACATGGTGTTGGAATTAGGAATGGGGAGATTGGAGGTACAGTTGAGAAGGGGACACTTAAAGGTGAAAGATTCCTGAGAGGTGAGAGGAAAAGTGGTCCAAAGCGCAGGTGCGTGAGTGGCCTGCAATTAGAAGGCCCTCTTTCACTGTAGTAGAAGGGAGGGGAGAGGGAAGGGGTAGAGAGGAGTTAAATTCATCTGCAGGTGTCAGGAGGTTGGGAGTTACCTTCTTATGAAACATCCTCTTTTGAAGATGCCCCTGGTTATCTCCAATGCTTCTTCATTAAAAAAAAATAATCAGTGGCACTTTTGTGATCAAAGTGGATATTACTATTCCAGGATATTTTTCTTTGCAAAAATGGATGAACTGCAGGCAGAGTAATGGTCCCCCACATGTGCAAAGGGATAGGAAATTAGTGAAGTTTGTAAAAACAGTTTGGAAGATTTTAATTCACATTATTATTCATGTTTTTAAAAGTAGGACTTGCAGGAGTATAGTGGAGCCAATTTAGCCTGTGAGTCATGCCTTAACAAATCCCCAGGCTTGGTTTCTTTCAGTATTGGTTTGCTATCGCCATATAACAAACAACTAAACATTTAGTGGCTTAAAATAACACCTACTTCCATTCTCAGAGTATCTGTAGGTCAGTAGTGCAGCCACAGCATAGCTGGGTTCTTTGCTCGGGTCTCACCAGGCTGAAACCAGGCAGCTGGGCTGCGGTCTCACCTGAGCTCTGCGGTCTTCCAAGCTCACTGGTTGTTGGTATTTAGTTCCTTGCAGTTGTAGGAACTGGGGTACCCCCTTTCTTGCTGGCTGTCAACTGAGGGCCGTTCTCAGCTCCTCAAGATTGCCCACTCTCCCTGCCATACAATATGGCAGTTTGCTCCTTCAGGGCCAGCAGGAGAGTCTCTGACGCCTCCCCTTCGTTGGAAGGGCTCCCCCAGTTAGGCCAGGCCCACCAAGAATTATCCTCCCTTGGTTAACTAAAGGTAGAGCTAATCACAGGAATGCTATCGCATCCTATTTACGGGCCCCTCCCACACTCAAGGGAGGGGATTAGACAAGGTGTGTGCTCCAGCAGGCAGGAATCTTCAGAGCCATCTCAGAGTTCTGCCTACAGCAGCCATTTTCCAGGGAAACACGCCTGCTCAGTTTATGGGATTATGATGAGGATCACACAAACTGTGTGGCAGAGGCATGTGAAGCCTTGGCCATACCGAAGTCCTTGATAAATGTCAGTTTCCTTATCTGTCTGCACCCACCTTTTATGTTACAGGTGCACAGTGCATGCCTGTCGGACTGAATGGGTTCAAATTGCTTTAATCAGAGAGGCAGGAGGCCTTGAAAGAATTCCCACAGAGGGCGCTGTGCTGGGCTGCCCGCTCCTGAGCATCAGCCTTACCTTCACTGACTTTCACCTTTTCTTGGCAGGTGGGCATGAAGACTTTTCAAAGATGATTGACGAAGCTGAGCCCCTGGGCTACCCGGTCGTGGTGAAGAGCACACGAGGACACCAGGGTCAGTGCTGCTCCTGGGCTTCCTTTAGGGCTGCAGCTCTGCCAATAAGACCCCCATCAGGCCTGGCAGAAGCATCGATGGGAGAAACAGAGCTCCCCCTGGAGGCGCTTTTGGTGTAGTCCTTACCTCTGTCCCCTCCTCACAGTCCCCACCCTTCCCATCCCTTCTCTGGATGATGGTGGCAGAGCCCTGACTTGACTCTGATCTCCCAGTTCCGCTGCCAGTACATCCTCTGTTCCTTTAGGGGAGTAATTTCCCTGAAATAGATCTGTTCTTGTCACTCTCTGTTGAAAAACCCTCTCAAGTGCTTACTAGGCAAAGTCCACATTCCTGCTCATGGCACTGACGGGCCTGGATGAAGAACCCCCACCTTCCTTTGCAGCTCCTCTGTCCACGTGACCCTCTCATATCCATTCCAGACTCCTTCTCTTTCAGAGGCCACGTGTTTTCCTCTCGGAAGCCTCTACTGGGAATGCCGTCTTCTTCTGCCCTCTAGTGAACTTCTGCTCATTCTTTTTTTTCTTTTATTGATTCCAGAGAGAGGGGAAGGGAGGAAGAAAGAGGGAGAGGAATGTCGATGTGAGAGAGAAACATCGATTGGTTGCCTCCTACATGTGCCCAAGTCGGGACTGAACCCGCAACCTAGGCGTATGCCCTGACAAGGAATCGAACCCACAACCTTTTGGTCTGTAGGATGACACCCAACCATCGCAGCCACACTGGCCAGGGCTCTGCTCACTTTTTAAGGCCAGCTCCAGATGTCATTTCTTTTCCCTCCACATCTCTGGTCTCCCTCCTGCCCTTCCAGACCAAATTAATTGCTCTTCCCTTTGTGTGTCCATGGCACTTGTTCCCGTGATTGTGGCCCAGTATTATACTTGATGACAGTTACAGGTTATTCGTCTTTTCCCCTTCTGACTGTGAGCTGCTTGGTGGTGGGAACCAGGTCCCCTCTGTTCCCCTCTGTCTCTGTAAGGCCTACTGAGTGCTCAGTACACAGTAGGGACTCAGTAAGTATGGAAGACGGATGCGGCAGAAAGCAGCCCTCCTACAGTATGTGAGCGGGTACCTCGTGATGTTTCCAGGTGGCGTACGTAAATGCTTAGGGCACCTGGAGTGAGAAGGAGGTACCCTGAACAGACACGTGCTGAGCAATTCCTGAGATGCGGGGACTGCGCAGTAGAAAGGAACTAGATAGTCACCAGTGTCTAGGAGCTCCAGTGTGAAGCAGGGAGACAGTCACACTGCCGAGTGATGCCCCTGCAGCAGGCATAACGAGGCACCTGCTTGCGTGGAACGCAGGGAGGGCCAACTCTGCCATGAGGCAGGGAAGGCTTCACTGGAAGAAAAAGAGACTTAAACTGAAGTGTGGAATTTGAACTGGAGGAAGCAGGTGTGAGCACAGCAACCTGTGGGCGTAGAGGGGTCCCATGGAGGAGTGAGAAAAATGAGTGCGGGAGGTGAGGTGGGTTCTTAACACCAGCGGGTGTGGGGCGGTGCCGAAACGCAGAGTCTCTCTACGAGGTTGCTTTTAATTGTGGTCAAATATATGCATCATAAAACTCACCTAACAGGCACCGAGGGCCTACAGAGTACCAGGGGCTATTCTAGAGCACACAGAAAGGAAAAAAACAAGTGCTGCCCTCAAGGAGCTCGCATTGCAGAAAGGCAAGACAGGCAAAAACAAATCAGATGCAATGCATAGTGTTTTTAAACATTTTCAAAATCGAGATAAAAGTCACACAAAAAAATCACTATTTTGAAGAGCACAGTTTGGTGGATGCTCACTCTTGTGTGCAAGCATCTGCATTAGCTCATCTCAGCACATTTCCATCGCCTCAGAAAGGAGCCCCACACCAAGGAGGGGCCCGTCCCACCTGTCCTTTCCAGGCAGTGACTTTCTCTTCTTTCTTTTTAATTTGCTTTTTTAGTTCTATTTCTGTTTTTATTTTATTGTATTTTCCCCATTACCATTTATCCCTCCTATACCTTCTTCTCCCTTCACCCACCCCGCTCCATGCTGCCCCCACGCTGCCCCCACGCCGCCCTGCAAACAGCTGTTTTCTGTTTCTATGGATTTGCCTGTTCTGGACATTTCATATCAATGAATCATAATTTGTGGCCTTTTGTGTCTTGCTCCTTTGACTCGGCATAATATATTTTCCAGGGTCATCTATATTGCAACATACATCAGTACTCTTTTAAAAATATTTTTAAAATTTATTTTTGGAGAGGGGAAGAGAGGGAGAAAGAAAGGGAGGGATACATCCATCGGTTGCCTCTCCCACACCCGCAACTGGGAACCTGGCCCACAACCCAGGCATGTGCCCTGACAGGGAATTGAACCAGTGACCTTTTGGTTCACAGATCGGCACTCAGTCCACTGAGCCACACCAGCCAGGGTGCAACATATATGAGTACTTTATTCCTTTTTATGACTCACTGTTCTGTGGCAGGGATATACTACATTTTGTTCATCGGTTCATCAGTGGATGGACAGTTGGGTTGTTTCCGTTCCATGCTGGTGGTGTTGAACTCCTTTAGCTTTACATTGTCTGGGAAGCACTTTATCTGCCCTTCCATTCTAAATGATAGCTTTGCTGGATAGAGTAATCTTGGTTGTAGGACCCTGCTTTTCATGACTTTGAATATTTCTTGCCAGCCCTTCTTGCCTGCAAAGTTTCTTTTGAGAAATCAACTGATAGTCTTATGAGAACTCCTTTGTAGGTAACTCTCTTCTTTTCTCTTGCTGCTCTTAAGATTCTCTCTTTATCTTTAACCTTTGGCATTTTAATTATGATGTGTCTTGGTGTGGGCCTCTTTGGGTTCAACTTGTTTTGGACTCTCTATGCTTCCTGGACTTGTATAGCTATATATTTTTTGCCAAATAAGGGAAGTTTTCTTTCATTATTTTTTCAAATACGTTTTCTATTTCTTACTCTTCCTCTTTTCCTTCTGGTATCCCTATGATTTGGATGTTGGCACTTTTGGAGATGTCCCAGAGTTGTCTTATTCTCTCCTCATTTTTTTTTGAATTCTTGTTCTTCATTCTGTACTTGTTGAGTGTTTATTTCTTCCTTATGTTTCAAATCATTCATTTGAATCCTGGCTTCTTTCCCTTCACTGTTGGTTCCCTGTGGATTTTTCTTTATTTCATTTAGTGTAGACTTCATTTCTTCCCTTATGCATTTGCCATACTCAGTGAGTTCTCTGAGCATCTTTATCACCAGCGTTTGGAACTCTGCATCTTCTAGGTTGGCTATCTCCGTTTCACTTAGTTCATTTTATGGAGTTTTGATCTGTTCTTTCATTTGGGCAGTATTTCTTTGTCTCCTCAATTTGGCAGCCTCCCTGTGTTAGCTTCTGTATACTAGGTAGAACTGCTTTTACTCCCTGTCTTGGCTCACATGCTACATTTTAAGGGGTGGATCCTTAGGTATTTGCCAGGGTGGGACAACCTCCTTCACTGCTTTGTGGTGCTGTATGTGGAGGAGGGATTGGAGAGAGAACAATGCCGCTCGCTGGGCCCTTGCCCCATTTCCAGTCACTTCACCCACCTCCCTTATGCAAATGGCACCCCTCTAGCTGTTTCCCTGGTGGTGGTTCCCAGAGTGGGTGGGTTTGCGTAGGTTCTAGGACCATGGGGACCCTTTAAACAGACTCTCTTGAGAGACCAGCAATTTCTTATGCCCCTCAACACGTACTGATTTATACAGCCAGAAGTTAATGAGGCTTTATTTTTCCAGCACTGGGCTGCATGGTCTGGCTGGGATCACTCACTCCCCAGATGTCCCTCCCAGTTTTTTTCTGCTACATGTGAATGTGGGACCACCAGTTCTGCTGGCTGCCGCCACCGCCACCTTGCCACTGCCACACCGTGTCCTCTCCACTCCAGCTCCCTGTCATCGCCCTTCCTACTCATCTGGATGGATATTTCTTCTTTAAATCCTTAGTTGTCTGACTTACATACAGTTTGATTTTCTGGAAGTTCTGGTTGTTTTTTGTTTTGAGGTTAAGTGTGCTCCTTCTTATGGTTGTGTGAGAAGACAAAGCACGTCTGTATACGCCTCCATCTTGGCCAAATGTTTTTCACTTTCTTGGTAGTGTCCTTTGATGCACAAAACTTTTTGATTTTGATGAAATTCAATCTATTTTTTCATTTGGTTATTTGTGCTTTTGATGTCATTTTTGTTCTTGCCTAATGCAGGGCCACACAAATTTACACCCGTGTGTCCTTCAAAGTGTTTTATCATAAGTTTTAGCCCTTACTTTGGGTTTTTGACCCATTTTGAGTTCAGTGTTGTATATGGTGTGATGTAGAAGTCCAACTTCATTCTGTGGCATGTGTATATCCAGTTTTTCCAGTATTATTTATTAAAGAAACTGTTCTTTCCCCCATTCAGTGTTCTTGGAACTCTTGTCAAAAATCAGCTGACAGTATGTGAGGGTTTATTCTGAGCTCTCAGTTCTGTTATGCTGATCTCTATGTCTGTCCTTATCATAGGCTACACTGTCTTGATTACTGTAACTTCATAGTAAGTTTTGAAATTGGAAAGTGTGAGTCCTCCAACTTTGTTCTTTTTCAAGATTGTGTTGGCTATTGGGAGTCCCTTGCATTTCCATATGAATTTTAGGGTTACCTTGTCAATTTCTGCAAAAAGGGAAGTTGGAATTTTGGTAGAGAATGCAATGAATCTGCAAAACAATTTAAAGAGTACTGCCGCCTTAATAATACTAAGTCTTTCAATCTCTGAACATGGAATGTCTGCAGAAATGTTTTGTAGTTTTGAGTATATAAGTATTACATTCCTTTGATTAAATATATTCCTAAACATTTATTCCTTTTAATACTGTTGTAAATAGAATTGCATTCTTTTTTTTTAATTTTTTTAATCAGTATTTTTTAATTGTTGATATTGTACAGTTTTCTGTCTTTTACCCTGCCCCAGCCTACCACCCCAGCCCTCCCCACCTTCCTCCCATTTCCACCCCCCATAGTTTTTGTCCATGAGTCCTTTATACTTGTTGCTCTAAACCGTTCCCCTTTTCCCCCGAAATTCCCTCCCCTCCCACTTCTTAATTTGATTTTCAGATTGTTTATTGCTACTTTCTTAGGGAAAATGGATAGGGAGTAAACAAAGTTCCAGCAGTTCTTACACTCCAGTATATGAAAATAAATTTGAAGAAGACAGTAGACTGGTGTAGCCTGTGCCTTTGAGAACGTGGCTGATCTGTAGACCCTTATTTTCCTCATTTATAAAATAAAAAGAGCTATCTTTGCCCTAATGGCTTCACAAGGCTAGTATGAAGTGAAAATGAAACAATAAAAAAGTGTTTGGCACATCATAGATTATTAACTGATCTGAATGCCTTCCCTCACTTCCCACTTTTTTATATCCCACTTGCCTTATAAAACTGTAGCTCTTGTATTAACCGACGACTAAACCCCATGTTAGAACCTCTGTGCCAGGAACCAAGGAACAGGTCTCTATCTCCAGCTCCCATCCCTGCTGAAAACCCTTACTGTCAGAGAACCCCCAGTGCCTGTGACCGAGCCCCAGCCCTCAACTGCCAGATGCCAGATCTCCTGGTACCAAATGTCCCATGTTTTGGAGACATACTTCCAATCTTTTATGCCACTAGGGCCAGATGTCCATCCCTTCAGACTTCAGAAAGGTCTCACTCCTTTTAAGATGGTTATATAAATTTTGGGAGAACCATCCCAAATTTGTTAACTAGAATGCTCAGATTGGGTATGCTCATGTCAGATTTGCAGAGTAAACCTAGCAAGAACCCCTGTTAGCTAATATGCAGATGGAAAGCAGATGCCAGGTAATTACAGAG
Organism: Glossophaga mutica; assembly: GCA_039655065.1. Classification (NCBI taxonomy): domain Eukaryota; kingdom Metazoa; phylum Chordata; class Mammalia; order Chiroptera; family Phyllostomidae; genus Glossophaga; species Glossophaga mutica. Next base: position 28,535,123 of record CM077307.1, read on the forward strand.
GCATTGGTCATTCACGCAGAAAGGAATGCTTTCCCAAGAGAGCCCTGGACGTGTAGCTCCTTCCTTTTAGAATTAATAGGTATCACCAAATAATTAGTTTCTTATATTTAAAAGGAGGAAGGATGTCAGGGGCCCCCTCTTTGAAATCCCATAGTGTTTTTCATAGACCTTTCAGTGGGAAATCATGCTGTGTTGTAGTTATCTTTCTTGGATCTCTCCCCATCTATTTCGGAATTCCTGTGAAGTACGTTCAATCAATTATGTTCTGTAAATACTGGCAGCTGCTTTGTGCGTCAAGTCCAGTTTGAGGTTTGGGGGATTTAAAAAATGAGTTAGACGTGGACCCTGCCTAATCCGCATCCTCAGGGTGATAAGAAATGCTAATAGCTCACTGTTTTGGAACTGATTTGACTAGCTACTTAGGATTTTATTTTGATCCCTTCTCTGTATTTCTGGAATACATTATTATTTCATTTTGAAAAGACTGGTGGTAGAGGGAGACCATCAACATCATTAAGACCTGAGTAAAATGAAGAGAAAATAAGGTTCAATAGTTACTCAATAAGAGGCAAAAGGCTAGGCAGAGAAGTAGAATGGGCCACAGTCGGGCAAGTTCAGAAGGAACTGATGCCTGTGGGGCCAGGGCATGGGAGGGCAAGGACAGGGTTCAGAGGCTTCTCTCACTCCTCTGGGTCTTTGTCTTTCTTCTTAAAGGAAAAGCTGTTTTTCTTGCAAGAGATAAGCATCACCTCTCAGACATCTGCCATCTGATCCGCCATGATGTGCCCTACCTGTTCCAGAAGTATGTGAAGGAGTCACACGGAAAAGATATCCGGGTGGTGGTGGTCGGGGGCCAGGTGATAGGCTCGATGCTTCGCTGCTCCACGGACGGACGGATGCAGAGCAACTGCTCCCTTGGTAAGGTATCGAGGCCCAGAGTCTGCCTGTCGGTTACAGGAGGCCACCGGGATTGTTCATTAGGATGTCCCTCCCATCTTGTCAGACCCTCGGCGCCAGGGTCAACAGCTAAGAATGAGAAACAAGCCCTCTCCTCTGGCAGCAAGCAGTCCAAGAGGGGGATAGATGGGTATATGTGCTGTGACAGAGGTCGAGCCAGGGGTGTCAGGACACTGAGGTTTGACCCCTGTCTTGTTGTGTTGTGTTAGGACTTAGCAGTCAGGTTGTTCAAGAAAAAGTGACATCTGGGTGAGGATGGACTGAAGGCCTAAGACAGGAGGCAAGGACACGAGTGTGGAAGCGGCTGTAACAGCTTGGGCAAGATTATAGTGAGGCTCTAAACTAAGGCAACAGCAGGAGGCACAGCATATTCTGCTTTTATAGCATAAAGAAAACTTGTTTTTCTTATTTGTATAATATTAGAAAGCTGCAGTTTGTTTGGGTCAAATGCATAGCCCCACCACATGGACCAGTTAATGAAGCTTGTTGTGTGGTGGTGAATAAAGATGTTCCAGGAAGGCAGTGAAGTCTTGTCCCACACACAGAAAGCTATTGTCAACCTCACTGAATGAATTTGTGTGTTGGTAATGTGAAAACAAAAAACAAAAAAACACCTTATATAGTTACTGTTTCCTAAATCGCCAGATGAGCATCCCAAGTCTAGTGACTAAGAAAGAGGCTGAGACATCGTTTTCATCTTTCCTTCATTGAAACTGGTTGAGCAGTTCCCATGAGCAGACTCTGGTAGATGGTGAGAGTGTAGCTGTTAGTGAGAGAATCCTTGCCCTCCGGTAGCTTGTGGTCCAGTAAAGGCAGACACAGAACAAATCACGGTAAGATGTTGTGATAAAGTGGCGTGATAGGAGCAAATTCTGTTGGAGGTTGACACAGTCCTAAGTACCTAACATATTATCTCACTTAATTTTCATGAGAATTGTGTGCCGTTCCACAATGTATGTTACTGTTCTGTCTTTTTTAGTCACCTTAAAGAATCTATTCTCTAACAAGGAACAGCATGGTTTTGTAATTTATCTATGTTACTTTTCCCGCTGAGCTGTTCTTACAGCCTTTCCCTTATACAGTGTAACAGGTGGGGGAAGGACAGTGTGAGGGTGAAGACATTAGTTATTGGACCTGAGAATTCAAGTCATAAGTCTTTCTAGGGACTGAAGGAGCAATTAAATTTGAGGTCTTAGCTTTTTAACAAATAAGAGCAATCATACTCTTTCTGTCCTTGGTATAGGATTTTGTCTCACAAGCCTCCCCATCTCTCTCTACTTGAAAAATAATAAATTAATTCTGTTTTTTTCTAATTATAAAAGGGATACATTCTCAATGTAAAAAACTTGGAAAATATAGCAAGGTCAAGTGAGAAGATATTTATCATTAATCACACCATCTAGAGAGAACTAATGTTAACATTCTGGTATCACTTCTTCCCATCTTTCTTTCCTGGTAATAGCCTTTTGCACAGTTTGGGTTACATTGTACAGTCTTTAATCCTACACATTTTCCTGTGGGATCACGAACTCTATGAGCATTATTACTAATGGTTGTAAAATATGTTGTTTTCCTCTGTTGCGAAATACCTAGACTATAATTTTGTATTTATTCATCAACAAACATTTATAGAGTGCTTCCTGTGTTCCAGCCACAATGATCTTTCAGTATTTTAAATAACTGCCATCAACATCTGTCTGCATCAGGCTTGTTCTCTATTTCGTAGGATTATTTCCTTAGCCGTGGAATGACTGGGTCAGAGAACATAAGCGTTTCTAAGACTCTAGATAAGAAATGACCATATCGTTTTCCCAAAGGGCATCCTGATTTCCATCCACACCTTGAGCAGTGAAAATGCCCTGCTGCTGCCCTTCAGCAGCATGCCCACTTCTCCTCCCGGAAGGGTCCTTTGGCTTGTCCGTCACTGTCTGACGTCATCATCACATGACTGTGCTTCCCCCGCAGGTGGCGTGGGTGTCATGTGCCCGCTGACAGAACAGGGCAAGCAGCTGGCCATTCAGGTGTCCAACATCCTGGGCATGGACTTCTGTGGCATTGATCTCCTCATCATGGATGACGGCTCCTTTGTGGTGTGTGAGGCCAACGCCAACGTTGGTTTCCTTGCCTTCGACCAGGCATGTAACTTAGACGTGGGCGGGATCATTGCAGACTATGCCATGTCCTTGCTGCCAAATATGCAGACTGGGAAGATGGCCGTCCTCCCAGGACTGTCTAGTCCCAGGGAGAAGAAAGAGCCAGACGGCTGTGCGTCAGCTCAGGGAGTTACAGAGAGCATCTACACCATCAACAACGGGTCTACCTCTAGTGAGAGCGAGCCTGAACTGGGCGAGGTCCGGGGTTCCTCCGCCAGCACACCGGGGCCCCCGCCGCCCACGCTGCCCGAACCCAGCTACAACATTAACAACAGGATCGCTTCCGAACTAAAACTGAAGTGAATGCCTGCTTTTCTGGCAGCATCTAAGCCAAATCCTACTGCTTTCCTAGTAGTTTTGAATGAATAAAATCTGGGCTAATGTGATTTCGTTTGCACAGAAACTAGAAATCCCATCTGGGCACTCAGCATTCTTTCTAATGATGATTTAAGCAAATGGCCTAGCTTTGTGGTTTTTACAAAGACTAATCTAAAAACACTCACCAAGAACAACATCCTGGCTGATCAATTTGGAGCGAGGCCTCCTACAAGCACTTGGATATCACAACTTATTTTAAGGCGCTGACTCTGTGCTGCCGCTTATGGCTTTTAGCAATAGAGCCCATTAACTCATAAAGGCTCCTGGAAATACTGTACTCAAAAGCAACTTCTGGATGGAGGCGTGTGCAGAAGAGGTGGAATGTGACTGCAGTTATGTGCTTTTCGTTAAGAGTTGTGTGTATGTGTGTATGTACAAGAGAGAGAGATGCTTGGAGAATACACAGTTGGAATAGTAATTAGAGGATGGATCTCTGTTCCCCATCAATCACCGTTTTGACCATATTTCTATGACACTCAGGATATGGTGTTCTAGGGAGCTTCCTCATTAGCATTTTCAATGAAGCACTTTGTCGAAAGTCAAATTGAATGTTCTTCGACTTCACTGGTTGGCAGATGTCCTGCTCTGTAACTGGGGTGCTCTTCAAATTGCTTTGCCATCCCACATTTACAGACCCTGCTTCAACTAACGCCAGCCCCAGCAGCCTCTTGCACCTTTGCTGCCTTTGGCCTCAGCTGGAAATGCACTTCAATGAGCTAGTGGCCACACACTTTATTTCTTAAGCGTGCACTAGAACCAAACACCATGGACTTTTCTTTTCAGTGGACAATTTTCCCTTGTCATCCAGAAGCCATTGGTTACACTGTACAGTCTTTAATCCTACACATTTTCCTATGGGATCACAAACTCTATGAGCTAATCATGGAAAGCTACTGGAAAATAATCATTTTCCCCCTCCTCTACTGAAGCTTTGTGTACTGCTTAGCTGTGGGAGGTTTTTTTTTGGTCCGAGTTGGTATTGCTGGCTTATTAGGTAGATACAGCCATTGGAAATACAGTCCAATCCCCTTGACATTCTAGGCTAATCCAGGTTCCAGATACCTGTCCTTACCCACTTTTCCAAACTGGGGAGACTCAAGTAGCAGCACTTACTCCTTGCACATTTTGGGGGGAGTTAGATAATGTTGGCATGACACCAAGTGCTTTTCATTTCAGCTCTTCAAACAGTAGAGGATGATCCTTCCCTTCTGTGGAAGCAGAGCGCTCCACTTTTGCCCTACAAAGTATGACTAAAAATGAGCAAGGCCACCTTTTTACCCAAATACACCGGATCGCGCGCACTCAAGAGTTACCATAATCAGGGTTGTTTCCTTGGGAGACCACACTTGAGCTGCGATGCTGCATGTGCCAAGAACACGTAGAATCCCTGTTTGGAGTTATCTTTGAAATGATGCAAGGAAAGAGGGCTTACAACCTCATAGTCAGGTCTTTTTTTTTTTTACACCACCCATCCCCAGAGGTAGTCCCAAGTCCATCACCCGTTTTATTTATCGGACTTATCTTCTAATGCTCTTTAGCTGTTAAAAAAAATCACTTGATTAAAAATAAATCTATCCTTACAGGACAAAGACTTAACAATACTGAGAAAGTGTATAAGGAGACTGTTTTCAAGGATGGTTCTAGAAATGTTCTGAGTAAGGCCAGCTTCACTAGACTAAACATACGCCTTCCCAAGGTGACTACTTCAAAGGCAGCAACACCCATCTGGGGGCATAAGCTCCTGTACTTGTTCCACTGTCAATGTAAAATATGTATATGGTCAAACAATTCCATTGTTTTCGCAACACATTTAAGTAGAAATTGGTTTATAAAATATTGGGGCTAAAATCAGACCTCACCATGTAATGGCTGTACAGTTGGAAAATGTTCTGCAGCGTGTGATGGAGATAACACACTACACAGTCCCGCATAGGGCGCATGCCCCTCAACTGTAACGCTAGCGATACGTCCTATAGAGTTGGAGATGGTACTACTTCATCTTTGTATGGGTCAAGACATGTATCTTCTGTTTACCACTCAGGGCAGGTTTAGAAGGATAGTTCTGGGTCTATCCTTTCTGGATTTGGCCAGATGCTTTCTTCGTCAGCATCTGAACCAGGTGACAGCCTTCTGGAAGCTGCATTCACTCATTCTCACCATTTAGTGTAAGCCCAGCCTTCTCACTTTATCTAAAAGCATGCTCATGGGCCCTATCCTGAACAGAGAAGCTAGGGACTACATCCAGATTTTTCCAAGGGGGCTCGTTTTCCAGCTGCTCGTGACATCTGTAGTCATTGGCATCATCACTTGGAACCTAGCCCTGTCTGGAAGTAGAGAAAGCTGGGTCACAGCTAGACCATAGCCCACCTCCAGGGTTTTCTGTACTGGTGTGGACTCTGCACCTCAGTCAGGTGGCTGGGTCACACGTCCCAGCTGCCCAGAAGGCCTGCTGGGAGGAACCTGGGCACAGAGCCAGATCCTGGCTCTGGCTGTCCACTTAAGCAGCTGATTGAACCCATACAATCAGGTGGTCTCTGTGCTTCCATTTTTCAATTCTTTAGGTAGGGAAGGTGCCTGTTCTGTTTACCTTTTGGAGGTACTTTGAAGTTGGAGTTCATTCATGAGACTGCATTATATGGGAGGTGATGGAGGAATACCTCCTACATCTGGTTTTATAACAGTTGCTCATCACCCCTCCTTTGAGTTAAGGAAGAAAGAGGCCGTGAATTCCGGGCATTAGCACACTAAACAGTGGTAGAGGCCCTAAAAAAAGGATGCAGTTTCTCGGAGGCTTCACAACCTGGAGCAGCCAGCTGGGTGTTACCATATATAACCTGAAACTCTTGACTCTTGTGTACCCACGAACAGTCTTCTGTAACAAATTGCAGTGTCTGTGTACGGTCTTCCCGTTATCTAGTAGTAGCATCTTAAAACTGGTCAAAACTTGAATGCCAATAGCTCACTCAGAATATATGATTCTATATTGGGAAAATGTCTTTATGCTGTCTGATTGATGATGGGTCTGGGGTTGCCAGAATGTGGATCTGGGGCTTTCAGTCTTTAGGATCTGATAAGCATAGAAGTGGATGATAAGCTCCTAGTGTCACAATTACAGGCTCATGGCTCCCTGCTAAGAGGGCATCCCGTGACAATTGGGCACAGGGTGAAGAGAAGGAGAAAGGTCTGTGGTAGTTTTCTGACATTCCAGTGAGAGAGAGAGAAGAGATTGGAATCATTTGGAGTTCGATCCACTCTAGTGGGGAGAAGGAAGAAATGGCTCTTCTGTGGGTTGTTTTAATGAAAGAAGCAGGAAAATATATTGGTAAGAGGTAGGTCTATTAAAATTACTCTGTATAAATAGGACACATGGGTTCCCATCCACCTCTGTTAAAATGGGAGAGACATGCCTCTTCCCTTCTCTAAGGCCTGATAGATGCTGGTCTTGAGAGCACTCTGAGTGTAAATCAGGAGACTGAAGCAGGTAACTGGTGCTTCCAAGATCGTCCAAGTAGTAGCTGACCCTCCCGGAAGCAGAATAGCCTGTGTGGGGAAGCCCAGAGCCATAGCTCTCTGAGGTGGGTTTTAGGTCGTTTCAGAGAATGAATCCAGAGTCAGCAAAACAGGCCACTTCAGCTTATCGCTTTCTTTTGCCCCTGGAGGTGAGGCTTCGGTGTGCTGTCAGTCTGTGCAGACGTTTTGGGAAGAGCCCTGACAACAGCCGTCCTTGTCACTGTCCTTGAAGTTGGTGTTCTTAGACCTGCTGCTGTAGCCTGATAGGAACCCCGGTGCTGTTTTTGACTGCCTCTGAGACTCCAGATGCGATCATGGACTTAAAATGTTTCACCTGAAAGACCATCCCTCTCAGGAATATATTGTTTTAATCCTTTCTTAAAACTATATTACACTTCCTTTCCAGGTCTGTGGTTGGACCCTGCAGCTCTCCCTTCTGAAATTCACAAAGCAGAATACAAAACGTTCCTTCAGGCCTTTCAGTTTCCTTGTCCAGGTGTGGTTCCCATGCCAGGATGAGGCACTATCCTGGGCCTGGTGCTGGCATCCCAACCAGGTGGCAGTCTTGCTCTGTCGTTTCCTGTTCACTGAGGCTCCAAGGCAACACTAAGTCACCTACTGAGCCAGATTTGAGGCCACAGGAATAATAGCATCCCGTAGGCCAGTGCAGTCCCCGTGTTAGAACTGAGGGATCTAAACCCCAGAAGCCAAGGTCACTTAGCTGGTCACCTGCAAGGCTGGGGCCCGGGGAGTCTGGCTGCCATCCATTCAGCATGCTTCCAGAGGTGGCTCTGTTCTTCTGTGGTGTCTAGCACTTGCTGCCATCTTGGACCTTCCCTCTGCCCATCCCCCTCTGCTGAGCCTCTGCTCTGGGTTAAAACACCTTCAAGCCTTTCAAGCCGGTGTTGATGTGCCAGCTGTGAAGGATTCAGCGCTGGGATGGTGTTCAGGTGAGAGCCCCAAATGCATATAAGATTTCTATGGTGCCAGCAGGCTCATGGCCCATGTCCTCCTTAGACCACCTGAGATCACTTAGCCCTACTTCAACCCATCAGGGATCAGATGTGAGGAGGAGCCCCCTACACAGCTGACTGAAAGCTTCCTTGGCCCCAACTTTCCCTCGCTGTGAAATGTTTTGGGTTTGTGGAGACCTCCGTGGGCCTTGGCAGAGGCCAAGGGCTTGAAGGCCCCAAACTTCTCCCATCAGGCACCCCTGAGGGGGAATCCTGAAGATACACATCTTCTAGTTGCCATCAGCCACAGGTAAAAGTTTCCTCCCACTTCCAGTTCCACAATGCATCCCCCTTGCAGTCGGCCACTAGGCGCAGAGTCTTCCTTGTAGCCCAGGTATCAGCTGGGCACCTCCTGCCCCTCAAGATCCAGACAAATCTGGTAACTGGGACTTTGGATCTCTGTGATTTCTAAGGGACTTGTATTTGGGCAGTCACTGCTGCGTCCAGAACTCTGCTACCTCATTTTAAGCAACAGTGGTGCGTCATGCGTCTGCTGCATCAGCTGAGACAAAGCTCGGTTCCTTCCCTCATTTCCACACATACCAAAATTCAGATGAGTCCATGTGTGTGCGTGCCCATGTGCCTGTGTATTTCAATGATGGGGAAGGAAGTGGGAGATGTTCCAGCAATGAAGACACGGCACCCCATTCATCAGATGCTCTTGTGATACACTATAGAGGAACCCCCTCACCTTCCACTCCACATGCTACCTGTCTCCCTTGGGATAAAGCAAATCCACTTATGTTTTCATGTACAGCCGTATCTCCATTCCTATTCTTAATTTGATGCCTGTCAACACCCTTTCCTTCATGATTTCACCTTGTACCATGGGGGGCTTACTAAAGACATTTTCCTGGACAAAGACGGCTCCTTCCTCGAAGGAAACTTGCATGTCATCTCTTAAGGTGATGCATTTTTCATCCCCACTACACTAGCCAAGTTATGCCAACAACTACATTCACCACTAGCTGTCGGAGTCATCCCACTTTACGGAAGGCAACATGGACTTGTGGAAACGGTGCCAGTTTGAGCTAGACAGTCCCAGTTCAAATGCTGACTCATTGACTTACAGCTTCTGTGACCAAGGGAAAGTCACTTAATCTTGCTAAACTTCTGTTTCATCACCTATAAATGTGACAAACACAATCATGGATGTAAAGCACTTAACCATATGCCTGACTTTCAGCAGGTTCCTCTCCTTTGGCTTCCTCCGCTGTCAGCTATCAAACAGTGTCTGCCTGTGGATCATGGCTCAACGCCAAGGGATGAAAGCTGGCAGACAGCAGCCTTACAGCTGGAGAAAAGAGATGCCGGGGAGGGTGCGGAGGGCTGGCGGCTGCTCAAGCATGCTGTGGCTTAGGCTTAATGATTGGAAGGTCCCATCCTGCCTCGAGATTCTATGATGCTATAGTGTAAGATATAGGGGGTGTATTTGGCTTCGAAAAGTCCTGGAGGAATAGCTGCCTCCAACAACTGGGAGGCTGGAAAGCTGATGAGCAGTCTGACCTTGGGTGATTTAGCACCTGGTTTCTTTGGCTCTTCCTGTATTAGGTTTGCTGGCTTTGCATCAAATGGAAGGAGGAGGTGCCAGGGCCTTGAATTAAATATGTCAAACAGAGGGTAGGAAAGTGCAGAAGGCCGGGGGTCCACTCAGGCAACTCTAATAGTCCAACAGCACCATCTGGACTTGGCAGGGATGGCAGCCCTGAGATCAGAGGGAACTAGCCCATAAAGCCGCTAAAATTCTGCTGAATGGGACTCACAGAATCCCCTATTTAGAAAGAACTCTGATCTCCGATAAGGGGAGAGCTGAGGCTTTTAACTACTCTGCAGAGCTAATACAAGTCTTGGTAAAGGCAGGACTGGATGGGTAGTTGTCAGGTTCAGTCCCACCTGGAGGTGCCTGGAGTACCGGTGGGCTGCTGCAGCAGCCCAAGAACAGGCTGTTAAATTTTGGGGAATTTTATGACCTGGTTGTTAAACACAGCCATCATTAAAAATTATCAATAAATTATATAAACCTATAACTAAATACACTATATTAAAGACATAGGTTTAATACTCAAAATTCATCACTTTCTGATTTCAGTACATTTTAGTATCTACACTCTTGAGGTTTTTGACATGTATTGTATTTCTGTGGTGGAAATACCACATAATGGTGTGCTATGTGTATCTCTTCTCAACGCCACTGTTCAGTGACATCACACTGGTAGCTTGAAGCAAGCCCCAGCTTTCTACCCCACAGAGAAGGGAAAATCTGCCTATCACATTACCCCCCGCCCCGCCCTGTGGAGAGCACTTATCAGCACACCACAGCCCCTGGGTGACTGAGAAAGAAATCAAATACAACTGTAATAGCATAGTTAATAAAATATAATTTTTAAAAAGAAATTGATAAGCATTGAAACATCTTAGTTCTAGGCAGGTAGCCTGTGCAATGTAAGTCTCAGAAGCCAGTGCCCTGGGATAATGCGCAGAACTGATGTGGAGTAAAAGGACACTTGAAAGCACTCCTTTTCAGTTTGTTCTGCCTTGCCTCTGTTTTTCACACGTGAGAAATCAGTTGAATTTGCTCCTAAACTTACGGAGTGACTTTCGAGGTTCTGCCTCACCTGTGGGCTGTACTTCAACTACGTTCTCTCCTGAAAGTGAATGATAGTTTCCCTGCCTCATTGTCAACCCAAAAATGTGCTGTAAAAAATCATATCTTAGGCACCAAAAGAGCTCATTTCCAAGTGATTTATACAGCAATAACAATGTTAACTTGTCCAACAGAGAAGAAATCATTTATAAATGATTGTTTTGCTGTTTTTGCTTTTTATTAAAATTATTACTGTGGAACAGAATGCTTTGTTTGCCTTTGTCCCCAGAATTCTGTGTCTTTTGGTTGTTCTTTTAAAGTAGAATCACATGCTGAATCCACATTTTATTATAGTCATACTATAAACTGAAGAAAAACCTTCACGGAAACTTCATCCTATTCACTTGCACACCAGCTGCATTCTGAAAAACCATAATTTTCCTTTCAAACACAGATTGCCTTCTGAATCATAATATTGCCAACTCTCAACTGTCAAGATGATGGAGGAAAATACTAATGCAGATGGTATGAGCTTGTCATGGGCCTGCTCAGCATGCTCTCCTGGACTGACAAGTGAATTAAGACTCAAATAGTAAGTGAGAGCTGAAAGCCATTAAACACCGATGCGTGGCGCAGTAAGGCCCCAGGGGACTGAAAGAATCTGTCCCAGAGAACTCTGACAGGTGGGGCTGAGCCCTCGGGCCTTGTGTCTGCAGATATTTCCAAAGGTTTCCTGGGAGAAACAGTGATAAGACCTTTAGGAACTAACTATGGTCGGCACAGGTCCGGGACCCTGTGAGGGCAGGGAGCCTGAGCTGAGCGAGCTGAGTCATGGGGATAATGTTGCTCACGACCCAGAATGATTTGGGGCTGTGCTACTCTGTCCTACCTACCGTTCAACCCAAACACCGGGGGTGGGGGTGGGGGGTGACCTATACTCCTTTTCAATTTTATATGAAAATCTTCAAAGTAGACAAAAGTAGAGAGAATAATTTAGTAATTTCTCCAGGTTTTAAAACTATCAAAAGCTTCTATTTTTAACTCATATATTTCTTTTTCTTAAGCATTTTAAAGCAAATCCCACAGGCCATGTCTTTTCTCCCCTGCATACGTCAGCACGCATCTCTTTTTTTAAAGAGGGTATTTCTTTAAGCCTTCACCACGGATAACAAAATGAACAGTAGTGCCTTCATACCATCTAATTACCAGTCAGATTCCCCAGGTGTCTCAAAGAACTGCACGGAGCCTTATTCCAGCGTGTGTGGCTGGGCAGGAGGTACTTTGAAAGGGGTGGTGATTGTTTCCCTGCCATCCTGACGGTGGCTTTGGCAGAAATCAGGCTGCAGACACTTTTCCGACGTGTTGGACCTTGGAATTTCCTCCCCTCAAGGGATGAGGCTATGAAACATCCCGTCTATTTTCCAGTGTCCCGCGGTCTTCCTCTGGGACGGCTGCAGCTTCCGTGGTGCTGGCCCCCACCTGGTTGTCACACGGGTCCCCTCTTCACTGCTTCCCCTGCAGCTGTGTCTCTCACTGCAGGGGTTTCCTAAACCAGGGAACAGGCTCCTCCCAAGAATTACTGTCCTTCCACCACCCCCAACCGCCTGTACCCTCAGTGAGTCACCGCTCTTCAGAGCTCCCAAAGGGCCTCGGCTTCTCCGTTTGTTAGAAAACTGGGTGAGCCTCTCCAGGGTAAGGCAGAGGTCACGTGAGCAGCAGCACGCAGTGTCACATCTGAAGGTTCTCCTCTGACTAAAGGGACGTGGCAACTGAGTGCACTGCTTGCTCAGAAATCTACTTCTATAAAGAACATTATTAAGACAATTGGTAAAATCTGAATAAAGTCTGTATTTTATCATCTGATAGCATCATGTCAATGTTAACTTCCTGATATTATTATATTTATGAGACTATGTAAGAGGGTGTCCTTATTTTTAGAAAATACGTATTAAATATTGAAGGACAAAGGGGCAGCCCTGGCTGGTGTAGCTCAGTGGATTGATTGATCAGGGGCTGTGAACCGAAGGGTCAGCCATTGGATTCCCAGTAAGGGCACAAGCCTGGGTTGCTTGTGGGCCAGGTCCCCAGTAGGGGGCGCGTGAAAGGCAACCACACATTGATGTTTCTCTCCCTCTCTTTCTCCCTCCCTTCCTCTCTCTCTCTAAAAATAAATAAATAAAATCTTAATAAATAAATAAATAAAAGGACAAAGGGGCAAAATGTCTGCAACTTACTTTCAAATGATTCAACTTGCTTTAAATGATATTAATGGGCATCCACAGAGAGAAAACAATAAAGCAAATGCAGCAAACTGTTAATATTTGGGGAATCTGGGTGAAAGGTATGTGGGAATTCTCTGTGTAAATAGTCTGAGTAAATCTGAAATTACGTCAGCCTCCTCTGCTGGGTCCACCCTTCTCTATTAAATGTTCAGTTTCAAGGCATTTCCTTAGGCTCTCTCCTCTTCCCCATGAGATCTTCTGCGTTTCCACGGTATTAACTGCCATCTACACGATACTCTCAATCTTTCAAACCCGAGCTTCTTCTTTTAATGTCAGATTGCATGTCCAGTTGCCTACCATTTCATCTCTTCTCAAATGTCTCATAAATGTCTCAGACTCTCCATGCCCCAATCTGGATTTGCATTCTTATCTGTCCCCCACAAGCTCGCTCCTCTCCCAGGGCCTCCTCACCTGAGCGCACAAGGCCAACAGCTTGCTCAATCAGAAAAAGGAAAAATTCCGGTAGTCATTTTTGGGGGCTGTCTTTCCCATCCCCTACCTCCAATTTTGTTTCTTGTGTTGAAACTTGACTTTCAAACTATTAATGATAATTTTTTATTGAAAAAAAATTTTCTTTGTTCATTTACATGTTCTGGAAGATCTACAATCCTTACAAAGGTTTGCAAGCAAGGGACAATGTTTATAATGTAGCATCTTGGTTTTATATCCTGGTCTCAATTTTTATTTAAAAAATAAATAAAAGGACAAAGAGGGGAAAATGTCTGCAATTTACTTTCAGATGATTCATATTAATGGGCGTCCACAGAGAGAAAATGATAAAGCATTACTTGTATGCTTTTAAAGTCCCCTGCTGTTTAAGTATTTATTAACTATTGAAACTATGTGTATGCATACATATAAAATACAATATTTATCTCCATCACATTATCAATTTTGGTGAATATCAGGAAAGACATACTTTTCCTATCAAACAAAATGATGACATGATTTATCACTTCAGTGATGCTTTATTGTTTTTCTTGAGCATTTACTTTCCCAAATGTTTGTTTCATGTGACCTATTGTTCTTGAGGGATGTTGTACTTCCAGAGCCATTATGAATAAATACAGGGGCACCTTGCCCTGAATTCTGTAGTGGAACCTACTGGTGGTGAGCAGTTTGGTCCTAACCCTGGTCATCTGAGGACCGACTGCACTGCACAGGCCCATAGCGAGGTGGCGGTAATTTGTTATGCAGCGGGACTGCAGGACGACCACTCCGAGGGAGTTTGTGCTACACGCAGGTCCACAGACAACATGACACAGTCCGTAACACTGCATATGTCCTTGCTAGTAGAAAAAAATTAGGCCTTTTAAGGATGATCCCTGGGCTCTGCACCTGCAAATGCTGCTGAAGGAGTTTAGGAAAAATACGATTACCTTGCGGGAAAGTAAGAGACACTGTTATCTCTGCAGAACTCCTGGTGCCCTTCAACCTGTGTGTACCTTTTTGGGTCAAGTAAACCACATTTCATAGAGATCTTCAGAATCCAGATGATGCCCTGCATCTCTGTATAATGTATGAAAACAAAATACACTTCATTGAAGAGTCAAAAAATGAGGGCAAAAATAAAACATTTTTAGATTAATGAAAGAAAGAAAATCTAAGAATTTGCCATCAGCAAACCCTCATTGTAGGAAATACTGAAGGATTTATTAGTAATGTAAGCCCAGATAGAAGGTGTGAAAAGCAAGAAAGAATATGACTACTTTATAAAATAATAATTATGACTTCTGGGTTTAAGATATATTTGAAATAAATAACAGTGATAATATATAAGTTAGGGGAGAGTAAATGGAGTTAAGTTTCAAATACCTTGTATGCCCAGAATAAGAGTAAACATTCTGAATAACTTCAGATTTTGATGTTAGAAATGAATACCTGAATTTCTGAGCTACACACTAAAATAATAGAAACACGATATATTGTATAAGTTACAAATTAGCAGATAGGGGAGAAAATGGAATGAGAAAAAATAATCCAAAAGAAAGGGGGAAATAGAACGTGCAGGACAAATACAAGGCACACAATAAGATCATAAATGTAAACCCCAAACTTTACAATATAAATGAAACACAAGTGGATGAAATGACTCTTTAAAAATCACAGCTGTGGGGTATGGGAGGTGGAAGAGGGCAAAGGGGACAAGTGGGACGGAAAGGGACTCTGAGCGATGGGCGCACGATGCCGTGTGCTGATGATGAGCTGAGGTGTACACCTGAAAGCCGCATGCGTTTGTTAACCAATGTCACCCCAGTACGCTCAATAAACACAAATAAATACAATAAAATCATGACTTAAAACTAAAATAAATAAAATAAAAACTACAGCTATGAAAATACCTATTATTTTTAGTTACACCCAAAACATAAAGATACAGATTGTTTGAAAGTAAAAGGTTGCAAGAAGAAGTATCCAGTGTTTCGTCAGGGTTTAGTCGGGGAAAACAGAAGCCTCTGTAGGCATGTCGAGTGAAGAGATTTATTTAATCCAGAGAATTAGAGGCTTCCACAACCTTTGGAATGTATGGGGCATAAAGATCAGGGAGCAAAGGTCAGCAAGCCGTTTTCATACCAAATCTGCTTTCAAGAAAGCAACAGTAGGCGATTCTCAGGAAGATTAATGACTGCTCCTCATCCAGCTTCCAAATCTTGAGTAGTCTGCCCCTGGTTGGCTGAATTTCATCGAGGATCATAAAAGGAAAGAGGTCCTGGGAACTATAGTTCCTAGCTTACCCTTTCAAGCAGAGGTAAGTGATTGCCTCGCTTACAGAGCAATCCAACCGAAAGGAAACAGGTGTAGCCATGCTGCTATGAAACCAAAATAGGCTCTAAGGCCAAAGCATTACTAGAGATAAAGAGAAGCACTTCATGATATAACATATAAAGATTTAATTTGTTATATTTAATTAATAAAATATAACGTTTGAATTTGCACTTGCCTAATAACAAAGCCTCAAAATATATAAAGCAAAAATTAACAGAACTAGGATAAACAGAAACATACACAATCATACTGAATGAACTTTATATGCCTCTCTCAAATTTAAACAAAAAACTCAGGAAGGATATGCAAGGTTTGACAACATGAACAAGTCTGACCTAATGGACATATACGGGACACTGTGCCCTGTAACTCCATTCCCTTGTAGCTCACACCGATCACTGACAAATATTGGCCATATCCTCAGCCACAAAGAAAATCTCAACCACCTGGCTGGTGTAGCTCAGTGGATTGAGCGCGGGCCTGCGAACCGAAGGATCGCGGTTCGATTCCCAGTCAGGGCACATGCCTGGGTTGCCAGGCCAGTTCCCGGCAGGGGACATACAAGAGGCAACCGCACATTGATGTTTCTCTCCCTCTCTCCTTCCCTTCCCCTCTAAAGATAAATAAATAAAATCTAAAAGGAAAAGAAAAAAAAGAAAATCTCAACCAATTTCTAAAAGTCAAAATTGTACACAGCATATTTTATGACCTCAAAAAATTAAGCTAGGAATCAACAACAAAGAAGTCAAGTCACCTTCTTTTAGAAAATAAAAATCCTATCTCTAAATGACTCATGAGTCACAAAAAATTAAGACACATCTAGAACAAAATGACAACAAAAATGCTGCAGTTTAAAATATGTGGGATCAAGTAAAGCAGCATTTGGGGGAGAATTTATAGTCTACATGCAAGTGTGAGAAAGCAGGAAGACTGAAAATTAAATTACTACGACATGATGAAGAGGAAAATCAGTCAATATGAATAATAAATTTAAATGATAATTTTATAAATTTACTTAATGGGGAAGAATTCATGAACAAGAATTCAGGGGAAGAGAGAATAGATAATGGCAGGGGAGAAAGGGACGATGAATGTATGGTAAAGGAAAGAACTAGAGTTTAATGAAATGCACTTTAAAGGACTTCTATAGAACAGGGAAGTTATGATATTTTCTTTTAAATTATCTAC
Organism: Glossophaga mutica; assembly: GCA_039655065.1. Taxonomy (NCBI): domain Eukaryota; kingdom Metazoa; phylum Chordata; class Mammalia; order Chiroptera; family Phyllostomidae; genus Glossophaga; species Glossophaga mutica. The sequence goes on from CM077307.1 coordinate 28,551,954, forward strand.
CAAGAGTTGTTGATCCTCCTCCGCACAACCCCCCACCCCACACACGAATCTTCACTAAATATCTATTTGAAAGAGCTAACTCATATTTGAGGTTGCAGGGTGAGAATCAAGAAGAAGGAAAGGCTGTGTCCCTAAAGAGACGAAAAAACAACTCCGAGATGAGCCGAGGAGAGTGAGAATGCAACTGCAGCTGCAAACCGAGTGACAGATGGCTGGGAGAAGAGCCAGGCCCTGGACTTCATATGCATCTTAGAGAAGCACAAGAATGCCCAACGTTATGGAAGGGGTTCCCAGCAGATTCTACCTAGACCTTAAGGGATGGGGTGGTCTACTGACCTATTTTCACTACGTATCTGAGTAAATTAATTCACAGTGAGGACCAAAACTCTCCAACATGTTCTTGACTTGCATATCCTCTTCCTGGGTAAAAATCGACCCAGGTGTGCTAATGGGCAGGCTGTTTGACAAGTCTGGAGCTAGAAAAAAAATGCTAAGTGACCATGGCCATCTGGGGGACAAGCTGATATGGCCGTGGCCACATCTAGGCCATTTTACAACAACGAATGAGGTTACAGGGAGATCAAGGTCACAAAGCTATTAAGTGAGACACTTGGGATTTGAACCCAGGCACATCTGACTCCAAGGCCTGCACTCTGTCCTCTACATCACAGGGGGCTTTCCAGAGTGCTTCTCTAGACAGTATAGATGGCTCTTGTCTGCTTCAAATCATTGTCTAGGAAGAGAAAGACACCAGCCTGGAATGGTATCTCAGCCTGTCTGAACCGCGGCTCCTTGCAAGGCTCAGCACCTTCTCTGGCAAAGACCTATGGTTTATGTCTGCATTTTGTTATTTATTTTCACAATCTCTCATATCTTTTTTGACCCTCTATTTCTCCTTCACTGCCTTCTTTTGCATTAAGTGGATCTTTACTAGTATATTTTAACTCCTTTGTTGATTTTAAACTATTTTTAGAGTAATTTTCTTAGTGATTGATCTAGGAATTATAAGGGACATTTTAATCACAAACTACCTCAGATTAATGCTAATCTAATTCCAGTAGAATAGGGAAACTTCCCTCCAATATAGCTTATTCCCTATCCCCTTTTTTGGGCAAAGATCTTTGGAACATGCATCACTGGGAGACTTCTGGGAAATACGATATACTATTTGCAGTTTAATTACAAATACCTTGTTAGTGAACTGACAGCACATTACTCAAAGTTGTACAAAGTCAATGATAAACCAAGTGCAAAGGTCATGATAAACAGGTTTTACTGATTTCTATGTCTAAAGCTCTATATCCCTTCCCACATGCTGTGCAAGAATAAAAATGCACTTTGTGTGAAGTCACAGGGGAAGAGGGCGGAACGTCAGCAATTTGTGGACCAACAAAGCAGTTGTGCAAGACTGGAATATATTAGATGTGCAATATATCCTTGAATGGACTCTGATGCAGAACCCATGGGCCACTAAGTCATGCGCTGAGCTTCTTCAGCTGAGATGAGATTTAGTAAGTCTTGGATGGCGTTTTGTTCATGGACACTGAGCTGTTTTTCTTTAGCTAGATTGAAGGCTCTCATGGCATATTCTTGTGCCTAGAATAGAATTGCAGCGAGAAAAGGAAGTTGTTACAGGGGAGCATTATGCTGGGAAGCCCCACCTGTACTCAATCCCAGAAACATGAGAAAGGACCCATCAGCTTCTCACACCAGCCACCGAGCTCTTGTTGGAAGCCTGGGAACACACACTGGGTCTGTACAGCTAGCCACACGTGTGTGGGGTGGGGAGTGGGCACCAGGAAAAGCACCTGGCTTGACAAACTAAGTACACCTTCCTAGCAAAGTGAGATTTTGTAGGCTCTTAATTAGGGCCTTTTGAACCAATGTTGGCAGGAAGAGAGACGACAGGTGCCAAAAGGAAATTGCCATCCTGGGGGAACTCACTAAATGAGTGTAGTTAAAGCTACTGCTCCATTTCTGCAAGGACTCCCCAGAGCCCCCCTGCCCTGCAGGCTTCCTAGCACTGCCCCAGAGCCCATTTACCCATGCAACCCTGGGAAGCCCCTCATAAGGGAAGAAGATGATCCTGTTTCCATTATGCAGGCTGGACACAACCAATGAAACATGTCATGAGCATGTGAACTTTCTGGAGTGAGGGTTTATTCTTAGGGCAAAAGCTAGTACAATCGGGCAGTATATAGCTGGCTTCAACTAGAAGAATTTCTACCTCCATTTTAGACAGGCTGCTTTTCTAGGGAAACTTGCCTTTGAAGAATTCATCATTAAGTAGTAAAGCATGACCAGGATTTTCAGAACAAAGACAGTTTTTTGGGAAGCTTTGTCAGATGTAGACTCTCGAATGTTTAAGATTGAAGTCAGGATCTGAATGGCTTCTGCTTCCTGCGCTTCATCTGCAATGGAAAGGAAGGAAAGAAGGAACAGGTCCCGAGGGGGCAGCTGAGTCTCCCCTCACGGATAAGCAGTGAGCTGTGAGGGCGGCTGGCCTCCCGAAGCCTCCTCCCAGGGACAGGGACATTTCGGGAGGCAGCACAGACCACAGCAAGTTCTTCACCAGGACAACTGCTGCCACATGCAGAGCAGGAAGCCGCGCAGCTTCAGGCAGCTCTCCAGCTTTGTCTAGCATGTCATTATCAGAGTAACCTAAAAAAATGCTCAGTCCCAATGCTGCTAAGATTTCTCTCTTTCTGAGTCCTAAATCCGATCTCTCAGGGGATTTGTCACAGTGGGATTCCCTGGGCCCAACTCAGCTTCCACTCTGGCAGGAGCAGGGAGCAGGATTGCTTGCAGCTGCAGCATCTTAATTCTTCTTCCCCCAATCCAAAGATATTTAAGGAACAGCCTTTCTACTTACAATTTCCCCCAGCAGTTTTTGGATCTACTTTAGTCACCATTTATTGACTTACTATGAGTTATGATGGGCCAGATACTTAAAAGCAATTTTCAAGTACAGCAAGTCCCAAATAACATTGTTTTGTTCAACATCATTTCACTATAACATTGACGAGAGAAAAATGATACCCAGCGGAAGCCACTCTCTGTGTGGAGTTGGCTCATAACTGTGTGGATTTTCTCCTGGTCCTCAGTCTTCCTCCCACATCCCAAAGATGTGCACATTAGGTGATTGGTGTTTCTAAGTTGTCTGAGTGTGAGTGAGTGTGGATGTGTGTGTAAGTGGCCCTGCAATGAAAGGAGTCCTGTCCAGTGTGGGTGTACACCTTGTGCTCTGAGCTGCCAGGATGAACTCCAGTTGCCCGTGAAATAGAATAAGTGGGTTGGAATAGAATGATATTACTTGTTTTTATTTATTTATCTTAAATATATGCATAGCTCACACTTATTTTAATGTTTAATATTAGAAGTGTTGGGACCTCTGGTCAAGATGGAGATGTAGTTAAACAAGCTTCACCTCCTCGCACAACCACAGCAAGAATTACAACTAGACCTCAAAATAAATAATATCTAGGACCATCAGAATATAGAGCTATATGGAAGTCTGACAACCAAGGATTTAAAGAAGCCACATTCATCCAGACAGGCCATACTACTAAGGCAGGAAGTCAAAGCGCTCTACTTAATACACAGAAACAAACACAGGAGGCTGCCAAATGGAGGAGACAAAGAAATATGGCCCAAATAAAAGAACAGATCAAAACCCCAGCAAAAGAACTAAATGAAACAGAGATAACCGACCTATCAGATGCAGAGTTCCAAACACTAGTGTTCAGGGTACTCAGAGAACTCATTGAGTACAGCAAGAAAATAAAAAAGGCCCAGGAAGAAATGAAGGTTACACTAAGTGACATAAAGAAAAATCTACATGGAACCAACAGTGGAGGGGATGAAGTCAAGAATCAAATCAACAATTTGGAACATAAGGAAGAAATAAGCATCCAACCAGAACAGCAAGAAGAAAAAAGAATTCAAAAAAATGAGGATAGTATAAGGTGCCTCTGATACATCTCCAAATGTAACAACATCCAAATCATAGGGATACTGGAAGGAGAAGAGGAAAAGCAAGAAACTGAAAACTTACTTGAAAAAATAATGAAAGAAAATGTCCTTAATTTAGTGAAGGAAATAGACATACAAATCCAGGAAGCACAGAGAGTCCCAAACAAGTTGCACCCAAAGAGGACCATACCAAGACACATCATAATTAAAATGCCAAAGGTTAAAGAAAAGAGAGAATCTTAAGAGCAGCAAGGGAAAAGCAGAGAGTTACCTACAAAGGAGTTCCCATAAGACTACCAGCTGATTTCTCAAAAGAAACTTTGCGGGCTAGAAGGGACTGGCAAAAAGTACTCAAAGTGATGAAAAGTGAGGACCTGCAACCTAAATTAATCTATCCAGAAAAGCTATCATTTAGAATCGAAGGGCAGATAAAGTGTTTCCCATACAAGATAAAACTGAAGGAGTTCATCATCACTAAGCCATTACTACATGAAATGTTAAAGGCACTTATTTAAGAAAATAAGAATATCAAAACATTGTTGATATGAACATTAAAATGGCAACAAATTTACAACTATCAACAACTGAATCTAAAAAAACAAACTAAGCAAACAAGCTAAACAAGGATGGAATAATAGATACGAGGGTTATCAACTGGGAGGGTGAAGGGGGAGAATGGGGGAAAAGGTACAGGGATTAAGAAGCGTGTGTTTTTAAAAAAGAAGCATAATTGATATATACAAAATAGACAGGGGGATGTTATGAATAGTACAGGAAATGGAGAAGCCAAATAATTTATATGCATGACCCAAGGACATGAAATAAGGTGGGAGAGATTGCTGGAGGGAATAGGGGCACCAGGTAGAGAGGGGCAAAGGGTGAAAAATTGGGACAACTGCAATAGCATAATTGATAAAATATATTTTAAAAAATATTAGAAGCGTTTTGGGTCTTTATTTAGGAGTTTGGTGATGTTTTTGTTACCAGAAATATGCTGTAGGAACTTAAGTCTTATTCCTATCAATTAGCCTATGGTAAAACTTGTTTCATTATACATTGTTTTGCTAAAGTCACAGTTTGTAAGAACCTATCTATCAAAGACACTGAGGACTTCCTGTGTTAAGCTTAGAGAAAAAGACAGAAAGGATATACACCATAATGTTAAGATTGGCTACCTTTGGACACCTATGATTTCCAAGTTTTCTGCTTTCACATGAACACTTTTATCATAAGAGAAAGCTCAGTAAAGTTATTAATGTTTTAAACTTTAACTTAAACGTCTCTTGTGGAAGAAGTCTTCCCTCTTCAACACCATTATCACTTCTTTGTTCTGGGGCTAGGCTTACGATATAATTTGCACTCGTAGAAATTTTCTTTTGGTATTTCAAATAGGCTGTCTCACCAACTACATTCTATGTCATTTGTAGCACACACTAGATCCTCCATCTCTGTATTATCTCAGAGGGAATGATATTGTACAGTGTGCTCTTCAACACTCAGCCCTGTGCTGAGCCTGGGGATGGCGAGACGATTCAGACTCATCGCTGCCACTAAGAAGCTCGCTGTCCGGTAAAGGAAGAGGATAGGGCATCAGGACTAATGAGTAATGTGACTTCTGTGTTGAGCCTGCCTAGGCTTAGGCACCTTGGAGGGATAACACATAAGACACGGATGCTCTACAGAAGTCACAGTGGGCTCTGGCAGGGTCTTTTTTCCTCCAAATCTGTCTCCTGAAAGGCTGTTTATGATGTTAGGAATCTGACTTCTGGTAAAATCCCTTTGATCCCCAGTCTCAGTTTCCCCATAAACCAGATGGGAGAGATGGCATGTGATCCATGGCAGAGAGAGCAGCTCTTCCCCCTTCAGGACAAGGCCCACAGACTGACAGGAAGTCACTGCTCTGCTTCGTAGGGAGAACTGCCACTTACCCAAGCCGGTGTCAGTCTCAAACCTTTTGCCCAGTAAATCTATTTGTTGGATGCGAGCCCGTGAGAGGGCTTGATAGTGATTGTTCAAATATTTGTTCCAGATCTCAGAGACCTGTTGGGAAAGAAGATGCAATCAGATACACAGGCCAGGTCTTCGCTAGCGGCCCACCAGCTGGGAGGGCAGCAGGGGGAAACCTGGGAGCCCGCACAGGCCTGGCCAAAGCAAGTGTGACAAGTGCTGGGCTGCAAAGGGCATGTGACTGATCTGCAGACAGCCCTGCTGGGGTCTAATAACAATGGCTACCATTTGTTGAGAACATATCACTGAACCTTTACATCCTCACAATGCGCAATTGAGGTACAGTCTTATTATTCCCATTTTACAGGGAAATAAACAGAGGCTCAGAGACGTTAAGATCACACTTGACTTTTGGTAAAAGCTGTTGTGTGGCACAGCCAGGAATTAAATTCAGGTCCGTCTGACCCTGAGGTTCATTCCATTCCAGCCACACCACAATGCCTCTTCCTCACAAGTGGACCTAAACTGCAAATAAACAGCCGCAGCACGAGAGCCTGTATCACACATGGCAATGGTTTCTTGCTGAGTGAGTTGTCACTCTGTGAACATAACCAACATTTTAATACGTTAGAAACAGTTTAAAATCTTTCCCATGTACAGGTGGAAATTTCAAGGGTCATTCATATGTTTTGATCCCTTCATATGACCTTTTGGCAATAATTACCCCTTAAAAACCTCATCTCCTTCTCTATTACATTCCTCAGTATGCCCATATTATCTTGGTCCTGTGGGTATGACAGAGCATATGGCACTCCATTTGGAGGGGTTTGGTTCTTATTGATCCATCACTTATTACTTGCTAATTGTCCTATGGATTCTAAGGATTGGTCTCTTTTGGGAGTGGAGAAACAGGAAGAAAGAAAATTGTTATATCAGGCTATGGGAACTTGGGCAAGTCACTTTATCTCTGTGTGCTTCAAATTTTTCATGAATGATCTGTTACCAGTTGTAAGATACTAGGCCAAAGTGTCAAGGCTCAGCTCCCGTATTCCCCAGCTCACCTTGGTGTACAGCGTATCTGCCAGGTCCATCTTATTAAGGCCAAAGAAGATATTAGCCAGGTGAAAGTAGCCTCCTGAGGTCCTGATGTTCTCTGTTCCAAATGCACAACTGGCAAAATAAATCTAGAGCAGAAGGAAGAAGGAGAGAGCTTGAGTTCTCTTTGCAAATCATGTATCTGATTTTAAAAAAAAGACTTGTATCCACAATGTATAAAGAATTTCTACAACAGCCCAATTAAAAATGGGCAAAGCCAGTCAGAGAAAGACAAATACCATATTATTTCACTCCTATGTGGGATCTAATGAAAAAACTAAACTAACAGACAAAATAGAGAGAGACTAATGGATAGAGAGCAGGCTGACAGCTCTGGGGGGTGGTTAGTGGGTGAAGGGAATTGAACGAAAGGGAAAAAGGACTCATGGACATGGACAATAGTGCGGTAACTGCTGGGGGGAGGAGATGTAAGCGGGGGAATGCTAATGGAAAAATACAATAAAAATCAATTTTAAAAAATGGACAAAGATCTGAACAGACATGTCTCTAAGAACATACAGCAATGGCTAATAAGCACAAGAAATGAGATACCACTTCTCACACACTAGAATGGCTCTAATCAAAAAGGCAGAATTCAACAAGTATTGTCAAGAATGTGGAGAACACGGAACCCAGTGCATTTTCGTACACTGCTGGTATGAAACTGAAATGATGCAGCCTCTGTGGAAAACAGTTTGGCAGTGCTCAGAAAGTTAAACACATAGTTTCTACATGACTCAGAAGTTCCACTCTTAGGTATATGCCCAAGAAAATGAAAACATATATCCGCACAAAGACTTGTATATTCTTAGCATTATTCATGACAGCCAAAAAACGGAAACAACCCAAACGTCCCTCAACTGATGAATGGATGAAGAAAATGTGGTCTATTTAGACAATGGTCTACTAATCAGCAATAAAAGAAATGAAATACTGATACACACAGCATGGATGAACCTCATAATAATTATGCTAAGTGAAAGGAGTCAGAAGCAAAAAACCATGTATCAATCTATTGATATCGGATGTCCAGGAAACACAAATCTAGACAAACAGAAAATAGCTGCCTGGGGCTGGGAGTGGGAAAAAGAAATGCCTGAAAATGGGTATAAGGGATCTCTTTGGGGCGATAAAAGTGTTGTAAAACTGGATTGTGCTAATGGCTGCATAACCGTTAAACTTACTGAAAAATCATTGAATTATACACTTCAAGTGGGTGAATTTTATGGTATGTGTCAATAAAGCTGTGCTTATTTTTAAAACTAGGCTGAAGATTCTGAGCTCGATCTAATTCTTAACAGTATGACCCAGCTCAAGACAGAAGTGGCCTCTGCTTCATTCGTCAGAGGGTGGAGACTATCTCTGCGTAGAGAAACACAGAGGAAGACGTGCGTGAGTCAGGCTCATGGGTGGAAATTTATGCACCCTCTAAATTATTTCCTGAAGAGAGTGTGATGAAAAGAATTATTTACAGAGACGTGGAAGGGTTAAGGAATCAACAAAAGCTAGAGGAGCACTGGGGACTTCAACAGCAAGGAATTATTACCGTCCTGACTCCTCAAAAAGCAAGGGGAGAAAGCAGGGTCACCAGGGCCCCTACCTGTCTCTCCTCCCAACCTTCAATCCCCTGCCACACCTCTCACTCTCCAAACACAACTGAAACCAGAGCAGTGGAGCCCAGGTTGCGTGGTCCATAAAAGTCAGCCTCCCAGGGCAGAGTAGGGCAGAGAATGCATTTGGAGTAAGGGAATATGGAGGCTAATCTGCACAAGAATGTCTCCATTGAGCCCTGGCCTGCCAGCTGCTCAGTAGGTTAGAGCATCGTCCTGATACACCAAGGTTATGAGTTTGATCCCTGGTCAGGGCACATACAAGAAGCAACCAATGAATGCATCAATAAGTGGAACAACAAGTCAACGTTTATTTCTCTCACTCTCTTTCTCTCGCTTCCTCTCACTCCAAAAAAAATCAACTAAAAAAAGAGTGTCTCCATTGGACTTATAGGCATTGTGCAGTGGCAGCCAATCAGAGGGAGGGTTACCCAGTGGAGAGGCTGAAGAGAGAAGCAACCTACATGAAGACTCATCCAGATTTCCGGCTCAGGAACTGTTCTCTCTGGTGATATTGTCCAACACTGAAATCCTAATTTTGGAAGAAACCTCAGAAATTTTGGAAGAACTGCTCAATCATCACTCTCATCCTATCTAACATTTGTAGAGGTTTATGGTTTATAAAGCACTTTCAAATACCACCAGCTCACTGAAATATAATAACCACACCCTAAAGTAGAGATATTGATGTTGTTTATAAAAATAATAGCCAAAGTGCAGTTCATGTATTGTCCCATTATTTACCTCTGCAATGACCCAATGAGGCAGAGACCATTTTATAATTTGAAAGAGGTTAAATAATTTGTTCAAGGCTATGTGGCTGGTCAAACCACTGAGCTAGAGCTAGAAGTAAAGCCCTTCTCTCAACTAGCGTCCTGTTCTGCCTCCCTTTATCACCCTCAGAGCAATGGAGGCTTGGAGCAATGATGTGACCTGGCCAAGGCTGCACAGTGAGGAAGTGGAAAGGCTTGAACTCAGGTTGTTAAAATTGTGTCCTTGCTAATACCCCACCAAAAAGTTGGTAATAGACCAAAAAGTTATAGAGAAATGCTCAGTTTAAAAAAAAAAATGAACAGAGCTGCTCTCAGAAATATTCAGGTGTTATAATTTAGATTGTTTACATCATTGGCCAGATGATAACGGGCTTCCTCGTAGTTTTCCTTAGCCATAAAGAGGAGTCCCAGGTTCCGATGCAGTAAAGAGTGGGTGGCATAAGGACATTCAGTTGATTTGAGGACTGTCCACTGGGCTTGGGATAGATATTCCTCAGCCTGGACGATCCGGCCCAGACCTGTCCAAAAGAAGGAAAGATTATAATCCATACCCTGGCCAGAAAACACATGACGAAATATGCCATCACGCATTCACTCATTTACTCAGTAACTCAGACCTATACTAACACACAAAAACTTGTTCGTGAAGGTTCATAGCAGCCTAACCAGAACAGCCGCCCCCTCAAAATAGAAACAATTTAAATGTCCATCAAGTGATGAGTAGAATGCAAAACGTGGTCTATCCACATCCATGGAATATTATTCAGTTATGGAAAGGAATGAAATACTGACACAGGCCACAACGTGGGTGAACCTTGAAAACATTATTTTAAGTGAAAGAAGCCAGACACAAAAGGCTATATATTGTATGATTCCATTTATATGAAACATCCAGAATAGGCCAAGCCACAGAGACAAGGCAGATTAGTAGTGTCCAGAAAATGTGGATATGGGAAAATGCAGTGTGACCGCTAATGTGGATGTGGGGTTCCATTTTGGATTTACTAAAATGTTCTGGAATTCAATGTAGTGATTGTTGCATAATCTGCTGAATATACTAAAACTGCTGAATTATACTTTGAAAGAGTAGATGTTATGGTATATGAATTATATGTACATGTATGTACAAGAGCTTATGTTAAATGATGGGGATTCAAAGATGAATCAAAACCATTACCTTTGAAAAATGTATAGTTGGGTTGGGGGAATGAATGAATGAATATGTGATATGAAAACAAATATATATATAAAATAGTGTAAGTACAATAATAGTAACATCAGAAGGTTTGAAGAGGTGGAGAGTACAAGGTGTTTCATTCTATGAACAGGATGGACAAAAACACTGGAGTGGGGAGAAGCATGGTCCATGCTCTGGACTGAATGTTGTGTTCCCCCAAAAAGTCAGAGGTTGAAGCCCTAATCCCCAAAGTGAGGGCCTTTGGGAAATCATTAGGCCATCTGAATGGACTCCTTATTAGTGCCTTTATAAGAAGTATAAATGATTAGTGCCTTTATAAAAAGAGACACAAGAGAGTTAATCTCTTTCTCAGCTATATGAGGATATAGCAAAAAGTTGGTTGTCTAGAAGCCAGGAAACAGGCCCTCACCAGACACCAAACCTGCCAGTACTCTGATCTTGGACTTCCCAGCCTCCAGAACTGTGAGAAATAAATGTTTGCTGTTTAAACCACCCAGTCTATGGCATTTGTTATGGCAACCAAACTAAGACAATGGGGAAAGTCTGGGCTGGGTTTTGAGAATGAATAAAAGTTTTCCAGATAGATGAGGAAGGGAGAGCATCTTAGGCAGAGGTAACATATATGCAAGGGCATGGATGTATGAAATAGAGCACCATATTTGGAGAATTATATATTGGTCTATGATGCTAGAGCACAAAAGTGTAACGGATAGAGTGGCAGGAAATGAGGCCAAAGAGGAGTCAAGGGACAGATTCCGGAGAGCTTTGTAAGTTGTGTCAAAGAGCCTGATGCATGTGGATAAAAATTAGAGGGTTTTCAGAAAGGAAGAGAGAATTAGATTTAGATTTAGAAGGCTCTTCTGGAGCCAGTGTGGAGGAGGAACCAGAGGGGTGGAAGAAAAGTGGAAGACTCACTAGAAGACTTTTGAAATAGTTCGGGCAAGCACTGATAAGAGTGTGAGTTAGGACAGTGCATGAAGATGGAAAAGACATGAAGAGACATTTAGGAGCCAGAATGGGCAACACATGGTCACTAAGTGACCATGAAAGTCCTCTTTATTTTTATTTTTTTAATTTATTGATTTTAGAGAGACATTGATTTGTTGTTCCACTTTATTTGTTTATGATTGATTCTTATATGTGTCCTGACTGGGGATCAGAGCACCAACCTTGGTATATAGGGATAATGCTCTAACCAACTGAGCTACCTGGCCAGGGCCTCTGATACTCCTATACTGTTGACACTGAAGACTTTTTGTTTAGCTGTAAAAATACACAACAGCTGCCTGCCTACCAGCTTGCCTCCTAGGGAGCTTGTGAGAACTGAATAGAAAAACCACTGGCAGCCTCTGCAGAACTACAAAGTATTTCATGTGATGGATGCTGCAGCAGAAACGGCACCAAAAAGGGTCAAGTGATGAGGGTATAAACCACGCATAAGGCAACCTTCTATTCTTTGTCCTTCCTCCCAGGCCTCCTTCATGTGTGTAAGCATTATTTCATTCAAGTTGCAATCATTTGTCCTATAAATCATTATATTTGTAGAAGAGGTGAAGGAGAAGCAGTCTACAAGAGGCAGCAAGTAACTTTGCTTGACTGAAGCTCAAACTAACAGGGGAAACTAAAGTGGGAAATTTCTAGATCAGAAGCAAGAGGCCTAGGCCCATGAAGCTGGCTCATGGCAAGTCACATCTTCCATCTGGGTTTTGTCAATAAAAGCTTTAGGCTGGGGTTCTTTCAAATTTAAAGAAGCAAATGACTCTGCTAAGGTTGTTTAAATAGAGAAAAAAATTGGCAGAGGGCATTGCCATATACTGGTAATTTTAAATTTGTTTTGTCTAGATCTCACTCAAGGAGGCAACACAAAGAGGGATGTACCCAAGGCCAAGCTGAACCAGCATGTAAACAAGAATCATCCCAGAGGAAAAGGCACACTTGAGGGGAAAACCCAACTACAAGGCTGTAAGTTCAGAGAGTGGGATATAGTGAGGTGAGAGGAATGGGCTGTTTCAAGCAGAGTGGGAAGGTACAGGCATGCCCTCTTATACATAGTGCTTGCCTGGAGAGGTGTGGGGATGGGGGAGGTAGTATGGAGGTAAAGCTGAGAAAGGTATTGAGATTATCCTAAAGGGCAATCTTAATATCACATGGAACAAAGAAAGGAGAGTCAATTAAGGAGCAGTGACACTTAGTCGAAGGGCAAGACCATAGGCTTACACTGGGGTTAGTGGCAGGTCTAAGAGACATAACGGATGAAGATTACACATGACTTGGTGATGAAAGTAAAGGTGTGCAGAATGAAGCAGTTACAGACCATTCCAAGGTGTGGCTGTGAGATGCCCAGGGGAACAGAGGGAATCCACATTTCCCGAGGACCTGCTCTCTGCCATGCACTATGCTAGGCCGTTGCATCTGTGATTTGTCTGCCAACAACCCTGGGAAATAAGTATCCAATGAGGAATTTACAGAAGGGGAAACTTCATTCATTCAACCACATATTTATCTAATTTATTGAGTACATATTAGTGAATAAAACAGACATGATCTCTGACCTCGAGGAGCTTATATAACAAAACATGAAGTGCTATAAAGGAAACGAACAGAACACAGTGATCAAAGAAAGCAAGGAGAAACCTACAATACTTTGATTGGATGATTAGGGGACAGCTCTCTGAGAAGGTGACGTTTAAGCAGATGCATAACCCAAAAAGAAGCCAGCCATGTATAAGGAGAAAAGAGCATTCCAGTCAGAAGGAACAGTATGCAAGAGAGTCCTAAGGTAAGAAAAAGTTGATGCCTGGGATTGCCCAACCAGGGAAGAAAGAGCTGGAATTTGAACCCAGACTCTCCTGGTTCCAAAGCACAACAACGGTAGGCGGAGATGAGGAAGGTGGCTCCTCTTCGAAGTGTTACTGAAAATACCATTTCTAGTTGATTATAATTCCAAAGATTTACTTTAAAAAAGGCTGAATACTTGTTACTTTTCCCACTCCAGTGGGGAGGAACCTTAAGATGGGAAAGAGGCATGCGCACAAGGGGTGTGACATTTAAACTTTGAAAAACGTTGGCAAGGTTTCAGATCAATGACTGTGGGAGTAATAGTAAAACCTTCCATTTGGACAGGACTTTCCAGCTGGCAAAGCACCTTCTTGTTTATTACACACAAACTCATTTAATTCTCAAAACAACCCCGTAAAGAGGACTCGGATTCAACAAAGGCTTACACAGTGCCCCCTAGGTATCAGGTTCTGTGGGAGGGGCTTTTGAGTACCTTCTCAGCAGTGAGTACTGTTCTGATGTGAAGACATTCTGACCTGTAAGAATAGATGCAGTTCCAGTACTCAATAATCTCATCAATGAATTTATAATTATTATTGAAGTACCCAGAAAAAAGAAAGAGGTTTCTGACTCAGGCTGGGGGCTTAGGAAAGGCTTCTAGACAAGGGGGTGGTAACACTGGAGACCTGAAGGATGAATAGGAGTTAGTTAGGGGAAAGGGAGGAGAGGAAAAGTGAAAACAGTGGCTAGAGACGAGCCTTCCAGAACAAGGAAGCATCAGAGTGCCTCTAAAGAATCCAAAGAAGCTCTGTCCTGTGTGGCTTAGTGGTTGGGCATCATCCTGCAACGTGAAAGGTTGCAGGTTCAATTTCAAGTCAGGGCACATGCCTGGGTTGCGGGTTTGGTCCCCCATCGGGGGCACGTACAGAAAGCAACCAACTGATGTTCTTCTCCCACATGAAAATTTCTCTACCTCCCTTTCTCCCTCTCTTCCCCTTTCTCTAAAATCATTTTTTTTAATTAAGAAAATAAAGAATCAACAGAAGGCCTGTGTAATTTTAAAGGGAGGGAGAAAAGAATGCAAGATGAGGCGAGTGAGAAGATTCATAAAGGCTAGACCAAGCATGGCCTCATAGGTTGCTTTAGGAGTTTGGTCTTTATAGCGGAGTGATTTGATCACATTTTGTGTGGAGGCCAGATTGGAGGGAGGCCAGACATGTGCAGAAACCAGTTGGCAGGCAACAGTCCAAATGCGAGATGATGAGACAGGCCAGGGTGACTTCCAAACTCCTGTAACTAGTCAGTGTCAGAAATAAACAGAACTTGGGCTGTGTTTCCTTGTCCAGTGCTCTTCCCAAGAGTTTTGGAGGAGGCACAATCCAGAATGGGGAGTCAGACCTGAGTGGGATAAGGAAGACATTCTTGCAGTTAAGTGGCCCTGGGAGGCAGAACCCAAACCGGTGAGGAGGGGGGATCCACGTAGAAGAGGTAGCCTGGAAATGAGCCAGAGCCCACAGAGGGAGGGGAGGGCATCTTGGAAGGGGAAAGGACAGGGCTGGAGAGAGGAGATGGGTTCATAGAAGGGGAACTGATTGAATATGTAAATATATTAATGAAAAAGGAAGCCAGCATTCTCCCTGTCAGAGGAGAGCACAACAAATAAGGCATGGGAGAAAATTAGAATAAACCTCGTGTTGGCACTGGACTTGATTTGGGATACTGGTTTGGACCCATGGCCACGCATACAGGGGTGGGCAAAATTAGATTTACAATGGTGAGTACATGCAATTAAGAGTGTACTCTTGTATTATTATTTATTATTGTTACTAACCTACTTTTGCCCACCTTGTATATTTGTATATATATACAGATATATAAAAATAAATTTCGATGTAATGTGTGCATATGTCCACAAATTTGTATGTATACACACACACATTTTTGCATTTACACATGTTCCCTAAATCTGTCCACTGAGGCCTGGCACCAGCCACACTCCAATAGCAACGCGTACCTCTAGTGCACAGCTCGCAGCTTCTGAATTCCATTTTTCACTGAAGGAAATCAAGGCTCCTTGGAGGTACGTTTGAGAAAGCAGGAAAGTGATCAAAGAACAAAGGGGATGTGTCAAGGACACACAGAAGCCAGCTTGAATGGGCTGCCACTTGCCAAATCAGGGACAGTAGAGCATGAAATTAATGATAGTGATGGATTATAACCCTTTGGGGGGAAAAAACAAGAAACCAAGAGTCCATACTGATGTAAATAAATAAATGAACGGATACATTAAAAGTTTGATGAAGAATGAGATAGTTACATAGTTCAAAATACCTCTCCATAAATTACTTATTAATTGCAAAGAAGGGAAAGAGTTACTTTACAGAGAAGAAGCCTGGTAGATACCACCTTAATGAAGTAATTTAAATGAACATCATCAGTAATGGCATAAATTGAAAACATGTGTCAATTTACAGGATGGGATGAGAACACACTATCACTTACTTCTGTGATGTTCCTGCCAAAGATACATCACCTGAATTTAGTCATGAGGCAACATCAGAGAAACATGAATTGAGGGACATTTTATGAAATAATTGGTCTTTAATATTTAAAAATATCAAAGTCATAGACATCAAAGGAAGATTGAGAAACTATTCCAAAATGGAGACTACAGATGCATGGTAATAAAATGAAAAGCATGATCCTGAACTGTACCCTTTTCCTATAAAGATGATATTGGACCAGTTGGAGACACTTAAATGGGGTCTGCTTAGTAGATGATAGTAGATGATGATTAGATTGTGATTATGAAGGAAAACATCTTCGCAGGAAATACACACTGAAATATTCAAGGCATACGGCATTACGTGAGTAGCTTACTCTCAGATAGATAGCTCAGGGAAAAGAGTTCTTTGTGTTGTATTCCCAACAGTTTTACTTTTTTAGAAGTTCGTTTATTTTAAAAAGTGGCTATTAAAATATAAAAAGTAGCAGCACAGTACCTAAAACACTGTAGATACTCCAATGTTAATTCCCCTCAAAAATGCTAATTCTTCTCTTTTGCAGCCGCCATGTGGATGTCTGCCAAGTCTGTGCCCCCTGCTCTCAAAGCTGCCTCTCACCTACAGGAGCAGGTTCCTGTGCTTCTGTTCGAACTCTGTGACGCTGGCCCAGAGGCAGAAAGAGGAGGACAGATATCACCCTCAAGCTGAGTCAACACAATTTCCTCTTTGGGAACGTAAAATTGGAAATCGGTTGCTAATTAGTATCTATTACCCACCTTGAACCTGGAAGACATGTCAATTCAGCTACACCTGACATTTGGGGGTAGATGTCCTCTGCTGTAAGCACAGTGTAGAAAAATCTGGTCTGCAGAGATGGAAAATAAAGCAGACATGGAGAAGCAGAGGCAAGAGACAAGGCCCCAGAAAGGGAAACGGAGAGCACCAGCCTTGATTTGTTACAGCATTCTGATTCTAGTACCTCGTGAAGCTTCAGTTCCCTGAGGACACTCCAGCATCCTAACCAATTGCTTAGGCCAGCTAGAGTGGATTTCTGTCAGTTGTCACCAAAAGTCAGTGGCATCTCCTTCCCCACCTTGTGCCAAACTTTTCCAGCAACGCTGCTCTTCCACAAAAGGTGCCTCGGTGCCACTGCCAAGGCTACACTCTGGCTACTGAGATGACCTAGCATAGCACTTCTTGACTCCAGGGGGCCTCGGGTCAGTTCCGCTTACCAAGGCTAGCCTCGGCCAACAGCAGGTAGGCAGGCACAAGCTCTACTGAACTCAGGCCGTACACATTCATGCGGAAGCGAAGAGAGTGCAAGGCTGCCGGCACAGCATCTTCATGTCTTCCTTCAAAGAGGTATTTCTGGGCTACGGTGTAGCAGAACTCAATCAAATGCTTCTGTAGAAGAGAAAACTAGACCATCTGAGACAGTCTAAGGGTAAAAGACAAAGGTGGATACACATACAGCTGGATATAAACCCAACACTTAATAAATTGGTCAAGGGCACTCAGTGAGCCTGCCCGTATTAAGGGAGACTTGAGAGCCAAAATAGGTGATACAAAAAGGCAAACTCCGGACTGTGAATCCCTTAAGGTCCAGGAACGAGTGTATTTTCATCTTAGTTCTGTACTTGGCATAAACATGTTCTCAATAGGAAATTATTAGATGAATATTATTATTTAACATAATAATATTTTAGCTTAACGAAGCTGTCATGCCTCAGGACAATCTAAAATTGTCTGCCTTTCTATTTGAGTTCATTTTAAGAAAGTTTTCCTCCTGGTGTTATCCTACTTAGCTAATATAAGAAACAACTTTAAACCTATGTTGTTCTAAGGCCCCTCACAAAGTGTCACAACACTAAAATGGATGAATGTGGCATTTTGAGATTTATGGCTTACAAAGTGCTATTTATTTTTAGAAAAAAAATGAGATGCTATCAATGCCATAATAGTTTTCCTAATCTCCTTTATTTATTCACTGCTGTATATAGTCACACACCATTGTGGACTTCCTACTGTGTGCCTGGGCTGTTATCACAGCACTTGACATATATGGGTATTACAGCTGAATTTTGTCCCCCTAAAATTTGTATGTTGAAGCCCTAACCCCAGCACCTCAGAGTGTGACTGCACTTGGAGACAGGGCCTTTGAACAGGTGACTGAATTAAAATGAGCCCTTTAAGACAGCCCCTAATCCAGTCTCACTGGTGTCCTTGTAAGAAGAAATTTGGACACACAAGGAGATACCAAGGATGTGTGTGCAGAGAGGAAAGACCATGCGAGGATGTGGCAAGGCAGCTACCTGAAAGCCAAGTTCAGAGGCCTCAGAGGACATCAGACTTGCCAACACCTATGGCTGATCTTGGACTTCGAGCTTCAAGAACTGTGAGAAGACAAATTTCTGTTGTTTAAGCTGCCCAGTCTATGGTATTTTGTTATGGCAGCCCAAGGAGACTAATGGAGCAGATACTCAGTAAGTACGTGGAGAGCAACTGACTGAATGGTACCGAGGACATGAAGACAAAAACAAGTCTGTGCCCTCAGAGAAGCTAGGGATGAGTGATCGCGACCCAGTGCACCCTTCCTTCTGGGCAGCTTCACTGCACCCATGAGCTCCCCCTGCAACTGTCCTATAGGGCCTGCCTACCTGCCGCCGCTGCAGCTGCTGGAGGCCGTGCTGCCGCTCCTCTTCTGAGTTGTAGAAGGGCATGGAAGTGCGCAGTGGAATCAGGAGCTGACAGATCTTCTCGTGGATGCTGGCCCAGTCAGCTTTCTGATGAACCACACCACTAACAATAAAAACATGCATTTCATTATCATCACTTTGGGCCTGACCTGTGATTCTATGGGATCTACTCCTGGCCTAACCCTAGACACTAGAGAAGTAAGCCCAACACAAACCAGGCAAGGAGCCCAAAGCCATTTTGACACCAGTCTCTTTCCTGTCTTGTGATTACTTGATGGTGGAAGAACTATGCTGGGGTGTGCAGGGATGCTAACGGATGTTCCTTCTGCAGGCACAGGTTCACGAGAGGACGCTGTGGGTATTCTGTCTTTGTCAACAACGATGGCTTTAATTCTATATTGTTCTAAGGTCATTTTCAAAATACCCGAATGCTGCAGCTGAGGGATTTGAGGGTCTTTTTCTTGGGAAAGAGAAAGGAATTTACACTATATGAGGCTCTAGGAGACACCTTCCTGTAATCCGTGCCACCACATTTCACGACTTTGGAGAGCGCCTCTTGCGTTGCCTTCTGTGTGCTCCTGGGAGTGCTTTCACGTGGAACACACCGTGAATGCCTCCCGGCAGGTGGTCTTGCATGTAACTAATTAACTTTCAAAAACAGAATGAAATCTGTTATTACTGTTTTAAAGATAAAGAAGCATAGCTGTCAAGAGATCAAGTAGTTACTCTAAGTCTGTACTCTGAAGCCAGTTGTTTTTAGCTCTCTAAGGGAAGCCTTGTGAGTTTGGTATACAGCCTGACTGTTTTGCATGCATATTTAGTATTATTAAACATTCAATGAGACAGCACAGATGTAGAACATTTGCATCACTGCAAAAAAATTTAATTGGGCAGCACTCCTAAAGAGTATCTATTCCCATTCCTTAAAGAATTGCTTATATAAATGACTCCCAAATCTGTTTACCCAAATCTGACCTTTCCTTCAACCATGAATTTTTTAACATTTTAAAATTGATATATAATTCCCATGCCACAAACATTTACAAATTAAAGTGTACAGTTCAGTGTTTATATATTCACGGCCCTGGCCAGGTGTCTCGGTTGGTTAGAGTTCATCCCAATATGCCAAGGTTACAGACTTGACCCCTAATCAGGGCACATACAGGAACCAAACAATGAATGCATAGATAGGTGGAACAACAAACTGATGTTTCTCTCTCCCTTTCTCTCCTTCTAAACAATTAATAAATTAATTAAAAACATATATGCATGTATATTCACAAGGTCTTGTAACCATGACCCTATCTAATCCCACGACGTTTTCATGACCTGGAAACTCCACTCACTCCAGCCGCCATTCTCATTCTTCCCTCCATCCACGTAATGCTCAGAAACGCTGGTCCCCTTTCCCTACAGATTTGCCTATTCTGGACATTGAATAAAAATGGAAACAGACAATATGCGACCTTTTGTGCCTACCTTCTTTCATTTAGCATGTTTTCAAGGTTCATCCCTGTTGTAGCACGTATCTATGTCGTTCCTTTTTATCACTGAATAATAGTTCACTGTGTGAATATATCACTTTTTGCTTACCCATTCAGTAGTTGCTGAACATTTGAGTTGTTTCCGCTTTTTGGCTATTGTGACTATTGCTGCTATGAACATTCATGTTTAAGCTTTTGTACGAACAAATATTTTCTTGGGTGTATACCTAAGAATGGAATGGCTGCGTCATATAGTAACTATATGTTTAAATTTTTGAGGACTGCCACACTGTTTTCTATGGAAACTGTACCATTTTACATTCCAACCAATAATGTATGAGGGTTCCATTTTCTTCACTTCCTAACCAGCATTTGTTGTCTTTTTTATATCACCATCCTAGTGTGCTTGAAGTGGTGTCTCATCATGGTTTTATTTTGCAGTTCCCCAATGACTAATAATGTTGAACATCTTTTCAGGTGCTCACTGGCCTTTTGTATATCTTCTTTGGAGAAAGGTTTATTCAAATCCTTTGCCCATTTTTAAAATTTATTTTATTGGTTATGCTATTACAGTTGTCCCATTTCCCCCCTTTATTCCCCTCCACCCTGCACACCTCCTCCTACCCGCATGCTCTGCCCCCCTTAGTTCATGTCCATGGATCCTACATATTAAATTCTTTGGCTTCTACATTTCCTATACAATTCTTAACCTCCCCCTGTCTACTTTCTACCTTCCATTTATGCTTCTTATGCCCTATACCTTTTTCCCCAAACCCCCCCTTCCCTGCCGTAATCCTCCATGTGATCTCCATTTCTGTGATTCTGTTCCTGTCCTAGTTGTTTCCTTAGTTCATTTTTGTGTTTGTTTTTTTTTAGGTTTAGTTGTTGATAGCTGTGAATTTGTTGTCATTTTACTATTCCTAGTTTTGATTTTCTTCTTTTTCTTAGATAAGTCCCTTTAACATTTCATATAATAAGGGGTTGGTGATGATGAACTCCTTGAACTTGACCCTATCCGGGAAGCACTTTATCTGCCCTTCCATTTTAAATGACAGCTTTGCTGGATAATCTTGGATGTAGGTCCTTATCTTTCATAACTTTGAATACTTTGTTACAGCCCCTTCTTGCCTTCAAGGTGTCTTTTCAGAAATCAGCTGATAGTCCTATGGGAACTCTTTTGTAGGTAACTGTCTCCTTTTCTCTTGCTGCTTTTAAGATTCTCTCCTTATCTTTAATCTTGGCTAATGTAATTATGATGTGCCTTGGTGCGTGCTTCCTTAGGTCCAACTTCTTTGGGACTCTCTGGGCTTCCTGGACTTCCTGGAAGTCTATTTCCTTTGCCAGATTGGGGAAGTTCTCCTTCATTATGTTTTCAAATAAGTTTTCAATTTCTTGCCCTTCTCCTCTCCTTCTAAGACCCTTATGATTCAGATGTTGGAACATTTGAAGTTGCGTTGGAGGTTCCTCAGCCTCTCCTCATTTTTTTTGAATTCTTGTTTCTTCATTCCGTTCTGGTTGAACGTTTCTTTCTTCCTTCTGGTCCACACCATTGATTAGATTCCTGGTTTCTTTCCTGTCACTGTGGGTTCCCTGTGCATTTTCCTATATTTCACTTTTCATAGCCTTCACTGTTTCCTCTATTTTGCAACCATACTCAACCAATTCTGTGAGCATCTTGATTACCAGTGTTTTGAACTGTGCATCTGATAGGTTGGCTATCTCTTTGTCGCTTAGTTGTACTTTTTCTGGAGCTTTGATCTGTTCTTTCATTTGGGCCATTTTTACTTTGCCTCAGTGCATCTGTTGCCTAGTAAGGGATGGAGTCTTAGGTGTTCACCAGAGTGGGGCAACCACATCACTGCACTGTGGTGTTGTATGTAGAGGAGGGGTCCGAGAAGGAACAATGCCACTTGTTCAGCTCTCTTCCAGCTTTCAGTCACTTCTGCTGCTACCCACAAACAAACTGGGCCCTTCTGGTGCTGATTCCCAAGTGGGTGGGTTGTGTACATTCTAGGACCCTGTAGGTCTCTCCAACAAACTTTCCTGTGAGGTTGGGAGTTTCTCCCGCTGCCTCAACCCCCACCAGTTTTTTCAGTCAGAGGTTTTGAGGCTTTAATTTCCCTGCCCTGAAACCCTGGGTTGCATAGTCTGTCTCACTCTCCATTTGTTCCTCCTGGTTTATCCACATGCAAATGTGGGACCACCTGCTCCGCCAGCTGCCACCTTGCTGTACATCCTCTCTACCCTGGCTGCCCCATCTCCACCCCTCCTACTAGTCTGGATGAATGTTTCTTCTTTAACTCCTTGGTTGTCAGACTTCCATACAGTTCAATTTTCTGGAAGTTCTGATTGTTCTTTGTTTTTTAATTTGTTGCTGTCCTTCTTTCAGTTGTGCGAGGAGGCACAGTATATCTACCTACGCCTCCATCCTGGCCAGAACTGGCCCATGTTTTAATAGGGCCTTTTGTCTTGTTGTTGAGCTTTAAGTGTTCTTTACATATTGTGGATTCTAGATCCCTATCAGATATACAATTTGCAAATATTTTCTCTCATTCTGTGGGAAATCTTTTCCCTTTCTTCTTAGTATTTTATGATATACAAAAATTTTTAATGTTGATGGTGTCCAACCTATCTTTCTTTGATTCCCTTACACCGATGGTATCATATCTAAGAACTGTTGCCTAATCCAAGATCACAGATTTACAACTGTTTCCTTCTAAAAGTTTCATATTTTTAGCTCTTACATTTAAGTCTTTCTGGTAGCTGGTATAAGGTAGGGGGTCAAAATTCACTCTTTTGCATGTAGATACCCACATATGCTGCCATCATACAGAAGGAATGATTCTTTTCCCAGAAGAATGATCTTGACAAACTTCTTGAAAATCAATTGACCGTGAATGTATGTGTTTATTGCTGGACTTTCAATTCTATTCCACTGATCTGCATGTCTATCCTAAAGTCAGTACCAAGCTTCCTTCATAACTATAGCTTTGTAGTAAATTTTGAAATTCAGAAGTATGAATTCTCCAACTTTGTTCTCTTTCAAGACTGTTTTGGCTACTCTGGGTCCCTTGCATTTTTATATGAATTTCAGGATCAGTGTCTCCATTTCTGCAAAAATGGCAGTTGGAATTTTAATAGGGATTGCAATGAATCTGTAGATCCATTTGGGAAATGTTGCTATCTTAATAATATTAAGTCTACCAATCTATGAATACCTTTCAATTTATTTAAGTCTTCTTTAATTACTCTCAACAGTATTTTATAGTTTTCAGTATATAAATCTTGTACTACTTTGGTTAAATTCATCCCCTCCCCCTTTTGATACTATTGTAAATGGGATGTTTTTCATTCTTTTCTTTTGTTTATTTGGAATGAGTTTAATTTCACTTTCAGACTGTTCATTGCCAGCATACGGAAGTGCAACTGATTTTTGCATGGCAATCCTGTAACCTCGCTGTATTCATTTATTAGATCTAGGGGGTTTATAGTGTGTGGGTTATTTAGGATTTTCACTGTAAGATCATGCCATCTGTAAATAGAGGTACTTTTACTCTTTCTTTTCCAAGCTGGATGCTTTTTATTTCATTGTCTTTTCTAATTGCCCCAACTAGAACCTCTAGTACAATGCTGAATGAAAGTGGTGAAAGTAACATTTTTGTCTCATTCTTGATTTTATGGGGAATACTTGTAATCTTTGACAATTAAGTATGATATTAGCTATGTGTTTTTCTATAGGTTTTTAATAGATGCCCTTTACCAAGTTACAGAATTTTCTTTATATTCCTAGTTTGGTAAGTTTTTTTTATCACAGAGTGTTGAATCTTATCAAATGCTTTTTCTGCATCTATTGAGATGATCACCTGGATTTTGTCCTTTAATTCTATTAAGATTGTGTATTATATAGACTGATATTTATATGTTGAACCAACCTTAAATTCCTGGGAGAAATCCTAGTTGGTCATTATGTATAATCCTTTTTATATGCTGTTGGATTTGGCTTGCTAGTATTTTGTTGAGGATTTTTGCATCATTATTCATAACAGATGTTGACCTGTAGTTTTCTTGTGATGTCTTTGTCTGGTTTTGTATCAAGGTAATGCTGGTCACATAAAATAACTTGGGAATTATTCCTCCTATTTTTTGAAGAGTTTGTGAAGAACTGTTAATTCTTATTTAATCGTATGATAAAATTCATCAGTGAAGTCGTCTAGTCCTGGACTTTTCTCTGTGGGAAGTTTCTTGATTACTAGCTAAATCTTTTTAGTGATTATAGATATTCTATTTTTCTTGAGTTAGTTTGTATCTTCTTAGGAATATATTTCATCCAGGTTATCTAATTTGTTGGCATACAATTATACATAGTATTCCTTTCTAATCTCTTATTTCTGCAAAGTTGGTAGCAATGTTCCCACTTTCATTTCTGATTTTAGTAATCTGAATCTTCTTGGTCAATCTAGCTAAAGATTTGTCAATTTTTTTAAAGGATGAACTTTTGGTTTTGTTGATTCTATTGTTTTCCTATTCTCTATTTCACTTTTTTATGCCTAATCTTTACTATCTCCCGGCTTCTGGTAGCTTTGGGTTGAGTTTGCTCTTTTTCTAGCTTCTTAAAGTGGAAGGCTAGGTTATTGATTTGAGATCTTCATTCTTTTTTAATGTGTGTTACAGCTATAGATTTCCCTCTGAGTACTGCTTTCAGTACATCCTATAAGTTTTACTACGTTGTGTTTTTGTTTTCTTTTCATCTCAAAGCATTTCCCAATTTCTCTTGTGATTTCTTTTTAACTTATTGGTTATTTAAGAGTGTGTTATTTCCATAAATTTGTACATTTCCCAAATTTCCTTGTTATCAATGACTAATTTCTTTCCACTATGGTTGGAGAACATACTTTGTATGATTTCAATCCTTATAAATTTGAGTCTTGTTTTTACACTCTAACATATAGTCTATCCTGGATAATGTTCCATATATACTTGAGAAGAATGTGCATTCTGCTGTTGTTGGATGGTGTTCTACAGATGTCTGTTAGGTCTACTTAGTTTATACTGTTGTTCAAGTCTTACATTTTCTGGTTGATCTTTGGACTAGTTGTTCCATTCATTATTGAAAGTGGGATACTGAAGTATTATTACTGAATTGTTTATTTCTCCCTTCAATTATGACAGTTATTGTTTCATGTATTTTTTTCACACTTACATTTTTTTAAAAAATTGAGGTAAAATTGACACACAACTGCTTCAGGTATTTTAAGACTTGCCGGATGCATATAATCATGGGTTTTTGCATTTTTATTATTACACATTTTTACTTAAATGTGAAAAAGTTAACTGTTTGGTTCCATTTATACATATTCCAAAATAGGTAACAATAATCTAGAGCAGAGGTCAGCAAAATTTTCAGTAAAGGGCCAGACAGTAAATATTTTAGTCTTTGAGAACTATATGGTCTCTGTTGCAACTATTCAACTCTGCTCCTGTAGCACAAAAGCGGTCATAGACAATAATTACATAGCACCCTTTCTCCTTTCTTCCTCCTGGGCCACAGAAATACAATACTGTATTTTCTTTATAAACTGGGACTGTTCTCATAATAACGTCATAAAGCCTTTTTTAAGGTTTTTTTTTGATAGACAATTATTGTAAACAAATCAATAAAAGCACTCCATAGTCAGGATATAAAAATAGTTGAATTCCACAGGGTATTTATTAAATAGGAATTTGTTGAGTAATTGTGTGAGCAGTGAAAACATTAGCTTACTTAGCTACTTGAACTTTTGCTCCACTGAGAGCATTTAACATATCCTGCCTTTCTAAATAAAGTGAGCTTCATTTATATATTTGTGACCTCTCTCCCTATTCATCTGTCTCATCCCCCCAAACAGGGCCATACATAAAAAAGGAGTTGAAAAATATTTTTTCAATCAGTGCTCACAATCAAGGAGCTGGTGAGCCAAATATGTCTTGTTTGGTCATTATCATGTTTTTAAACTGAATTTGAATATCATTAGGCAGGGCATTAATTCTCCAGTCCACCACAGATCCTGCTGCTTCCTGCTATTGAATATCACTTCACTGTTTGTCTTCTCTTCCCCGCCAATGAAGCCATTTTAATTTGTGCCCCATATGCTAAATAAAAGGAAAAATTTTTGCAAATTACTCTGATCTCTATGCTATGAGTTGCTAACCTATAATACCTGTATGTAAAGTTTCAGTGTATACTTCAATAAAATTCCTTTTTAAAAATGTGTTCAACTCCCTAGAAGCAATATAAAAAGATATGTACAAGACTCTACATAGTATATAAATTAAATGGATTTACAGGAAAAGAATATTAGAAAATTCACCAAAATCCCTCTGGGTTGTGGGATTACAGGTTTATTTTTCTTCTTTAAATTTTGTATTTTCAAGTTTTCTGCAATGAGCACAAATTACATTTATACTCAGGAAAAATTCTTCTGCCAAAACAAAAACTTTCACAAATTCAACTTGACTGTCCTTTCTGGTCTTTAAATTTAGGATGAGGAAAAATAAACAAATAAACATTATGTGCCAACTTGGTCCTAGGCACAGTGTTAGATGCTTTACATTCAACCATGAAAACCCTGTGAGGAAGGGGGTGGTAAAACACCCATTTTTAACTATAGAACCTGTTTTATTTTATAGAAAAATCTTGACATCTCCAGAACACAGTGATATAGAAATCTGGAGAAAGGAAGGGGGCGGGCAGAATGGAAGTCCTTAAGAAGAATTAAAAGCAAGGAAAAAAGCGAAAGAAAATAATGGAAGATAAGGGCATAGGAAATGATCATTTATTGATTCATACATTCATCAAATATCTAGTTTCAACTATTTCAAGACAGTGTGCTGGACATTGTGGGGCATACACAGATGGACCTGAAACTGATCAAAAGATAACATAAATATGACAGTCCTTCTGTCATCCATATTCCACGTAACAGCCTGTTGTAATGGAGCATAATAAAATTGTAGTAATGTGTTTGTGAAGAAATAAAATAAAGGAAAATAAAAGTTCTCTGTGAGGTACAAAGTAACTTCAAAATGAGTTGACAGGAAGAAGTAATTACTTCTGGCCAGAGAGATAAAGGGGGATGGGGAAGAGGTGGACAGATGGAGGAGAAGAGGTGGATGCTTGTATTAGGCAGTGGGATACTTAGAGTCGTTTCCTAGCCATCTCTCCCAAGTAGCCTGAAGGCCCTTCAAACTGTGTCCCCAACCTAATCTGTCATCCACCACCTCCTCTGTGTTTCTTTCCCCAATTAATAGGTTTATTATCTATTCAGAAGTTCATGTATTCAACAAATGATCACTGAGTGCCCACTGTGTGTGGGCACTCGGTCTAGTAAAAGACACAGATATTAAACAAGTAAACAAAAAAATATAGAAAGAAAAGTGAAGAAAAATGCGAGAGAGAAAAAATGAGAGTAATTAGATTGAGTTTCCTAGAAAACCTCTTTGAAGAAATAACATTTCTGTGAACTCAAGGATGAAAGGACACTAGGAAGATTCATGGACAAAGGGGAGGTTCCCAGCAGACAGCAAAGAAACTGAGGAAGAAAAGGACTTGGCAAATTAGTTCTAAAAGAAAGTCTCTGTAACTACATCAAGGAAAAGGTGGTGGTGAGTGTGGTGGGAAACGAAGGAAGAGAGGTAACCAGGACTTTGCAGTTTCTGTCACAAATTCTGAATTGTATTCTAAATGCAATAAAGTTACAGCAACCTAAACACAGATGCCATCCTTGCCCTCCTGGGGGCACACAGCCTAGTGAGGAATGCAAACCATTGGACAACTGATTTCAAACCATGTGATGAATGTTGGGGTAGGGGTCATATAGAATGCTGTGAGAACAAGGAGGATGAACCCCTAATTCAGCCTGAGGGAGGAACCACTGCCACCACTTCTCAATCAATTATGCAGCCTCTGGTGTCCACCTTCCAATCAGTCAGTATCTTCCACACCACTTCCTGTCATCCTAACACGAATGAGAGCATGCCAAAACCATCTGTGACTTTCCAGAGGGTAAATTCCAAATGCTTTGAGTTCATGGCACTGTTTCACCCTAACCTTGATCTTCTTGGGTTAAACTCCTACTACTACCTATTACAATGATTTTCAAACTTCTTTTGTACTAAATTTGTAGTATGAAATACACTTTACAAGTACAAACACACGTATCCTTATAGTGTAAAAGCTTATAGTGTAAAACCACTAAAAGCTTCAAGAGACAATTAAAGTAAGATTGCTCTGATCATTTTTATTCTATAATTTTCTTAAAATACTGGTTCTTATTCAAGATCTGCTAAAGGGTCCTGGCCTGCAATTTAAAAATCAGAGACTGCCCCCTCCACTATTATCTTCTCTACCCAGCTCTCAATAAGCTCAGTTCTTTCACTCTTCACCCAGGCAGTCCTGGATGTCAGGAGTGCCCTACCCTTCCATCTTCATTGTCCATTCACCTAGCAATTTCCTACTAAATTTTCAAGACTCCGCTCAAATGTTACTTCTTCAGAGAACCTTTCCCCTAATCACCATGCTTCCCAGGGAGTAGCACACCCTGAGAGACAGCACTTGTCATGGAGGGTGCATTGTAAAGACTTTCATTTTTAAACAAGCTCGTCTGCTCTGACCTAGGTTTCTGGAAGTCAGCAACCTAGCTGTTTTATCTCAGGTTCCAAATAGGGTCTCATCTAAAGCAAAGGCCATGGGATGTTACACTGAATAAATGAAAATTGATCTCATCCAGTACGACCTTCCCAAAACCCTTACCGTCTTGGCTGTGCACGAAACTAGCTTTCTTTGTATTCCTCAAACACATCAAGTCTTTCCTCCCTCAGAGGCTTACTGTGCTGCTCTTCCCCCAGCCATTTCTATGACAGACTGCTCCCGCTTTACTTTCAGATCAGTAGCTTACCCTCAGAGAGGCAGTCTGCCCAATCTCCCATCGCATTTCCTTTTTCTTTATGACTTATCACTCTCTGAAACTATACTGTTTTTCCATGTGCATTTTTTTAACGCATCTGTTACAGTTTAGTATGTTGCTAGCTCTTTGAGGGACAGACATGTCTGCTGAGTTCCCTCAGAGACTTCAACACCTAGAACAGTGCACAGCGTACAGTAGGCACGCAACAAAATATCTGCTGATGAATGAGTAAAAGAGGATGAAAACGATGCACCAGAAGTCTTAGGGACCTGTCTTGAAACCTGCTAACGAGAACTAGGCCCAGACCAGTGATTGGGAAAGAGGGAATTGAGGCGCCTCGGTGCCACATTTTAGGCCTACCAGTAATAAGTGACTGTGCAGGCCGTGCACACTCGTTCAGCTGGCGCTTCGCACACCTCACAGTAGAGCCGGCGCCCCTTGGGCACAGCCAGTGGGTAGATCACGTTCATGTTGCAGCCAGCGGTGTGAGACTCTAGGACGGTTGCCTGGCGACGACGCGCCCGACGCTAGTATCACGTGATCACCACGGGGCACTCGCATTCGCAGCATGCAAGGGCGGGGGAGTGGCTTGACACCTTAAGTGTGTGGGGGGTTACACATTCAAGTCCCAACCTAAGTACACGCACAACACACATTTGCACACGTCCCAACCCAAAGGTTAAATAGCTGAGTAATCTAACTCCAGTGGAATCTAAGTGCAGAAAGGTCTATACGGCAGCCGGTAGGGTTCAAGCAGGGCTACTTCTTTACCCAGACTAGGAAACAGCAAACATGACCCTTCTAGATGTCTGCCCTAGTGACTCGCTTCCGCTCGCTGTCAGTTTCGCTGGGCTGTGGGGCAAAACCAGCATGCATTTCCAGAAGTGCAGAAATCCGGAGCTGCCACCCAGAATAGGCTAGCGATCCTCCCCCTCCCACTGCGGCGGCGCATGCACCAGGTGGATAAGGGAAGAGAGCAAGCGGCCCAGGAGCGTGCGCAGGCGCGGGGAAGCTCTGGGACTCATGGCGGAAGCAGACCTAGTCACCGAGTTCCCCCAACCCGCCGGTGCTGCGCGCTGTGCCGAGGTTATGGCTCGTTTCGCCTCCAGGCTGGGCACGCAGGGAAAACGAGTAGTGTTAGTAACGTCCGGCGGCACCAAAGTCCCGCTGGAAGCTCGGCCAGTACGCTTCCTGGACAACTTCAGCAGCGGGCGGCGCGGTGCAACCTCGGCCGAGGCCTTCCTGGCTGCAGGCTACGCGGTTCTGTTCCTCTACCGCGCTCGCTCTGCCTTCCCCTTTGCCCACCGCTTCCCTCCCCAAACCTGGCTGTCGGCTTTGCGGCCCACCAGCCCAGCCACTTCGGGCTTCCTGAGACTGGAGGTCGAGGAGAAGGCACTTCCGGGCTTTGCTGCGGCTCTGCGGAGCTACCAGGAGGCTGCGGCTGCCGGCACCTTCCTGGCGGTGGAGTTCACCACTTTGGCGGACTATTTGCATCTGCTGCAGGCTGCGGCCCAGGCGCTCAATCCGCTAGGTGTGTGCTATAGGAGTCTATCGGCTGCCCAGAGACAGAGCCTTTCTCCCCACACACTTACCCCTTACACCCTCATTACCCGCCCGAGGCTCACAGTAGGGCATCTTGAGTTGAAAAGGAGCTGATCCCATACACCTCTCCGATTTATTACACCCTGTGCTTCTCTTGCAGGCCCTTCTGCGATGTTTTACCTGGCTGCGGCCGTGTCAGATTTCTATGTTCCTGTCTCTGAAATGCCTGAACACAAGATCCAGTCATCTGGGGGCCCACTGCAGGTGATGGGAGCTTTTGTTCTAGAGATCTGGTCTGCTGTAACCAATCTTGGGTTAATTCCCTCATGATCTGGAGATAGCCTTTCTGCATTTCATGTGTTCTAGGCACTAGGGATACAGAGATGAGTAAGACACAGGCCTCGCTCAAGGACTTCACAGTTTAGTGAAGGAACTGGACACAGGCATAATTACAACGGAGTGATAAACATTCTAGTAGAGGTACGAACAAAGTGAAGTCAGCATGGGGTGAGTGAATCTTGGGGAAGTCAAGGAAGGCTTTCTGGAAGTGACTTGAACTGAGTTTTTAAAAAATGTAGGGGCACTGGCTGGTATGGCTCAGTGGAGTGAGCGTTGGCCTGCCAACTGAAAGGTCACCAGTTCAATTCTGGTTAGGGCAATACACATTGATGATTCTGTTCCTCTCTATTCCCCTCTCTCTAAAAATAAATAAATAAAATCTTTTTAAAAAGATGAGCAGAGGCTATACCAGGCAAAGTGGGGAAGATCATCCCACATAGAGTACCCAGTTGGAGTTTGGGAAAGGTCAGTGACTATGAACTGAAGTTGTTCGATAACACTGGAGAGCAGGGAGAGTGGTGGGAATGGAGGGCAGAAGAGACAGCTTGCTTCACAGAAGCTTTCTATTCCTTTTTAAGGAGCTTGGGCATTTTATCCTGTGGAGCCAAGGGGAACATAAGTAGGAGAATGAGATGAAGTTGTTTTTTGTTTTTATTTTTTTTAGAACATTCTGGCATCGATATTAAAGGTGAATTAGATGGAGAGAGAGGTGTGTGTTGATTAGGCGAGGGGTTTTGCTATAGTTTAAGGAAGAGGTATGGTGAGTACAGTGGTGTGGTTGAGATGTGAGGTGATCTGGCTTCCTGTAACCTGAGGGAGTTGTTAGTGATTTATTGGATGGTACAAGTAGAATTTAAATAGGAGAGACTCCACCTGTGGGGCAGTTATTGACTTTGTTGGTTAGTTCATTTGTTTCCTCAGCAAATATTTATTAAGCACCTACTATATGCCAGGAAATATTATAGGACCCACAGGTAACATACTATGCCTTTGTGTTGCTCGTATTCTGCAGAAGAGACAATAAATTAAATGCATACTATGTTACATAGTGATAAATGCTAAGGAGAAAAATTAAGTGGAGAATGGTTATATGATCCCTATCACACTTTCTAAATTTTTGAAGGGAAAACCTGATGAGTAGTGATTTCACGCTATTTAAATTCTGGGAGCTTTAGTTTATCTTGCATTTTTTAGTTGTACTTTGGAAGTACACAAACAACTCAACATTCCCTTTAGAAGTGATTGAGAATGGTATAGTGGAGTTTTGATCAAATGAAAATAAAATCAGTTCTAAGTGCTAAGATGTGTTAAAAGTGACAATTTTTAAATGGAATTGAATAGCCATTCTACCAGTGCAAAAATATTTTAAGCTGAGAGTCTTAAAAACTTAGCTTTATTTGAGCTTCTGCCAAAGTAACTTTGGCATGAATATGTATTTATTTAAGGGTTTGGCTTAAAAACTGAAGGGAGGTATTTGAGAAAGTGTAATGTTGTTCTTTGGAGTTGTAGTAATGGTTCTGAGGGTGGCAGAGCAGAGCTGATTCCTAAGACATGGTTTGCCCAAGAATATGTATGAAAGCTTGAAATTAGGCATTCTTACAAACCTTATGGAGCCAAAGCTTTTAGCTAAGCATTTACTACACTTTGAAAAGTTTAACAATGAGAAATTGCACTTAAATTGATGTAGCCAGAATCTGAGCCCCTGCTTCCTTAGTTTCCCAGGAGACTGATCTGGTAGGTAGTGACCTTTGTTTGCTTATTAAGCTTTTTTTTCCACCCCCAACACAGATAACAATGAAGATGGTGCCAAAAATGCTTTCTCCTTTGGTTAAAGACTGGGCTCCCAAAGCATTTGTAATTTCCTTTAAGTTGGAGACTAACCCCTCCATCGTAATTGATCGTGCACGGAATTCTTTGGAAATTTATCGACATCAAGTGGTGGTGGCTAATATCCTTGAGTCACGACGGTCCTTTGTGGTTATTGTAACCAAAGACTCAGAAACTAAGTTATTGCTATCAGAGGAAGAAATAGAAAAAGGCATGGAGATAGAAGAGAAGATAGTGGATAATCTTCAGTCTCGACACACAGCTTTTATACAAGACAACAACTGAAGGATCAAAAATCACAGAATCAAAAATTGTTCAGTAGACCAGGGCTCTTACAGATGGTGAGAACTAGAATAAACCCTTTGCTTTCCTAAAGACAAAATGAAGGGAAAAAACAGTGATGGTGTGCAGGCAAATACTGTTTGCTGTTTGTCTTTCAAAGGTCATTTCATACTCATTAAAAATGAAAGCAAAAGCAAAGCAGTTATGACCGACCCACCTGACACATTTGCCTGAACGTCATCTTCATATTGAACATGAACATGAGCTGTTTCTCACCCTTAAAAAAGAGCTTACTGGGAATTCTACTCCTTAAAATATGTAATTGGGGCCTGAATATCAACCATCTTCATACTATAAAATGGATTATGGATTCATGAAGGCCATGCTTTGAAGATAAATCGTTGTTAATGCTACCGTGTGGTAGGCCTTGATGATTATGAGAATTAAAAAAATGAATAAACCTGTTTAGTTTGGGAAATAGATATATTAAAAAATTAAGTGCAATAAAGTGTGTGCCCAAAAGTTGACACAATGGAAAGAATTTTGTTCTTTGGGGATTTACCAAAGACGGGAGTAGGAGAGAAGAACACCTCCCTGAAGATAGATTGCCTGGGGAATGACGAGCTCACTACTACTTTACTTTTTGCTGTCTTGTCCTAAATTCACTCCAAGTTTGAATGAACAATTTACCTTTCAAATATTTTAGGACTGCTCTTTAGGGAAACAGCCTGGGCTTCCACCTGGAGCCAGGCAGGGGCCAGTTGCTAATCTCTACCCTGAGGAAAGCATTACAGTGTGGTAAAGAGCGAGGGCTTTTGAGTCATCTTAGGTTTGTGACCTCTCCAGCTGCACCGCCTATTAGCTCTTATCAACTTAGACACCTGACTTAATTTCAGTTTCCTCATCTTTAAAATGGGGATAATCTCTGCAAATCATTGCCATTTGTTGTAATGATTAAATAAAACTGAAGACAACACATTTGTTTGGTGCCTGCACATAATTCACACTCAATAAATGATTGCAATTGCAGTTTTCTTCACTTAGCAAGTGAAGGCAAAGTTAGGCTGTTGCCCTGCTCCGTCCTTGAATCCTTGAGAAGTTTTGAAACTGGAAAAGTCGGTGTTCCTGCTGTCTGTCATTACCAGAACCAATAAGCAGAGACAGGGATTGAATTTTTACGGGTAATTTATTCAGATGGCCAGTGATCTGAGAAGACTCTAACAGACAGTCTTACATTTTCTTTCAAGCCAGCCTTTTTTATAAGGAGGAAAAAGTGTAGGTAAGGGATTTGGAATTCAGGAAACAGGTTAATCAAATAAAAGCTGCAGTCCAGCAATTTTCCTGACAACCTTTCATCTGTCGATTGATTTTCTATCTGCATCCTGCATCCTGTGTCCTGTGTCCTATGTCCTGAGCTGCAGGAATGGAGTGGCTCGGACACCATCTTGATTGATTAATGGTCTCTTTGGGAGCACAAAGGTCAACTTGCTTGTGGTCTGGAGTCAGGGTAGCCAATACCTTTAGTTCCTGAAATAGTAGCTTTTCATATGCATTAACTACTAAGCTTATTAACTATTACCTAAAGCTAAAATTTCCCAGCTCTTGAGTTCTCCCATCAGTTTTCAAAGCTCTCACTGTCCTGGGCTTTGGGTTGGGAGTGCACAAGAAATGTAGTCCAGAAAAATCCCCTAAATGAATGGTCCACAGCACAATTTGAAAAACTTATCATTAACTAGTTAGAAGCAGGTACTGTATTTCACACAAATATTTGATTTAAAATGCGATTTATGATGTTTCATGAAGTAAGTTGGTAAGGGTAGCCCAATGTGTCTGACTGATAATAGAAGTACAATAAAATTTAGTTGAAAAGATTTGAAGGGAAGTGCCAAGATGCAGACTTCCAGTCAAGATGGCAACTTGGGCAGACAGAGCTCACCTCTTTGCACGACATCAAAATTACAACTAAAATATAGAACAACCCGCACTCAAGAAAAGTCAGAAATAGAGTTTAATGAAAGTCTGACAACTACAGAATTAAAGAAACCACATCAATCCAGACTGTTAGGAGGGGCACAGGTGCCAAACAGGCTGATCCCAAAATTCAGGAGGGATATCTCGAGAGTGAGGAGTCCCACACCCTGCTAGCCCAGGTTTCCAGTGCCAGGAACTTAAGTCCCAACAACTTCTGGTTGCAAAAACCAGTGGAGATTAAGTTGGTAAGAGAAACTTCTGGAGCCCCAAGCAGTTTTTGTTCAAGAGCCCACACACGGGCTCACCTACTCAGACACTCCCTCTGACATCCAGCATGGATAGCAGCTTGAAAGTGGCATACACAAAGGAAGTGAAGTGTCTGGCATCAAGAAGCAGAGTTCACTGTCCCTTTTCTGAACCCTCCCCCAACAGAGCCAGCAGGCTGGTGCCATAGCTGAGACTCCATCATCTGGCTAATACTGTTTGCCCCTCCCTGGAGATCCCCTGAGACTCTACCCCACCCAACATGCAGGCACATCCAAGCCATTAATAGTGATTTTCCCATATGAATGGCTGGTCTTGGCTCATGCTTCAAAACTTCCTAAATCCTATCAAATAAGCAACAGCTGGCCTCAGTGAGCCTCCAGCCCCTGGACCTCTTACTGAGTGGCCACAAGCCTGGCACTAACAGTAGCCATCCTAGATTCACAGCTTGGCTTCACCTGGCAATCTCCAAGCCCAGCACAAGTAGCAGCCATCTCAGATTGTTTTATAGCTCAGGTAGGGTGGCCCTGGGGAAAATACAGGTAGGGGCTGACCTTGGCCTGCACCTCTTGGGAAACCCCAGAGCCCGCATACCCAGTGGATAGCTACAGACCACATCAGAGCACCACGACCATGCCCCTGCACAGATGACCCTCCACAGAGGGCAGAAGTTCGTGATCAGTGGTCACAGCCAGTCCTTGCAGCTGACTGGCCTGGGTAATCCATCCCATTGACCTACCAACAGCAATCAAGTCTCAACTACAAAAGGAGGTGAACTCAGCCCATATGAAGGGTGCCCCTCAAGTACCCAGCTTGGGTGATAGGGGAGGCTGTGCCAATGGACCCTACAGGACACTTGCTACATTAGGCCATACTACCAAGACAGGGAGTCATAGCAACTCTACTTAATACATAAAAACAAACACAGGGAGGCTGCCAAAACGAGGAGACAAAGAAACATGGCCCGAATGAAAGGACAGATCAAAACTCCAGAACAGGAACCAAACAAAATGGAGATAAGCAATCTATCAGATGCAGAGTTCAAAACACTGATTAAAAGGAATTTAGTGAGGACCTCAACAGCATAAAAAAGATCCAGTCAGAAACAACAGATGCACTAATTGAAATAAAGAACAATTTACAGGGAAACAACAGTAGAGTGGATGAAGCTGAGAATCAAGTCAATGATTTGGAACATAAGGAAGCAAAAACAACCAATCAGAACAACAAGAAAAAAGAAAGAAAGAAAACAAGGATAGTATAAGCAGCTTCTGGGACAACTTCAAGAGATCCAACATTTACATCATAGGGGTGCCAGAAGGAGAAGAGAAAGAGCAAGACATTGGAAGTCTATTTGAAAAATAATGAAAGGAAACCTCCCTAATTTGGTGAAGGAAATAGACTTGCAAGTCCAGGAAGCACAGAGTCCAAAAATAGGATGGATGCAAAGAGGCCCACTCCAAGACACATCATAATTAAAATGCCAAAGGTTAAAGATAAAGAGAGAATCTTAAAAGCAGCAAGAGAAAAACACTTAGTTACCTACAGGTGAGTTCCTTTGAGACTATCAGCTGATTTCTCAAAAGAAACTGCAGGCTAGGAGGTATTGGCAAGAAATATTGAAAGTCCTGAAAAGCAGGGACCTACAGCCAAGATTGCTCTACCCAGCAAAGATACCATTAAGAATCAAAGGGCACATAAAGAGCTTCCCAGACACAAACAAACAAACAAATAAACAAAAAACTAAAGGAGTTCATCATCATCAAGCCATTATTATGTGAAGTGTTAAAGGGTCTTATTTAAGAAAAAGAAGATCAAAACTATGAACAATAAAATTACAATAAATACAAATCTATCAAAAATTGAATCTAAAAAAAACAAACTAAGTAAACAGGAAGAACAGAGATAGAATCATGGATACAGTAAGCTTTTGACAATTGCCAGGTGGGAGGTGGGTGTTGGGGAATGGGTGAAGAGGTGTGGGAATTAAGAAGTACAAATTGGTAGTTACAGAATAACCATGGGGATGTAAAGTACAATATAGGAGATGAAGTAGCCAAAGAACTTATATGCATGACCCATGGACATGAACAATGGCGGGGGGATTGCCTGAAGGAGTGGGGGGTGCTTCGTGAAGAGGGGCAAAGGGAGAAAAACCAGGACAACTGTAATAGCATAATCAGTAAAATATAATTTTTAAAAAGAATTACAAGATGCACTGAAATCATTCATTAAATCAGGAAGTGTGACCTCGAGCAGAGGAAACATAACTGCAGTAATCAGGACTGTTCTGGAGGCAGCAGCCCCACTGAACAAAAAATTTAAATTAACTTTAGGACCAATGGGCAAAACCTCAAAAGCAGCAGGCTCTGTCAGCAGTGGCTACAGTACTGAAGGGATAGGAAGTAAAAGACTGATTTTCTTCCCTACATCTAGCTGTATGTGGATGATGGCTGTCATCATCTTTGAATATACTATGTGGATAAGTAGAATTAAAACTAGAAGTGATCGGCTGTCAAAGGGGAGGTTGTAGGGGTGCTAGGTGAACATGGTAGGAGGATTAAGCAAAAATCAAAAACAAAATAACAATAAAGAAAAACCAGGTAATTACCAGAGGGGCAAGGGGATAGGAGGAAGTAGGAGAAGGTAAAGGAGGGATGAAATGTGATGGAAGGAGATTTGGAGTGCTAAACACACAATGCAACAATACAAATGATGTATCATAGAATTGTATCCCTGAAACATAATTTTATTAACCAATGTCACCCAATAAGTTTAATTTTTTTTTTAAGTTGTAATTTTTTTTAATTTATTTATCTTTTTAGAGGGGAAGGGTAGGAGAGAGGGAGAGAAATATCAATGTATGGTTGCCTCTTGCGTGTCCCATGCTGGGAATTGGCCTGCAACCCAGGCATGTGCCCTGACTGGGAATCGAACCGCGATCCTTTGGTTCGCAGGCCTGCGCTCAATCCACTGAGCTACACCAGCCAGGGCCCAATAAGTTTAATTTTTAAAAATGAAGTAATCTTAATGGGGTTTTTTACCATAATTATTACTTCCCTCTGGGAACCATTTCCTAACTTGTTTTGTTATGCTTGAAACAACCACCACTATCCTAATGGAATTATATAAAGTGCTTTGCAAGCCTGTTTAGTTTCCATTTTGAGCACTCACACAGTATTTACACATAATGAAATTCCAAGAGTATTTTTTTTTGCGTTTTTGTTTTTTTAAACAGCAAATGGAAGTGAGCAAAGGAAGATAATAAAAAAGGAATATGAGTCAATCAGCAAATGAGAAAGAATTTGATTTAGATAGGTGAACCAAGGAATGTTTCCCTGAGGAAATGACACTTGAACTGATAAGCAGGAGTTGAGTGGTCTTGAGTTGACGTGGTGAGCATTTTAGACGAGAGGAAAAAAACTTAGAAGGGCTGTGGTGCCAGAAGTAGAGGTTGAAGCAGTTCTAGAAAGTAAGAGATAAAATCCATCCAGATAATACATGTAGAACTGGCAGAGCTTTGGAATGGATCATACGTGAAACTAGAGGAATACTAACAAATGTTAAGTACGTGTTTGGGTTACCAGAAAAGCAAGGGCCCCCTGCACATGAGTAAAATCAAACTTTGATGAACTAACTATAGTCTTGCAATAAAAGCATTTAAATAAAGGTGAGATAGACTGAGCTTATTTTAAATTTTGTGTCACTTATTTTTATTTTGTATTACATAGACGGAGGAATGGATCACCTAAACCAAATTGCAGTGTTTAGGACTTCTTAGGGGAATTTTAATCAAGCACTCTTTCTTCATTTTTACAATAATAAGTCAGGTCCAAAATGTGATTTCTTTTAGGTGCCCCAGGTGGTTATTTACAGATCTAGGCTTAAAATTCGTAATTCCCTTTTAAGAATGAAATTACTTGTAGAAAAACAAGGCCAAGGTTATTATGCCAGGGCTCTAGATAAAACCTGGCGAGAACCTATTTGAGACCTATAAATGCGTGGTGATAAAAAGTATCCTGTAAATTGCTAACTAACGCCCTGCCGTTACCATGGTTACTATAAAGCCTGAGGAAGAAGCAAAAGTCCCGCCCCACGATACAAAGGCCAATGGTGTGCCTGGTAACGAGGGTGTCTGCAAGAAAAACAGCCCCTGAGCCAATGGGATGCGTCGTTTCTATGGTTCCCGCAGGAAGAACGCCTGGGCGTCTCTGCGACTGGAGCGGTTGCTATGACTCCCTGGGCTCGGTAAGCACCTGCAGCTAGCTGTGGAGCGGCGTAGGAGCAAAGCGACCCGGGACCCTCACCGCACTCTCTAGAAGATAATTTGTGGCCTGTTTCCTGAGGTACCCGTCTCAGCTCCAAGGAGGAAAGCGTCTCTTCTCCGCGCTTTTTCACCATTCCAGGCCTTTACCTCTTCTCTCCCCAGAATGGCTCGAAACTACGGGGGAAAGCTGCCCTGGTGCGGCCCTTTCTAGCCACGGGCTGGAGCGATTCTGCCTGAAGGATTCGCCCGTTTCTGGGACCCAAAGCCAAAGGCATTTCGAACTAGGCTGCCGCTCTTATTCAGACAGGCCTTGGAACACTCCCAGTTAGGCGTTTTGCTTTGCTTTGTTTGGGGGGGGGGGGTTTGTCCTCATTTTACTGACGAAGACTCGCCCTTGCACAGACGACTGCGTCTGAAGCCCTCGGCCATTAACCAAGTCACGGAGCCACGGCTTTCCCGGCCTGTGAACAAAGAACTGCCGTTTTCCGCTTTGTTGCCCTGTGTTCGTCATGCAGAACCTCACATAATTCCCGTTGAAGCTTGGAGGCCTTTTGAATTCTCAGCATCAGACGTCATCAAGTCAGTTAACCTTCTGCCTTCCACTTTCATCACCCTGAGCGCCAGGTTCCTCATCCTGCTTCTTCCACAGCCATTTTCACCCTTTCTTATCCACGCTGCACCTTCATGTGCGTTCGTCTCCACCACCTCTCTCATCTACAGACCCCCCCACCCCCACCACCACCACCCTCCGTTTTCCTGCTACAGTGCTTTGGGTTGCTCAGTATTTCACATTCTCCAGCCCTGGAATCATTTGAAATCTTTTTCTATGTTTCTCTGCACTATGGCAAGTTTT
Source organism: Glossophaga mutica (assembly GCA_039655065.1). Lineage (NCBI taxonomy): Eukaryota > Metazoa > Chordata > Mammalia > Chiroptera > Phyllostomidae > Glossophaga > Glossophaga mutica. The sequence continues at coordinate 28,592,298 of CM077307.1, forward strand.
CTATCTTAGGTAAAATAGAGACTAGAATGGGAAAGTGCAATTGATAAATACAAGCCTAAATTACTATAAGCCTAGTGTGTTTTGGATACGAAGCAGGGGAAAATCAAAGTGAAGGGTGGGCCCATCTCAGGCTTATATAAAGACATACTGTTCCTTGTTTAAGTGAATGCTTTGTTAGGCATACATTTTAGTGATGTATTCCTGTGTGTGAAAAGATCATTCAAAATGATCATGTGACAGGATTCCAACCTTAAGCACATTTGAACCCAGCACCTTGCTTCATGTGATAGAATTTTTGGAAAGAATATGCTTGAAACAATTCTTGTGCTTTTTCTTTATGTGAGTTTCTTGATCAGAAAACATGCTTTGTGATGTGAGCCAAGAAACAAAAAACAATGAGGGTTGATTGAAAACAAGTATTTGTGGCAAGAGGGCAGACTTAATCCTAGAAAGACTGGAATGGAGGGCCTTAAAAATATAAGATTTATTTATATTCAACGCAGTTTTATTTTATCTTGGGAAACTTTGTTTTAAAGTACGTGTTCCTTATCTAGTCTTTTTACTTCATTGGTATTCAGGTTAAAATGTAAACCTATTGGGAAGATATACAAAGTGTGCATTTTTAGCAGCTATTTTGGGGCTAGAATTGTATAGATATTTTTATTTCTCAGGTCAATTATAGCAGTTATTTGTGATATTTCATGCTTGATGCCAGGTCAGATTTCCAAATACTGCAAAATTCAGCTTTCTCTTAGACGATAGATTGGAAAAGAAAAATAAGTTCTGCAGCTTTTTCAGGGTTTGTTGTTTTGGGGTTTTTTGCATTAAATTGGAAAGGAATAAATTTTAACTCTTGAAAAAAGGGGCTGTTAGATTTTATATATATATATACTTTTTTTTTTTTAACTTGCCCGAAGTCACTCAGCTAGCATGTTAGAGACTATATTGTAAGCAGCTTTCCTTTCCTCTCCCTATATGTGTATACTGGACAAACATCGTTAGACCAGGGCACTGGCGTACATTTTTTTTTAAGAGAAAGGAAAGAAGGGGTGGAGAAAGAGATGGAGAGAAACATCCATCAGTTGCCTCTCATACATGCCCTGATGGGGGGTGGAACCCACAACCCAGGCATGTGCCCTGACTGGGAATCAAACCCACGACCTTTCCCTTTGCTGGATGACACCCAATCAACTGAGCCACACTTGTCAGGGCTAATGTTTTACATAGTTATAAATAGTACATTATGCCTTTCTTTTTCACTTAATTTTATATTTTAAGCATTGAAACATTGATATATTGTTTTGAACTTTTAAAAATTACTTTTCTCATTTGAGGAATGAAAAAGAAGAAACTACTATATATTATATTTAAGGTGGCTGTAAGTTTTAAATTATATTTGTGTAGAAAGAAGAAAGAAGGGTTAGAGTGAATAACTTGACTATTTCAGGGCTTTTTTAAAAAAGATTTTATTTATTTATTTATTTATTTATTTATTTATTTATTGTTAGAGGAGGGGGAGGGAGGGAGAAAGAGAGGGAGACAAACATCATTGTGTGAGAGAAACATCAATTGATAGGCTGCCTCTTGCACGCCCCCAGCTGGGGACCCGGCCCACAGCCCAGGCACTTACCTTAACAGGAATTGAACCAGCGACATTTTGGTTTGTGGAACAATGCCCAGCCCACTGAGTCATACCAGTCAGGGCAATATATTTCCGCTTTTATGGCCATACTGTTTACTTTGTTCTCTAGGTCACTCAAAGACCATTGGATCCAAAGCTCATCCTTCACTCAAAGCTAGGCAATATGCTGTAGCATGAGGTATGGTCCTGGCCCCTGGAGGACACCTGCTTTATAGGAAAAAGAAGAACAAGTAGGAATAACTCTTCACCACTTCTCCTTGACCTCTTCTCACTTAAAATTCTTTGTGTCTTTCTCAGTTTGCCTGGACAGCTTTACCACCTTATTCTTCACATCTAGAAGTTTCCGAGGGCCCCGAAACATTATAGGATGTGCTTCTATCCAAAGAGTAGGCTTTTAATATACTTAATGAGCATTTTATTCAGTATCTACTTTGTAGATAATAATATGTTTGCATACTTTTTTGTGGGCAATTTAGGCACAGTTTAAATTTTGAAGCATTTATAATTCAAAGACTAGAACTATATTACCTCAAGATACGATTTTTTAGAATTTTCAATTTACTCAACCATTGGGTCACAATAAAGGTTAGTTCTGGGATGTCATAGCAGAACAGGCAGAGGGACTCAAATATTCAAAGTCGTGGGAATATAAGCAGTGTTATGGGGATCAATAAGTATACTGTGTGAAGAGTTCATTTCAAGGTGTGGCAGAAGATAAGACTAGAGAGACAGGCAGGAACCAGATTTTGAAGACTCTCTGGTGCCAAGCTAAGGGGTTTGAACTCTTCCTGAAAGCAATGGGAGTGTTAAACAGCAAGTGATTTGCATTCAGAAAGATCAATCTGAGAGCTCTGTAGAATACAGATTGGATGGGAGCCAGCCTGACAGCAGGGAAATCAGTTAAGGATGCCGTTGCACTAAACTGGGCAAATAGTGAAGAGAGCCTGAATTAAGACAGCAACTGTAGACATGAGAGGAGGAATTAGGAAATGATAAAAAGAGGTAGAATCCACAAATTCAGGGGTGGTGCATCAGAGTGATATAAATAAGGAAGGATCAAGAATGACTCCCGGTTTTGTGGCTTGGAAAACCATATATATATTAGAGAGGAAGGGAGAGAAATATCAATTTGTTGTTCCCCTTATTTATGCATTCATTGGTTGATTCTTGTATGTGCCCCCACCAGGGATCGAACCTGAAACCTTGGAATATTTGGACGATGTTCTAACCAATTGAGCTACAGGGACAGGGCCTTGGGAAACTATATATATTTTTAAAGATTTTATTTATTAATTTTTAGAGAGAGGGAAAGGGAGGAAGAAAGACAGGGAGAGAAAGACCGATGTGTGAGAGACACATCGATCTGTTGCCTCTTGTACACCCCCAGCTGGGGACCAGGCCCACAACCCAGGCATGTGCTCTGACCTGGAATTGAACCAGCAACATTTCAGTTTTCAGACTGCCACTCAATCCATGGAGCAACACCGCCCTGGTAAGAAATTATAGTAATGGTTATTTTATTAACTGTGGAATACAGATACAGGAACAGGTGTAAGAGAAGAGCAGATTATTCAAACTGAGTTGTTCATTAGGCAATGGATATGTATTGGTCTTAAACAATAGATTCATTTTATATTGCATTTCTAGCCTACGCCCTCTTTCTGGAATGTGTACCTCTCCGCAAATCCTTGCTTTGGCGGCCATATTTGTACTACTACTTCTAACCCACTCCGGCCACAATGGATTGAATGGGGATTATACAACTAACTTCAGAGAGGGGGGCACAACTCATTGGGTGAGCAACAAGTAATTGTCTCTTTTTCACAAATTTGAAAAGAATGGAAATTACTTAATCTGAAAAGTAGCATACATTTAGGATCTGAATGTCTATTTGCACTACTGCTGATGAGCAAGCAGAGGAAGTCCAGCCATGTAGAGAAGCAATTTAATATGGGCTGATGCACAGAGAAACCCAGAGATGAAGCCCTCATATAGGTCAAGGTAGACTAGTAATGGCTGTCCGACTAGTTCCATGTCCAGTTCCAACATAGCCATGTTTAGTTCGCAGCATGTGCCCTTGTATCTTATTCTTTTAGTACCCTCCTTTAGTAGTGGGATTGATTGGCTGTGAGATTTGGAAAGCTCAAAACAATAATGCCTTTGAAAAGCTAGAAATTTATTTCTCTCACATAAAAGTCAAGAAAGCAGTCCAGAACTGATAGGGCAGCATCTTGAAATAGTCAGAAACTCAGATTTCTTCTCTCATGAGAGTATATATCCTAATGGCGGGCATCACAGGGCATGTGGCTTCTACCTCATGGTGTCCAGGATGGCTGCTCAGACTTAGCTATTTTGTCTGCAATTCAGCCAGTAGAAAGGAGGAAGGAGTGATAAAGAGAGCATTCTGATCCTTTAAGTCCACTTCCTAGCGGTGTCACACAATTCCATTTACATCTCATAGCTCAGAACTTAGTTGCAAGGCTGTATCTAACATTAAGGTAGGCAGCTGTGTGACTGGTCAAAAAATTAGATGTCTTATTTCTGTGGAAAAGGGGGTGAATTCTACACTTATGAAGTGGTTAAAATGGTAAATTTTAGGTTTCATTTATTTACCACACAAATACACACACACACTCCAGAAAGAGCAGGAAATACAGAAAGTGGTGAACAGAGTGGGCCATTTGCGGTTTAGGATTGTAGGCTTTCAACAGTAGTTCAGATTAGGACAAGGGCTTGGATGTAGCTATGGGGATGGGTGACCAAGCAGAATGGAGACTAAAGATCACTGGCTTTGGGAGTGTGCTCTCATCTAGGAGCTTGGATGAATCATACACTCGGATGTTGATCCGCAGCCTACACTGTCCTCCTGACACACAAGCCCCCTCTTACATTCCTGCTCACCTCCAATACCTTCAAATCTCCCAGAAGTCAAATCCAAAGTTATTCTCAATATCCCCAACCCCCTTTTCCTTTCAACTTCCTCTGAGACTTTCCTATTTCCCCCTACAATATGGAGGGATGAATTACGCTGCTATCTGGGGGGCAAGCAACCCATAGTACAAGGCTTTAATAATTCTAACAACTCACAATCTCATCCGTTTATCACAATTTGTATTAACACTTTGATATATTTGCTTCCAGTCTTTGTGTGTCTGGTTTTCAAATATTTGTAATTCTTTAACATTTTTATTATAACATAAGCATTTATTTGCTAATAAATATTAGCAAATAGGCCTCATAGGATATTATATACTCCTAGCTTCTTTGACAATATGATACCCAGGACTAAAACCACGAGTAACTGAATAGTGCTCAGAGACCTTGGAGGGAGGGGGAAGATTGTGAATGGGGACCGGACGATGGGGGTGAGATAGGGAAAAGATGAGAAGATTTTTAGCTGTAAGTCATGGGGAAGACACGGGAGTACAAAGATTCAGATATGGCTCCTTTTTTCTTTCAGTGTGAAAATCAGATGATAATTAAAATTCTGTATGTTTTCCACAAAATTGTTGATGTGAAAATAATGACTCTGGAAGACTTAGCAAGAAAGAAGCAAAATAATAAGGATCTAGTTTTGCTGTTAAAAAAGCAAAACAATGTATTGGGTTGGCCAAAAAGCTTGTTTCGTTTTGTTTTTTGTAAGATGGCTCTACTTGCACTTAAGTGTCCAACTTTGTTCGAAACAGTTTTGTTAGATTGTATTATGACAGCTGTCATATCAGCATGCATTAAAAAAAACTTGACCAAAATCAGTGAATTTTTGTGTTGCCATTTTAATATTGAAGATAGAATAAGCAACATTTTTGGCATATTATGCTTTATTATTTCAAGAAAGATAAAAATGCAACTGAAATGTAAAAAAAGATTTGCACAGTGTATGGAGAAGGTGCTGTGACTGATTGAATGTGTCAAAGGTGGTTTGCAAAGTTTCGTGCTGAAGATTTCTCACTGGACAATACTCCACAGTCAAGTAGACCCACTGAAGTTGATGGAGATCAAAGAGTCAACATTATATCATGCGGGAGATAGGTGACATACTCAAAATATCCAAATCACTAAAGTTATTGGTGAAAATAAAAAATGTCTTTTTTTTTTTTTTTTTAAAGATTTTATTTATCTTTAGAGGGGAAGGGAAGGAGAGATGGAGAGAAATATCAATGTGTGGCTGCCTCTCGTGCGTCCCTTGCTGGGAACTGTTGCTGGGAACTGTCCTGCAACCCAGGCATGTGCCCTGACTGGGAGTCGAACCGTGATCCTTTGGTTCGCAGGCAAAAAATGTCTTTTATTGTGCAGAAAAAAACTAAACAGACTAACAACTAAACAGACTTTGGCCAACCCAATAATTATGTGGACTAATTGCACTATAATAATAATTACGCTTATCTCTACAATTTAGGTAAATCAACTTGGTTAACAGTTGTGTTTGAGTATAACAGCAAGTCTTAATGCATAATGGTCCTAGCAACACAATACCACTTCTCATGCCCAATCAGCAGATACCCATCTTTTACACACTGTGTAGTAGCATGACCACTTTCAACTTAAAAAAATTAAAGACAGTATTGATAGCAGGCTTAGAGTTAGGAGTTTTAGAAGTAAGCTGCATGACTTAGAAGTCATTCAAGAATGGTAAGACCTATTCTGCAAGCTAAATAGTTCATTACAGTATAGAATTAGTGGGCTCTGTAACTTCCAGAGGAGTCCTTTTATTTACAGATATTCACTAAAGGGAACAAAGGCTTCTTTGGAATTTATAACATTGCAAGGGGCCTTTGGGAGATTTGCAGATTATTAAATGGCAAACCTCAGAACTGGGCAGACAGAAAAGCTTGCATTTTTAAAAACACTCTGTCACACATTTGCATTGTATGTGTCATGTCATTTTTTATTTTAGAAGATATACAGCTGTTCAAAGCTTTGATTTTTATTGTGTGTTGTTAGCTATTTCATGAAAGTGCTCTTTACAACTGGATAATACAACAATTATGTATACAAGGGTAAGCAAAAGTGGGTTTACAGTTGTGTGTGAAACACAGAACTCTTATCTATTTACTAAATATTGTATTATTTATTATTATTACCCTACTTTGCCCAACCCTGTATATACCTATCAGAGCATGCTCAGCTCATGCAGTGTGTGCGTGTAATGCACACATGCCTCTCTCTTCTATCAAGGGGGAAGTTCAGTTAGAAGATGAGCTTCACCATCTTGAGAAAGCATTGAATGCTACTACAGAAGAACAACTCTGTTTTGTCTGGCACCTGTTCTAGTGCACTGAGACATGCTGAGGACTGCTTCCAGAAATCCAGAAGAACTTTCAGTGAAAGGCATGGAAGACATGAAAGAAGTAAGAACTAATGACATAAGGCTTTAAGATACCTGTGGTTTTGTTCATTGTCCATTAAATTAACACATTAAAAACCAACATTTGAATATCACTGTAGAGTTTGCAAAGCACTCGCATGTACATTTTTTTCATGAAATATAGGATCCAACAAAAGTAATGCCTGCTTGAGTGTGGTTGGTAGGATAATAATATGGGTGTAATACTTTATAGTTTTCACTTAAAACATTTCACCTAAAATGTCATATGGTGTGTTTGAGTGTGATATTGTTATGTTACAGAATTACATGCTTATGGTTTTGTAATAAAACATTTCATAATAAAAAGGGGTGCTCTTTGTGTCGGACCCTGTAGAGCAACAGTCTGTATTGATTTCTAATAGCAGACATGTGCAGGATGACTGATCGAACATCCAAATAGGTCCGTTCATAGTAGCTTCCATTTTCTTGGCAAATTCCTCCTTGTCTCTAACTGATCCTCTAGCCGACTCTCTTGCTTGTTGGTTTAGAAACCTCAGTGGATCTGCTTCTCAAAGGTACTCTTGTATTAACTCACAGAGAAGGTTTTAGAGAAACAGACAGCAGCTTATTAACTGACAGAAATATCATTGCCAGAGGAACCAGTCACATACACCCTGTCACCTGATGCATTCGCTCCGTATGGGCACACTACGGAGGACAGGAAGCCACACTTTAATTAATATGTTTACTTGGTGAACAAATGATTCTAACGTTTTACTGTACTAGCTAGCGCTATCCATATCTGCCCTTGTTTCTAGACCTGTTATATCCTAGGACCAGGGTACCCAGCCCCTAGATGGGTAAATAATGGCATCTTTTGGCTCTCTTATCAATCTCTGATGTTTGCAGTACTGATCAACCTACTTTCTGACATATTCGTTCTTTAAATGAGTTAATTCTCTCAGGTTGCTTAGGAATCATCACTCTGCCCTGTTTCCACATCTCAGTTCAGATGGGTTACTTGTTGATTTTAAAATTTAACTCGTAAAGGACAGTCTGGCTTCCAAAATCTTAAGAAGATTTTCAGAACAAAAGCTGCAGAGCATTATTAGACCATGAACTTTAACGTGAGGCAGATGGGGATGTAAAATTACCTTCAGAACTGTCTGTATAACCTTGGGCAAGTAACTTGATTTTTTTGAGCTTGAAAATGATAATAGTTTGTTCAAAGGTATTTCTGAGGTATTTCACACAGGGAATATGAATAAACCTTTCACACGCCTATTTGGCACCTAACAAGAATTTCATAAATTGTAGCTATTATTATTAGAAATAGGTATTATTCTTCCTGCCATCGTAAAGAGGAGGAAACTGAAGCTTACCAGGAAGTTATAAAGCTAGACTGCAATCCTTTTTTCCTTCTATAAAATTCAGCTTCTCTTATTTTCAATCATCCATACCCAAGGACATGCTTATTGATTTTAGAGGGAGAGGGAAGGGGGGAGGGAGAAGGAGAGAAGCATTGATGCAAGAAAAACATCAATCAGTTGCTTCTCAGATATGCCCTGACCAGGGACCAAACCCTAACCTAGGTATGTGCCCTGACCGGAATCGAACCCACAACCTTTCAGTTTCCAGGCTGACCCGCTAACCAAATGAGCCTCACTCCCCAGATCTAACATTCAGCTTTTTACTCATATTCTGAGGAGTTGTCCAATAGGATTTAAAACAATTCAGCAAAATACAATTCAGCTATTTTGGTAATCTACTTCTAAGCCTTCTGGCCCACCTGAGTGTGCAATTTAGCTCTTCCCCTTATTACTTGCATGACAAGACAAGTAACTTAGCCTCTCTCAGCCTGCTTCCTCACGTATAAAATGGGAGCATTATAGTCCCATAGGGCTGTGGTGAAAAGTACAGGGTGGGGCAAAAGTAGGTTTAAAGTTGTTGGTATAAAAAAATAATATGATCATTAACAACTGATAATACAAGAATAAACTCTGTTTCACGTACTCACAACTGTAAACCTACTTTTGCCCCACCTGGAATTTGATGTCCTTAACACACTAATGCCTGGAGCATATAGTTAACTTTCAATCTGTCATTATGAGCCATACAAAAGTACCTTTTTTGAAGCTGCCATATTAACCAGAAACTATTTTTAAAGAATACCCAACAATTTATTGCAATAGTCTCTCCTATTAGCTTTTCAGACATGTTATTCAGTTTTAGCGTAAGAGTGTAAACATAATTATTGTGTAGATTTTTCACTATTCATGGGTATCATGACCGTGTTTTCTAAACCATAGATGAGATTTGCTTTGAAACCTGATATAGTCATGGTAAAAATATTACAGATAGTGACTGTCTCATAAAATTTGTTTACATGTCATCATATCTATGGGAAATGGTATCTGGTAACCTAATATCACGTTTAGACCCGCACTTAAGGAGAGCTGAGTTTTCCGTTTATTTCTCAGATCGTATACCCATTAGTATGGTGATCTCTTGATGGCTCTTTCCCTTAATAGACTTTTAGTATGGGTTAAAATATGAACCATGGACAAAACTAAGGAAATGTATTATTTTCTTTTTAGGTGGGAAATTATGCAAACCATGTCTGTAATTTGCCAGAGGGAAGAGAATCACTTTCTCATGGTTATGAAAACAAAAACAAACATCTCAGACATGAGTTCAGAGAGCTCCAACTCAAACAGGGTAATTTTTCTTTTTTAAAAAATGTAATTTTAATTATAAAAATTAATACATGACAACTAGGAAATTTGAGAAATGTATAAAAGTAGAAGGAAGGGGAAAAATACTACATCTTCCACACTATAAAAGTACATGTAATGTTTAAGATGTATTTTCTGCCTTCCTTTTTAAAGTATATATTGAAATATTCCAAAATGTGTGTGAGAAAGTGCAGAATGGTTATTTCCTTCCACATCTACTGCGCCCTGACCACGTTGTGTCATCACCATTCCCCTGGGGTGGCGATCACGTCCTAGGCTTAGTGTGGCTTCTGTGTTCCCCACTGCACCTGCCTGATAAAGGACCTAGCATGCAGCAAGGACGTGGGAAGTATTTATTAAGCACTTTAAAGAGATAAGGGAAGATACAGTTAGGACCCTTTATATTATTGCTCTACTTTGTTTAGCTCCCCAAGTTAGTATTATTGTATGTGGTCAATGATTATATTTACCACATATTTCTTATTTCTTTGCTCAGTATTTTTCCTTGCATCTCAGATATTTCACTTGGAATCATTTTCCTTTCTTTCCCTTTAGAACTTTATTTACAAGGGTTTGATGATGGACAGATTTTTTCTTTATTGTGACTCTCAGGTCCAGGGAAGGTTGAGTTAATCATAGGACATATGTCCATGCTCTCGTTTCTTTTTGTTTTCTCCCCCTTGTTTTCCATTGGGTATATTGAATTTTCTCCTGCTGTTTAAAAGCTTGCATTCCATTTTAGTTCTTATAATGGTTGCATTTGAGGAGTTTTCTTTAATTTCTTTTGGCATTATTTCTATTATTATTATTATTGTTATTATTTTGACTGTTCACAACACAGACTTTATTTGGTGACCATTGAAAAGTGGGAGTTTAAACTCTCCAATCTACTTCTCTCCCAGCATTTTTAGTTACTCTTAGCAAGATTGTTGTTCAGGGGTCACTGCCAGAAACAGGAGATACTGTCTGTCTTGCTGCCAGCATAAATTAGCTCATGAAAAATTGGTAAATAGGGGAATGATGTCATTATAATGTGGAAGTTTATATACAAATTTCCCCAGCATGTTAATGATTTGGGCTACCAGCAAGCCTTGAAGTTTCTTCATAAAGCCCATTCATCCCACATTCTTTGGGGCTCAGTTTGGCCACATGTTTTTACCTTGGAAGTGCTCATTGCAAAGATATCCCTAATCTCTGTGCATTCTGACTTTGTTTCCATAACTCTGCAGACTCAACTCCCTAAAGCAAGCTTGATTATTTTTTTAAAAACACATTTTCATATTTACCATAGTATCCCTTTACTTTTTAGGAATTTGACATATCTCTTTAAATGTACCACTGTAATTATTATGATTGTTAATGTTTTTATAGCACTCCAGTTACACATTGACAAAGGTTGTGAGTGGTCTATAGAATGTTTTTCAATAAGCTCTATTATTTTTAGTGAACAGTTTTACGAAATAAAAGTTGTTTTTCTTTTTAGGATTACATGTCAATCACACCAGAAATGCTTATATAAGGATTATCTTTCGAAGGGAGAGGTAACATGATTTGATAATGCATTTAATGTCAGGCAGGAGAAAAGCAGAGAAATCACTGGTGACCCAAAGCTTTTCAGTTTGAGCAGTTAGAATAGTGGAGTTCCTAACTGTTCAGATGGAGAGAATATGGGAGGTGCCATTTGGGGGAGACAGTTTGCTTTTGGACATGTAAATTTTGAGGTCTATTTTAGACATCCAAGTGGAAGTCAATGGGTTAATTGTTAAATAGGCAATTATGTATGTGTTGGCAATTCAGTGCAATTGAGACGTACATTTGGGAGTCATCAGCACATAGCTAATACTTAAAGCCTTAAGATTATAGGAAATAACCTAGAGAGAGAAAAGAAGATTCAGGGCTGGCTTATTCTAGCATTTAGAGATTAGAAAGATGAGAAATCAGCAAAGAAGCCCAAGAAAGAGTGGCACTCAAAATAGGAGGAAAACCAGCAGAGTGTGGTATCTCAGAAGAGAAATGACAAAAGCGTTTTAAGAAAAGGATGTGAACAACTGGGTCAAATACCACTAGCAGGCTAGGTGGAATGAGGACACATAATGAACCATTGGATCTGGCCACGTGGAGGTCATTAGTACTTTGATGAGAGCTATTTCTGTGGGATAGTGGGTGTGAAAGCCACTGGGAGTGGAAGAGGAGACATGAATATGATCAATTCTTTCTTGAAGTTGTGCCGTAAAGAAGAATGAAGAAGTGGTACAGATGCTAGAGGGGGTGATGAGGTCAAAGGAAGGTTTTTGTTTAATCGTTTTTGTTGTTTTTAATGGGATATACAGCATGTCTCTAAGATAATTATAATGCTCAGGTGGAAAGAAAGCTTAATGAGACAATAGAGTGGAGTCAATTGGAAGAGTATTATCTTTGAGATAAGAAGGAATGCGATCCAGTGCACAAGGGAAGGGGCTAGCCTTAGAAGCAAGGATATGTACATTAAGTCTCACAAGAGGGAAGAGTATGTGGGAGTTGGCAGATTTGGTAAGAGAAGTTTGTGGATGTTCTCTTCGGAGTGCTTCTCTTTTTCTCTGTGAAATAAGAGGCAGTGCCTTCAGCAGGAGTGAGGATGGGAAAGGTTTGGAGATTTGAGTAGAGAAAGGAATGAAGTAATGGTCTAGGCCTCTAGAGAATGAGAGGGAGATGACCAGGGAAATGCAGGAGGATTGCTAGGCAGAAGTAGGAGCTCTCCTGAGATCAGAAGACATGAATTTAACATAAAATCAATCAGCACTGGCTGGGCAGTTTCATCCAGCCACATTCAGATTCTGCAGTAAGGTGCAAAAGAGTTGGAGAATTGGATTTAAACAGATTGGAGTTTTGCCAACCAAATATAATGGAAGGAAACAGGGGCAAGGGAGTTATGAGTGTTTTCAAGGGAGTGATTATAATGATGGACTATAGAATCTAAGCTGGAAAGAAACTAAATGAGACCGGGAGCAGGGTAAGGAACATTGAGAAGTGTTTAAAGTCAATGGATTATAGTTGTAGTATGTTTGAAAACTTGTTGAAGTCATGCTACTAGAAATACATAGGAAGGAATAATTTGAGAATAGGGTGCTTGCAGTTGAGACTAGGGAGAGGCTCCAGTTATTGCTAATGACAATGCCTAGGGAATGACTATGGAGTAGGTGGCCAAGACAGGGTAGTGGACTAGATCTTTAGAAATTAGCTGGTGAAAGGACGGACAAGGCAGGGCACTAGAATATTGAAATGACCAAGAATTTGGCAGGGTTAGCTGAGTCACCTTGGGCGAATTATTTGGTTTCTTGGTGTCTCAGTCCTCCTCTCATAAAAGGATAATTGCTGCATCATTGGGTCATTGTAAGGATTCAATAAGATAAATTTATCTCAGATACTTAGTACAATACCTGACGTATAGTAAGCACTCCATAAACAAATTTTCAAGTTATACAAGAACACATTTTAAATTTCTGCAAGTAGCAAGAACATATACTGCTTTTGAGAACTTTTCCCACTATGTTTTTTGTTATAATTTTGAAAGTTTGCAAACAGCCCAAAGAGATGGGGAGAAGCATAGAAGTATTATTATAGCTTATTTTAAAATTTAATTTGTTATCTAATTAAGAATTCATTAAACATCTTACAGAGTAGTTATTTAACCACATTTCTTTTAAGTTTGTTTCTGTTATTTCTTCCTAACAGAAGCGCAAATAAAGGAGGTTGAAGAAATGTTGTATCAAGAAGGCTCTGAAATAGCTCTGAGTAGCCCCAGTGAACAGATCACATACTTACGGGTAGAGAGAAGTAAACTCTTGAGTGCACTGGAACTTGGGGACTCAAAGCCAGAGTCACAGAGATGTCTGAGCAGTAACCTGCAGAAAGAATTTCCCCAGGTATTCCAAAATTAACAGGATAATTGAATAAGAGGCAGACAGTTTTAAAATGTATTTGTTCATTTAATCATTCATTCATTAAAACATCAGGAGGCCAGTCCTAACAGTATGTAAGAATACAGGCTTTAGTTGGGTGGTCTTCCTTTGTCCTTGAGGAAGTTAGTTAACTTTTGTAAGCCTTGATTTTCTCATCTATAAAATGTGGGATCAATTCAACTACTCTACAAGATCATGAAAATGAAATAACTTAATGTATATAAAGCTCTAAAGTAGTACCTCACACGTTAATTAACATTGTTGTTATTACTTGTTGAGAACTTACCGTGTTCCTGCTTTGTGCTAGTAGATGTAGAAACAAAGTGAAATTAGACACGTAGACATGATCTGGACTGCAAGGAACAAGCTAGTGAGGGAAAGGAATAAACCAGCCGTTGTAGTTCAGTGTGGAAAGTACTATGGGAAAGGAAGGCACAGAAAACGAGGAAAACCTGAATCTAGGAGAAAGACGGCGGTGGACCAGAAGGATCTTTCTCGCACCACCACCCAGAACCAAACTGGAACTAAAAATGAAGAGGGGAACAACCACCTGAAATAAACAACTGAAGACTACCTGAAGAGGAGACTCTTAACCGAGGACAGGCAGAAACCACCTTGAGACTGGTAGGAAGGGCGGGGACACAAAAGGGGCTGGTACCACTCCCATGGGCAGTGGGCCAAGGCTCAGTGCAGCAGTGGGAGCTTCCCCTGAGAGGCGCAAAGCCTGGACCTCAGACCAGGCTCCCCAGCACTGAGCGCCAGTGTCAGGATTAGCTGCCCACATAGCATCCAGCAGTGAAAGGCTGCAGGGTTTTTGCCAGGGAGAGACACAACTCTCTGGAGACAGAGACACTATTATTTTTTTTCCTAAGGGGGCCAAAGCACAGGTCTCTCATTCTCAGCCACTCACCTTGGGCTCGGGTGAAGGGTGAGCAGTGTGGATTGGTATCACCTGAGGAGACTCTGTAGTGGGAGGCTTTGGGGAAAGACGTGGGAAAATGGCTACTGGGTTCCCTATGCTGGGACATACCTTGAAAAATGACTGCAGCAGCCATTTTTCTTGAGAAGAACAAGCCCCTCCCAGTGGAAAAACAATTACCCCACCCTGTGGGTAACTTCTGAGCCCACTCTCTGTAATCCTGTTCACCCCACCCTGCATCTTTTTTTCTTACTTTTCCCCCAGCCTGGATCTTAACCCCTGCCGAGGAGACAGCAACATAGGCAGACTCGGGGTGTCAGAGATTGGCTTTAGGGCACAGCCATTTCATATACTTTCCTGAGAATCAAATGGTGCTTCCCCCTTATGGGAGAGCCATAGAAACACCTTCCTAGTTTTTAGCAAAGCCAAACACTGGGTGCTGGAACCCCCACCCACTTTGCTGCTATGGGCTCCACCTTGCTGAGTTCAGGAAAATAATCTGGGACAGACTCAGATGTGTGGTGTGGGGATAGTGGAACACTTCCACCACCTTCCCTGAAGTATGAACAGCACCTCCCTCAGGAGATCCAAGGGTTGTATACTCCTGATTCCACCAGAAGCCCTCTCAGAAACAGTGGCTAGACTAAGAATGACAGCAGGTAGAGACAGGCAGAGGTAGATCCTGCAGTGCCTTTGCCCATCAGCTGACCCACACTTGGGCCCTGAGCTGGTAAAAACCAGCCTTGCAGTGCATCATGGCCCATCCCGGGTGCAGCCATGCCTGGAGGAGACAGCCACAAACTGTGGATTGCTTGTAGCTTTGAACAGGCTGCTGAGGGCTAGATGTAGACAGCATCTGAAGCTGGCTTACCGCCAGCTTTAGACAACACCAGAGCTGTATCCAAAGGGAGAACCTAGCCAGCAATCACTAAAGTCTGCTGAGATGAATTCCACTTTGTTCTTTTACATTATTTTTTGTTATTTCTTCTTTTGTATAACCTTTTTATAATTTTTCTTTTTCTTCAATTTTTTAATATTTTTCTTTCATATCTTTTATTTTACTCTTCCATTTTCTTACTCCATTTTTACTTCTTTCCTTTTCTTAATTTTTATTCTTTCCCTTTCTTTGTTCTCTTTTGGCTATTTCTTCTTTCTATTCCTTACTCTTATTGTTTCTCTTCCTTCTCTACCCTCATAATCATTTTTCTTTTCTTTGTTCTTCTCATATTCTTTTTTTCTTTACTATTCTATTTCTCTTTCCATTGTTATTATTCTTTGCTCTATTGTTGATTTTGCTGTTATTATTGGAGACTTTTTTTTGCTTATTTTGGTTCTGGTTTTTGTGTTATTTTGTTTTGATCTGTCAGGACCTGTACAACAGCATACAAGATATGGGGGTTGAGCCTGGCAGTCAGCCAGCCAGAGGGGAGACCAACAAACAGGTCAACAACAATCAAGACCCAAATATAAGAGGAGAGCCCACATAACTCATGCAGGGGCCATTCCTAGAGCATCCAGCTCAGGAGATCAAGGAGACTGCACCACTGGGTCCCCTAGGATTCCCACCACATAAGGCCACTCCATGAAGACACGGAGTCAAAGTAGATCTAATACACAGAAACAAACAAAAAGAGTCAGCTAAAATGGGGAGACAAGGAAACACCCTCCAAATGAAAGAAACAGAGGGATCCCCAGAAAAAGAGCTAAATAAAGTTGAGGCAAACATTTTGTCAGGCAGAGTTCAAAGTAATGGTTATAAGGATGCTCAAGGAACTTAATGGGAACAACATTACCATGGAAAAGGACATAGAAACTATAAGTAAGAAGCATGGAAATGAAGAGTGCAATATCTGAAATGAAGAATACACTAGAAAGAATGAAAAGCAGGTTAGATGAAGCAGAGGATTGAATCAGCGATTTTGAAGACAAAGTAGAAAACACCCAATCAGAACAAGAAAAAGAAAAAAGATTCAAAAAGAACAAGGAGGGCTTAAGGGAATTTTGGGTCAACATGAAACATAACAATATTCATACCCTAGGGATACCAGGAGAAGAAAGTGAGCAACAGATAGAAACCTGTTTGAAGAAATAATGACAGAAAACTTCCCCAACCTGGTGAAGGAAAAAGTCACACAAGTTCGGGAAGCACAGAGAGTCCCAATCAAGATGAATCCAAAGAGAGCCACACCAAGACACATCATAATTAAAATGTCATAGTTTAAAGACAAAGAGAGAATCTTAAAGGCAGCAAGAGAGAAACAGTTACCCAAAGGGAATTCCAATAAGACCGTCAGGTAATTTCTCAATAGAAACATTTCATGCCAGAAAAGATTGGTATAAAGTATTCAAAGTAATGAAAAACAAGGATCTGCAACCAAGATGACTCTATCTGGCAAGACTACCATTTAAAATGGAAGGCAAAACAAAGAACTTCCCAGACCAAAAGAAAAAAATGCTAAAGGAGTTCATTAACACCAAACCAGCATTGCAAGAGATAGTAAAGGGCCTGCTTTAAGAAGAAAGCTTTATACATAGGTATAAAGGAATAAAATAGCAAAGTATCTGTCACTAATAACCTTAAATATAAATGGATTAAGTGTTCCAATCAAGAGGCATAGGGTAGCTGAATGGATAAGAAAACATGACCCACATATGCTGTCCACAAGAGACCCACCACAGAACAAAACATTTACACAAGCTGAAAGTAAAGGGATAGAAAAAAATACTCCATGCAAATGGAGAAAAAAAAAACTGGGATAGCAATTCATATATTGACAAAATAGACTTCAAAACAAAGGCTATAACCAGAGACAAATAAGGTCATAACATAATACTAAAGGGATCGATCTAACAAAAGGATATAATCCTTGTAAATATATGTACACCCATATAGGAGCACCTATATATATAAAGAAAATCTTAATGGACTTTAAGGAAGAGATCAACAGCAATACAGTCAACTGTAGGGGATAGCAACAATCCACTGTCACCAATGGATAGATCTTCCAAACAAAAAAATTAAGGAAATGGTGACTTTAAATGACATACTAGAACAAATGAGTTTAATTGATACAGAACATTTTTATCTCAAAGCAGCAGAATACACATTCTTCTGATACACATGGATCATTCTCAAAGATAGACCAAATGGTAGGACACAAAATAAATCTTAACAAATTCAAGGAAATTGAAATATCAAGCACTTTCACAGATCACAATCACATGAAACTAGAAATCAACCTCAATAAAAAAATTTCACATTAAAAAACATGGAGGCTAAATAGCATGCTATTAAATAATGAATGGGTCATCAATGAGATCAAGGAAGAAATCAAAAAATACCTGGAAACAAATGAAAATGAACACACAACCCAAAACCTATGGGACACGGTGAAAGCAGTCCTGAGAGGGAAGTTCATAACATTACAGGCCTACCTCAAGATATAGAAAGATCTCAAGTAAATAATGTAATCCTATACCTAAAAGAACTAGAAAAACAAAGCCCAGAATGATTAGAAGGAAGAAAATAATGAAGATCACAGTGGGAATAAATGGCATAGAGACTAAAAATAAAATTCAAAAGATCAATGAATCCAGGAGCTGGTTCTTTGAAAAGATGAACAAAATTGATGAACCTTTAACCAGATTCATCAAGAAAAAAAGAGAGCAAAAATTAATAAAATCAGAAATGAAAGAGGAGAAGTAACAACTGATATTACAGAAATACAAAGGATTGTAAGGAAGTACTATGAACTTCCTATAGTACTATGAAGTACTATGTACTAAGAAATTGAACAAACTGGGCAAAATGGATAAATTTCTAGAGACACATTCTTCTAAAACTGAATCAGGAAGAAGCAGAAAACCTGAATAGACTGATAACAACTAATGAAATTGAAGCAGCATTCAGAAAACTCCAAGCAAACAAAAGTCCTGGTCCAGATGACATCACAGGGGAATTTTACCAATCACACAAAGAAGAACTAACACCTGTCCTTCCCAAACTATGCCAAAAAATTTAAGAAAACAGAAGACTTCCAAGCTCTGTTCACGAGGCCAGTATTATCCTAATTCCAAAACCAGGTAAAGACATAACAAAGAAATAAAACTGTAGGCCAATATCCTTTATGAATAGAGATGCTAAAATCCTCAATAAAATATTAGCAAACTGAATCTGGCAATACATCAAAAAGATCATTCACCATGATCAAGTGGATTTATCTTGGGGGTGCAAGGTTGATACAATATTCACAAATCAATAAATGTGATACATCACGTAATCAAAACAAAAGATAAAATCACATGATCATATCAAGAGATGCAGAAAAAGTATTTGATAAATCCAACACCCATTTATGATAAAAACTCTCAGTAAAGTAGGAATAGAAGAATCACAACTCACATAACAAAGGCCATATATGACAACCTACAATATCATACATGACAGGCAAAAACTAAAATATTTTCCTTAAGATCAAGAACAAGACAAGGATGTCTGCTGTCACCACTCTTATTCAATGTAGTATGGAAGTCCTAGCCACAATCATCAGACAAGAAGAAATAAAAAGCATCCAAATTGGAAAGAAGGAAGTAAAACTCATTATTCACAGACAGCCTGGTATCGTATATAGAAAACCCTATAGACTCCACCAAAAAACTACTAGACCTAATAAATGACTTTGGCAAAGTAGCAGGATACAAAATTGATACTTAGAAATTGATGGCATTTTAATACACCCATATTAAATTATCAGAAAGAGAAACTAAGAAAACAATCCCATCTACTATTGCAACAACAGAATAAGATACCTAGGAATAAGTTTAAACAAGGAGGTAAAAGACTTATACTTGGAAAACTATAAGACACTGAAGAAATAAACCGAGGAAGATACAAATGCGTGGAAGTGTTCGTAGATTGGAAGAATTCACATCATTAAAATGTCCATACTACCCAAAGTAATCTACAGAATCAACACAATTCCTATTAAAATACCAATGGTATAATTCACAGATGTAGGACAAATATCCAAAAATTTGTGTGAAGCCAAAAAAGGCACCAAATATCCAGCTATATTGAGAAAGATGAACAAAGAGGTATTACAGTACCTGATATCAAACTATAAGGCCACCGTACTAAAAACAATCTGGTACTGGCATACGAACAAACATAGAGATCAATGGAACTGAACAGGGAGCCCAGAAATAAACCCATACCTTTAAGGTTAATTAATATTTGACAAAGGAGACAAGAGCATGCAATAGAGTAGAGACAATCTCTTCAATAAATGGTGTTGGGAGAACTGGACTAGTACTTGCAAGAAAATGAAACTAGGCTACCAACATGCACCAAACACCAGAATAAACTCAAAATGGATAAAAGACTTAAATATGAGCCACGAGGCTGTAGAAATCCTATAGGAAAACATAGGCAGCAAAATTTCAGATATCTCACACAGCAATATTTTTGCTGATAGATCTGCTAGGGCAAGGGAAACAAAGAAATAAACAAATGGTACTACATCAAATTGAAAAGCTTCTGCACAGCTAAAGAAACCATCAACAGATTGAAAAGGGAACACACTGTATGGGACAACACATTTGTCAATGATATATTGGACAAGGGTTTAACCTCCAAAATATATAAAGAACTCATATGACTCAACACCAGGAAGACAAACAATCCAATTAAAAATGGGCAAAGAACCTGAATAGACACTTCTCCAAGGAGGACATAGATGTGGCCCATAGACATATGAAAAAATGCTTAACATCACTAGCCATCAGAGAAATGAAAATTAAAACCACAATGGGATATCACCTCATACCTGCCAAAATGGCTATCATTAATAAGTCAACAAACAAGTGCTGGTGAGGATATGGAAAAAAAGGAACCCTAGTGCACTATTGGTAAGAATGCAGGCTGGCAAAGCCACTGTGGGAAACAGTGTGGAGTTTCCTCAAAAAATTAAAAATGAAACTGCCATTTGACCCTGTGATCCCACTGCTGGGTATATATCTAAGAATCCTGAAACACAAATTCGAAGAATATATGCACCCTATGTTTATAGCAGCGTTATTTATTATAAAATACCCAAGATTTGGAAACAGCCTAAGTGCACATCAGTAGATGAGTGGATAAAAAAGCTGTACATTTGCACAGTAGAATACTATGCAGCAGTTAAAAAGAAGGAATTCTTATTTTTTGTAACAGCATGGATTGAAATGGGAGCTATTATACTAAGTGAAATAAGCCAGTCAATGAAAGACATATATCATATGGTTTTACTTATAAGTGGAATTTGATTAACAAAATAAACTACAACCAAGATAGACTCAGAGGCACAAAAACATTGAACAGACTGACAGCTGTAAGAGGGGAAGGGGAAGGTGGGGACTATTTGAAAAAAGGTGAAGGGATTAGTCAAAGAACATATGTATGCCCCATGAACATAGTCAATGGTGTGGAATTGACTGTGGGAATGGGGGATGGAGTAGGTGTAGAGGAACAAAGAGAGGGAAATTGGTACAATTCTAATAGCATAAACAATAAAATATTTTTTAAATATAACATTTTCCCAGAAAAAAGAAACTAGGAAAACTCAGGAGGGGGCTGAGTTAGACAGAATGGGTAAAAAGACTTCCAGTGGAGGTGATAGTGAGTAGTATTTTCAAAGCTGAATAGATGTTACCTAGATGAAGATACAGGGAAAGACATTTCTGGTGGTGGAAAGACAAAATAGTGTATAGTTCTGACTGGTCTGTGTGAGTGAATACTGAGAAAAGTAAAGTGTTTGGAGATATCTCAGGAACCACACATCATGTGCGATTCATATGATAAAGAGTTTGGACTTAGTACCCAGCTATGGTCCTGAAAGATACTATAAGAATAAGAATGTTTGAATATATGAATGATTGACTGGTTATAGATGGTCTGAAGAGTCGCTAAATGATTTTAAGAGGTGAGTAACATCATCTGATTTGTGTTTTAGAAAAAAACACTGGCCACAGTGGAAGGATGAAATGGATAGGGGCCAGATTGGAAGCAGGAATTTCAGGGCAAGGTATATAATGATTAATTAAATAATGAGAACCAAACACAAGGCTCAGAGTGTAACTAGAGAAGGGAAGATGAACTAAGCAGTCACTAAGGAGATGGAGTCTATAAAACAAATTGACGCTGGGGGTCAAGTCATGGATGACTAATCCTATCTACCCTTTCACTGTTAGGTTATAGCTTTTCTAATAATGGACAGAATGAATTAAAACAAATACTTGAAAGGTTTTTGTTATTATAAAATGTTATGAAATATAACTTGTAAAAATTTCATTGCCTCCCTAGTTTTGTTCTGCATAAGCTAATGTTGAATTTACCTGTAAATAAAGTAGATGAGAGAGTCATTCCAACCAAAATGGGGCCACATGTGATGGCTTGGAAGCCCAAGGACTATTACAAGGCCCGATCTATACATTAACTATATTTTACTTAACATCTGTTTTTAATATGTTGGTTTTCTGATTTAATCAAGCATGTAGTAAAAAGGATTCAAGCACTATTAAATTGAATAAAAAATGAATTGTCTTCTCCCCGCAAATCCTTAGCTCCACACTCTTATGCTACCACTGCCAAGAATTTTTTATGTATCCTAGAAAATTTTTATCCGTTTAAATACAAAATATATTCTATTATGCATATTGTTTTTACTTTCTGTATTAGTGCATATAGATTTGCCTTAGTCTTTTTTGACATGTACTCTTTTGAATGGATGTATCAAAATTTATTTAACCACTTTATTGTTGGACATCAGAATGAAGCAGTGATATTTAATGTGAGAAATAATCAAAGAGTTTTAAAATTTTTATTGTGATATATAATTATATGCAGAAAAATGATAAAACTTAAAAACTACAGTTTAACAGTTGTAGAGCAAACAGCCATGTGACCACTGGTCCTGTCAAGAATACAACATTGCTAAGCTTCCTTTGTATACCTTTCAGATCGAAGCCCCCTTCCTCCCCACAGAGGTATACATTTCTAAACAACATATGTGGTAGTTTAGTTTTGCTTGTTTTGGGACATTATATGTAAGGAATCAACTCTGGCGATTACTTTTTTATAAAACATAATGGGCTTTTTCCATTTTGTTTACTTTTTATTAAGGTATAATTGACATGCAACATTTTATTAGTCTCATATGCACAGAGTAATGAATTGATATTTGTGTACATCAAGAAATGACCACCTCCCTGGCTGGTGTAGCTCAGTGGATTGAGCGCGGGCCTGCGAACCAGAGGATCGCGGTTCGATTCCCAGTCAGGGCACATGCCTGGGTTGCAGGCCAGTTCCCGGCGGGGGACACACGGGAGGCAACCGTACATTGATATTTCTCTCCCTCTCCCTCTCTCCTACCCTTCCCCTCTAAAGATAAATAAATAAAAATCTTTAAAAAAAAAAAAAAGAAATGACCACCACAATAAATCCAGTTAATTTGTATCACAATACATCGTTACAGAATTTTTCTTGTGATGAGAACTTTTAAGGTCTACTCTCAACAGCTTACAGATAATGCGGTACAGTATTGTAGCTACCACACTATATCACATCAGCATAACTTATTTAATTTTTATTGAATTTATTGGGGTGACGTTAGTTAATAAAATTATACAGGTTTCAGGGGTACAGTTCTATACTACATCACCTGTAAATTGTGTGTTCACCGTCCAAAGTCAAGTCTCTTTCTGTCACAATTTACCACCCCGCCTTCCCTCTTGTAATCACTATACTGTGTCTTTCTATGAGTATTTCTTTTTTGCTAATCCCTTCACCTTTTTCACCCTAGCCCTCTCCCTTCTGATAGCTGTCAGTGTGTTTTCTGTGTCTATGAGTTTGTTTCTATTTTGATTGTTTATTTTGTTCATTAGATGTCACATATAAGTGAAATCATATGGTATTTATCTTTCTCTGGCTGTCTTATTTCACTTAGCATAATACTCTCCAGGTCCATCATGCTATTGCAAAAGATAAGATTTAGCAATTCCACCTCTGGGAATTGATCTGAAGAAACCTGAAATACCGATTCAAAAGAATATAAGCACCCCTATGTTCATTGCAGCATTATTTATAGTAGCCAAGATTTGGAAACAGCTGAAGGGCCCGTCAATAGATGAGTGGATAAAAAAACTGTGGTACATTTACACACTGGAATATTACACAGCAGTAAGAAAGAAGAAACTCTTGGCATTTTCCAAGAATATAATACACATTTGGAAAATGTGGAAAAATCACATTGGACAGCATGTACTTTCCAAATATGTTTGTAGCTCCTCTGTTCAGAAGTCCTTTAAAATGTAAAGCACATTATTTTATTTATTTTTCTTCTAAAAAAGATTGTATTGATTTGCTATTATATTTGTCCCAGTTTTCCTCCCTCACCCCCTCCATGCAGCCCACTCAACCACTTCCATAGTAAAGCACAGTATTTTAAATATGATCAGTTTGAAATGGGATGGTAAGAAGCTAGAAAAATTCCTAGGTAAGTGGAATGGGGAAACTGAAACAAGAAAATGAAACAAGGCCAAACAGTTTGAACAACTTACAGCCAGCCTGTGAATCTCAAGAACTTATCTCCCCTAACCAAAGACACTTGAGAGTGAATGGTTTATAACTCTCCTCCCTAACCAAAGAATATCTAGCTTAAATTTCCCTGGTCTGGGACATAGAGCACAGATGCCCAATTAATGTTATTTGTGTCAGCTAAACCCAAGGACAGATGAAGTCAGGGGAACAAATACCAAAAACTTCATTAAAAGCCAGATAGACTCAAGATAAAAGTAAAATAGTATAGTGGGCCAAAGAATATTCCCCAACACCCCCCCTCCCCGCATGCGCTCATTCTGACAAATCAGCATGTTAAAAATACACCTGGAAAGCTGGTTAATAATCTGCCGAAGCCCTCCCGCTGCGGGTGAAGTTTCTCACCTGCAGAAGAAAGATAAAAAGCCTCAGGACAAAGGCTCAGGGCAGGCTCGCTGTAGAGCACACCAACGCCCCTGCCTGCGCATGAACTTTTACAATATTTCCTAACCCTAAGGGTCCCAGGGAGACTTGCAGCCAGAGGAGCAGTGGGCAGCAGCAACTTGGCCGGAGCTTACCCACTGATCCTGTCTCCAGGACCCCCATTTTCTCTGACTTTCTGGTGAACTAAAAGCAGCCAGCCTTGACTCACTTCTGTCTCTTTGACCTTTATTTTCCAGTGACCTAACAGCAGTCCTGCCTTGCCTTACTCCTTACCTGTAACTTTTCTAGGGAGCCAAAGCAGAGCTCTGCCTGGGCTCTCTCCTGGTACTTCTTCTACCTGAAATCTTTCCTTTGTGTACTGTCACCAGCATTAATAAATGTAGTATCAAAATCACCCAGACTCATATTGTGAAATCTTTCCTACACAAAGTCAAAAATCCACACACTACAGGCATGGTTCTAGGTAAAAAATAATCAAATATCACCAATTTTATATGGTTCAACTTAATGAAAAGATGCATATAAATGAAATGTTTTTGGTCACTTTATTGGTTTTTAAACACATATAAAACAGTGCAATGTCACTGTTTTATATGTGTACATAAGAGTATACTTTGTTTTATTACTCACAATACTTTTATTTTAGGCCCATAACAAAGACATAGAAAAAGATGAAACTTCACAAAACTGCATAGAGAGAGATGTGGACCAAATAGCAAAGAGGTTAAGGATGGCCCATGAGGAAATCCGAAGGCTCGCTGATGAACTGCAAGGGAATGAGAAGGAACAGACTAAACTAGGTAAGCTGTAGTTACTGAAGAATATTTCTGACCTTGTTTTCTTTAAATTATATTTTGTTGATTATGCTATTACAGTTGTCCCAATTTTCCCTCTTTGCCCTGCTCCACCCAGCAACCCCACTCCCTCAGGCAATCCACACAACCTTGTTCATGTCCATGGTCATGCGTATAAGTTCTTTGGCTACTCCATTTCCTGTACTGAACTTTACATCCTCATGGCCATTCTGTAACTACCAATTTGTACTTCTCGATTCCCTCACCTCTTCACCCACCTCTTTTTTGGCAACCATTAAACCGCTCTCTGTGTCTATGATTCTTTCTCTATTCTTGTTTGCCTAGTTTGTTTTTTAGATTCAGTTGTTGATGCCATTTTACTGTTTTTTGCCATTTTATTGTTCATGGTTTTGCCATTTTATTGCCATTTTATTGTTCATAGTTTTGATCTTTTTTTTCTTAAGTAAGTCCCTTTAACATTTCATATAATGATGACTTTGTGATGATGAACTCTTTTTTTTTTTTTTTTTTGGTCTGAGAAAGTTCTTAATCTGCCCTTCTATTCCAAATGGTATCTTTGCTGGGTAGAGCAATCTTGGCTATAGGTCCCTGTTTTTCATGACTTTCAATATTTCTTGCCAATCCCTCCTAGCCTGCAAAGTTTCTTTGGAGAAATCATCTGACAGTCTTATGGGAACTCACCTGTAGGTAACTAAGTGTCTTTCTCTTGCTGCTTTTAAGATTCTCTCTTTATCTTTAACCTTTGGCATTTTAATTAGGATGCATCTAGGGCTTGGCCTCTTTCCATCCATCTTGTTTGGGGCTCTCTATGCTTCTTGGACTTCCATTTCTATTTTCTTCACCAAATTAGAGAAGTTTTCTTTCATTATTTTTCAAATAGATTTCCAGTTTCTTGCTCTTTCTCTTCTTCTTCTGACACCCCTATGATGTGAATGTTGGACCATCCACTCTACTGTTGTTTCCCTGTAAATTGTTCTTTATTTCAATTAGTGTATCCTTTGTTTCTGACTGAATTTTTTTAATGCACTAAATTGCGTGAGCATCCTTTTAACCATTGTTTTGAACTCTGCATCTGATAGATTGCTCATTTCCGTGTTATTTGGTTCTTTTTCTGGAGTTTTAAACTGTTTTTTCATTTGGGCCATTTTCTTAGTCTCCTCATTTGGTTCTTTTTCTGGAGTTTTGAATTGTTTTTCATTTGGGCCATTTTCTTAGTCTCCTCATTTCTTAGTCTCCTCCCTGTGTTTATTTCTGAGTATTAGGTAGAGCTGCTATGACTCCCTGTCTTAGTAATGTGGCCTAATATAGTAGGTGTCCTGTGGAGTTCATCGGCACAGCCTCCCCTATCACCCAAGCTGAGTACACAAGGTACGCCCTTTGTGTGGGCTGAGTACACCCTCCTATTCTAGTTGAGCCTGGTTGCTCTTGGCAGGACAATTCTGCTGAAAGGACTGGCTGTGACCACTGACCACCAACCTCTGCATCCCATGGAGGATCAGCTGTGCAGGGGCAGGGTGGTAGTACTCCAACATGGTCTGTAGCTGTCCAATTGGGTGCGCAGGCTCTGGGGTTTCCCAGGTGGTATCGGCCAAGTTCAACCCCCACCTGTGTTCTGTCCAGGACCACCCTGCCTAAGCTATAAAATAATCTGAGATGGTTGCTACTCGTGCTAGTCTTGAAGATTGCCAGGTGAGGCCAAACTGTGAATCTAGGCTGGCTGCTGCTAGTGCCAGCCTGTGGCCACTCAGTAAGAGGTCCAGGGACTGGATGCTCACTGAGGCTGGCTGTTGCTTATTTGATAAGATTTAGGAAGTTGTGAAGCATGAGCCAAGACCAGCCATTCATATGGAAAAGTCACTGTTAACAGCTTGAGTGGGCCCATAAGTTGGGTGGGATGGAGTCTCAGGGGATCTCCAGGGCAGGGCAAACAGTGTTAGCCAGTTGATGAAATCTCAGCTATGGCACCCGCCTGCTGGCTCTGTTGGGAGAGGGTTCAGAAAAGGGACAGTGGCCTCTGGCCACCTTTCTGACTGGGAGAAAGCTGTCCTCCAGCTCTCACCTTGATGCCAGGCACATCAGTTCCTCCCTGTATGCCACTGGTGCCTCTCAAGCAGCAACCCCCATCTGGAGCTCAGAGGGAGTGAGTCTGAGCAAGTCCATGTGTGGGTTCTTTAAAGGGAACTGCTTGAGAATCCAGCAGTTTCTTCCACTGACTTAGTCTCCGCTGATCTTTGCAGCCAGAAGTTATGGGAACTTATCTTCCTGGGCTGGGGGACCTGGTGTGTGGCTGGTACTCCTTGCTCCAGAGATACCTCTCCCAAATTTTTATCCACCACTCATGGATGTGGGACCAGCTTGCTTCACATCTCCATCCCCTGCTACCAGTCTGGATGGATGTGGTTTCTTCCATTCCGTAGTTGTCAGACTTCCCTTCAATTTGATTTCTGATAGATCTGAGTGATGGTTGTTCCATAGTATAGTTGCAATTTTGATGTGGTTGTGCAAGGAGGTAAGCCATGTTTACCTATGCTACTATATTGACCAAAATTCTACCATGTTTCAAGTGTAATGATCTTTTTTTTTTTTCAGGTGAAACATGAGTACCTTGAGAAAATAGTCTTTTCAGATAAACATGAAAAAGTCTGATAAAGACCCTCATTTTCTTCAGTGTCCACAAAATTTTATTGAAGCATAGGCATAACATACCTACCAAGAAGTGCATGATTCTTTAAAAAAAAAAAAAGAATTTATTTATTTATTTACTTACTTACTTATTTATTTATAGGGGACGGTAGGGAGAAAGAGAGGGAGAGAAACATCTATGTGTGCAAGAAGCATCAATCAGTTGCATCTTGTATGCTCCTGAATGGGGACTCCCCACCCCCACAACCCAGGGAATCAAACCAGCACCCTACTGGTTCACAGGCCAACGTTCAATCCACTGAGCCACACCAGCCAGGACAGGAGTTCTTTATATATATTAGATACGAGCTTTATGTTGGTTACAAATGTGATGTTGGGTTGGGTTTTTTTTGTTGTTATTGTTTTTGCCATGTGGAATGCTAATATTTGTCAGGTCATGTTTAACAGAGTTATTCTTTTGGTATAGGGGATGATGCTCCAACTGACTGAGCCACACTAGCCAGGGCCAGAGCTATTCTTTATGGCTTCTTGGTTTTCATGTGTAAAGACTTTTCTCCATCACTACATTATTGAAAATGTTCACCTCTGGGTTTCTTTTTTTTTAGTGCTTTTATGAATTGGCTGTTTATATTTTAGTCTTTGCTTTATCTATAATTTATTTTATAATTTATTTTAGTATAAAATTTAAAAATTTTACTTGTCTCTTTTCTATATTTATAATTGCAATTATTGAAGAAATTAGACTGATTCTTTTCAAATGTCATTTATGGTTTACCTTAAGATCACATCTAAAGAATTTTATATGTATAAAATAATAATGATTCTGCCAAATGATTGAGATTAAAAACAAAAAAATATCAGGAGGCTTGAGATTTTTTTAAAGGATGGATTGTAAACAGTGAATACAAATAAACTTTTTAGAAAACAGAATTGTTCTATATCTTAATTGGATTGCTGGCTACATACTTGTATATAATTGTCAAACTATATACTAAAAAGGATGAATTTTACCATCTGCAAATTGTACACCAATAAGCCCAATTTTTAAAAAAAGAAAAGAGATTTGGCAGTGTGAGAACCGGTCTTTGCTACTTGCAATACAGGAGAAAGGAAAAGCAGTACACCATTACTCAGTTACATTTGGACACAACAGAACACAATCGCATGGCACCCTGCTCCATCAGCAGCGGGTAGGCCTGGTAGATCCTAAGCTACTAACTGAAATCTGTCTCAGTGAGTAAACTGAGGGTAGACTGCTGGGAAGCTGAATTAGCAAGTCTTTTAGTATGTCACATGTAAAAGTGGCTCACTGTGCCTAAGCTGTATAAACAGTGTGGTTTATGCCGAAGTCCTGCTTTCCTTCTGTTCTGAGAGCCTAGAATTGTATTATTCACTATGCAAAAGATGAGGTACAGATATATGTGACCAGCCCCCTATAAATACCTTGGGCACTGAGTCTGTAAGGGATTTCCCTGGTAGACATTTCACACATATTGTCTTTTTTTTTTTTTTTGCTGGAGAAATTAAGCACATCCTGTGCAACTCCACTATAAGACTCTTAATAGCTTCTGCCTGATTTTCTCTGGATTTTGTCCCATGCACCTTTTCTTTGTGATTAGGAATGACCTCTTACAAGATTTGTATTAGTCTTTTACTGCTGGGAGATTTTTCTTCCTGACATGATAGGAGGCCCACCAGTTATTTGAAATTTGATTATTACACAAATTGTTTGCTTCGTACACAAATACAGGGGGTGGCAAAAGTAGGTTCACAGTTGTGAGTATGAGAAACACAGAGTTTATACCTGTATTATTATTTATTACTTATCATATTATTTTCCATATGAACAGCTCTAAACCTACTTTCGCCCCACCCTGTGGTTTTGTTTTCTTTTAGATGCTGCACTTGAGAAGGCTCAACTAGAAATTGAGGGACTCAAAGAAAATTTGATAAAACTGAAAGAGAATGGTGAGTCATTTTAGCAGATGTAATATATATTTATTTATTTATTTATTTTAAAGATTTTTATTTATATTTAGACAGAGGGGAAGGGAGGGAAAAAGAGAGGGAAACATCAATGTGTGTTTGCCTTTTGTGCACCCCCCACTGGGGACCTGGCCCACAACCCAGGCACGTGCCCTGATCTGGGAATGGAACCTGCAGCCCTCTGGTTTGCACACCAGCGTTCAATCCGCTGAGCCACACCAGCCAGGGCAGCAGATGTAATATTCAATAATAATACAGAAAATAATAATATAACATTAAACAATGGTTTTAAATAATATTATTTAATAATTATAATAGTAATAGCACTACTACTGCTATCATTACTATTTCTACTACTGTTACTGTTACTACTACTTCTCTACCAGGCCCTTTGCAGGCATTCCCTCTAATCCTCCCAACAATTCCAAGCAGTGAGTATAGTTATTCCACTTCATAGATGGAGAAACCGAGTCATGGCAAGGTTAAGTGAATTAGCACATTTGGACAGTGGCGTACTATGCAGAACAAAAATGAGAAAATGGATAAACAAACAAATTGTGGTACATTAATAAGATGGACTAAGGAATAAAAAAGATCAAATTATTGATACAATGCAGATATATCCCAAAAATATATGTTGAGTGAAACAAGCCTGACACAAAAAATATGTATATTGTAAGGTTCCGCTTATGTGAAAACCAAGAACAAGCAAAACAAGCCTATGGTGACAGAAGTCAGGAAGTGAGGGTGGGTGGGAGTAAAGAGCTGACTGAAAAGGATGGGAGGGGACTTTATGGGACAATGGGAATGTTCTTTATCTGGGGGGAAGTTCACAGGTACATAAAATTGTCAAAGTTCATTGAACTGAACACGTAAGATATGTATGTTATATAGTATACAATTATACCTCAATTAAAAATAGTCCCAAATAAGAAATAAAAAATGACTTTATAAAGATTGTCCTGTCAATATATCCATGATATATTTGCAAGTGGTAAAGCTGCAGACAGTAGGTGTACATTATTTAAATTTTTAAAAAATTCCACATGCCAAAGGTAGAACAAATCTTGTTTGCATTCTCTCTCATATATGTGTGTGTGTGTGTGTGTGTGTGTGTATCTTAATATATCTCCTGCATATCTGAAGTGTTCATTCAGTTCAATATACTTTGACTATATATATGAATTGTGAATATGTATTGTATATGTAGGGATTGTGAATGATTTATTTTCTTTTTGATGTGTTTTCAGCATTTTTCAAATTTAAAAAATTTACATGCTAAGGAGGAAAAATGAGTGTAGCAAGGGAGAAAAAATGAAGAAGGAAAAATTAATACAACTGAAATACAAAACAGGCAATGAAGAAGGAAAACAAAGAGTTTAAAGCAGAAATAAAGAGAAAGAAAGAAGGAGGGAAGGAAGGAAGGAAGGAAGGAAGGAAGGAAGGAAGGAAGGAAGGAAGGAAGGAAGGAAGGGAAAGAAAGAAAGAAAAGAAAGAGAAAGAGAAGGGAAAGTAGCTACAAAGAAACGGCTACGAACCCAGGGAGGTTGCCTGCAGCAAGTCTGTACTATTGAAACCCTGATGAGCACCAGAAAGAGTGAGCGAGTGTCAGCTTAGCACATTAGGTGCTAAGCTGAGAGTGAACTACCACTGTAATGGCAGTGTAGCTACAGGCAGAGAGATGGCTTTGATGAATTAATTTGCTTTAACATGGTAAATATGTTCTTTCACTGCTCCTAGCTCACTACTTCAGTCATCTACGGGGCACCTGCTGTTAATGAATAGACAAGCAGTATCTAGGAGTATGTGGGGTGTGTAAGAGAGACAGGACCATAAGGAAGCCAGGAAAGTCATTTTTCTTAAATCATTTAACTTCTAGAAGATAGGCTCAACTGTTTTAAAATTCTGAGTCCTGGAAGAACCTCTATTGCTGGAAACCCTACACACAACAGTCCAATGCATTAGTCTTGGTGTGAGAAATAAAAAACATTCTGTTGTTTTGTTAGGTTGGTCAAATACGCTAGGGCTAGACGTTAGATTCAGAGACATGACAGAAAGTCAGGAAATAGAAGTTGCTCAGTTTTTAGAGTTAATGCCTCCAAATTAAAACTTTGTTCCAGTTGAATAGAGTGTATTCTCCTCTGTTTTAGATTCAGTTGACCTAAAGAAAGCAAAGGAATATAATCAGAGACTGAATGAGGAAATTCTGGCTTTAAGAACTCGGGTTCGATCACTTGACTCAGAAAAAAAAGTGCTTGGGGAAGTGGTAAGTTGTTTAATTTAGTTTGTTCTTAGAATTATTTTAAATGTGTGTAGAATAACAACCCAGCAGAAGAGCACCTCACCTATTGGTCATTACTGAGGATGGACACTGGTGACTCCAGCATCCCAGGAAAATGCCATCCTTTGACTTGAATGCATGCTATCAGTGTTTGTGTTCTATACATCTTAACTACCCATGCTAAACAGCAATATTATTGCTATTGTGTCCATTTATGATCTCTTCTTTTTAAATGGGATTTAGAGAATAGTTTACACTCAACACATTTACCAAATAGAAATTATTATTCTATTACACTGGATATGTTTGAGATTATTAATACTACACCCTTAGTTGTGTTACATTTTTTAACCACTTCTCCTTAGCAATTAATTGATTTTTAATGTGTACTTCCAAGTTCTGGATATATTATATATCCCTTCGATTTTAGTTTATATTAATTTCACAATTGTATCTCTAGTGCCTGGCATATATACCAGGTGCTCAAAAATTTTTGTTGCAAGAATGAATAAATACCCATTAGGATGGCTATTATTAAAACAACAGAAAATAACAGATATTGATGATGATGATGTGGAGACACTAAAACCCTTGTGCACTGGTGGGAATGTAAAATGGCACAGCCACTGTGGAAAACAATATGGCAATTTCTTTAAAAAGTAAACATAGAACTACCATATAATTCAGCAATTCTGCTTCTGGATGTATACCCAAAAGAACTGAAAAAAAAAAAGGGCTTTAACAGATACTTTTATACTCATGTTCATAACAGTATTATTCACAATTGCCAAAAGGTTGAAGCAACCCAAGTATTTATTGACAGCTGAATGGATAAAAATACAATGGAAAATTATTCAGCCTGAAAAAGGAAGGAAATTCTGATATATGCTACACCATGGATGAAACTTGAAGACATTATGCTAATCGAAATAAGCAAGCCCCCCAAAAGGCAAATAGTGTGTGATGTCACTTATAAGAGGTACTTAGAGTAGTCAAAATAGAATGGTGGTTGCCAGGGACTGTGGAAAGGGCAGAATACGGAATTACTGGTTAATGGGTGTAGAGTTTCAGTTTTGCAAGATGAAAAAAAAAAATCCAAAGATGGCTGGTGGTGCTGGTTGCAGAATAATGTGAATGTGCTTAATGTTTATGAACTGTACACTTAAAAAGGGTTAACATGGTAAATTTTGTGTTATATACAGTTTATCAAAATTTAAAACTGTAATCATTAGAAAGAATGAATAAACAAAGACTGTTCAAGGTGTCTTTGTAAATTTAAATATCTACTGCTGATATATATTTATGTCTGATATATTTGTATACATATATACATGGGAGATAAACTTCAGGAATGGAATACTGTAAACAGTGTTGCTTCTGGAAAGGGGAAAGGGATTATGGGGGTAAGGTTATGTGAAGGAAGATAGCACTTTTTACTCTATATACCTATGTGTTGTTTGAATTTTTTTTACACAAAGAATGTGTTCATGTATTACTTGTATATTTTGAACATAAAACAAGTCCCTTACCCTTCCAAATTTAGTATTTAAAATACTTTTGTATTTAAGGTTGAAAGGCTTAAAGAAGAGATTCGTGAATCTCAAGAGAGTAAGCAACTTGGAAACCACTCCACTGGGAAGACCGTGGGTGCTGACCAGAAAGTACAGGTATTTTAAAGTTCTCTTCTTTCTGATTTCCAATTTTTAAGGGAGTCACAGATTTACAGAGCACATCAGAGCAATTGGTGCTGATCACTTGCTACTCTCTTCTTCTATGGCTCAGCCATTAGAGTCGAGGAAGAAATTAAGGTACAGAGGCTGTATGTCTGTTCAGTTCTTCCCCACAAGGAATAATTAATACAAAGAATATGATGGGCTTTCTCTTTAAAGAAAAGAAGAATTTTACAAAGATGCACCCAACTGGGGTATCTTTAATTATCAAAATAGAGTTGATTTGTAGAATCAACCAGTGGTGAGGGAGTGGGTGATGGGTACGTAGCTTCAGTGTGTATTGCATCTACTCTTGTCAGCATGATCAGCCTCTGAAGCAGTGGGCAAAGTGATCAATGCTCAAACACAAGACAAACTGAAGTGAGAGGCAACGTGTTTTCCACAGGGCTATTTCAGACATTCAGGTCAAGGAGCTAGACTGCTCTTGGGGACAGCCTTTCCTCTTGCATACTTAATATGAGTAACATCCCTTGTTACAGAGGCATCTCATTCACTCAATTTGTTTTTATTGTAACTCCTTGGGTCCTGTATACCAGACCTTTTGGGTATCAGGGAAACTATAGCCATAGGATTTCTTGACTTCAGCCAAGGAACTAGTAGCCTTCCGGTCTCCTAAAATCCCCTTGTAGATAAATAACTCATTTTTGTAGAAAAGAAGGAAGGGAGAGAGGGAAGGAAAGAGGGAAGGAAGGAGAGAAGGAAAGAAGGAATTTCCAGACAGGACTTCAGTAACTTTTACCAAAATTATTCCCTAAGAATCCAGTGTTGCTCTAATTTAAAGCAAGTTGATTTATTAGTAACTATTTTTATTAGTTTCTTATTTATCCTTCTATTATTTATTTATTTAAATATAAGCTATTCAAATATTTATTCAGATTTTCTCCTTTCTTGGTTTCTTTCTTGCTTGCTTGCTTGCTTGCCTGCTTTTTTTTTTTTTTTTTTTTTTTTTAAATTAAAATGCTCCTGGAGATTCTTCCATATCATACAAGGAGATCTTCCTCATTCTTTAGGGCAGTCTAGCATTCTGCTGTGTGATGTACTATAATTTATTTAACCAGTCTCATGTTGATGGACACTTGGATTGTTTCTAGTCCTTTGCATATAATATATGCAAGTGTTTCTATAGGATAGAATCATAGAAATGAGATTGTGGGGTTAGATGTTAGTGCATTTGTAATTTGGGTAGATACTATTTGCCAGATACTATTGTGTGGAAATTGTACTTTTTTCCTCTCCCATCAGCAATGTATGAGAAAACTAGTTTCCTAAAAAATTCATCAACTGAATGTATTGTCAAACTTTTGTATTATCACTAAATGATAGATGAGAATGAGTGTCTCAATGTAGTTTTAATTTTCACTTATCTATTTATAGCAAGATTGAACATTTTCATATGTTTAAAAGTTATTTGTATGTTTTTTATAAAAGTAACTTTATTGAAATATTTATTATAATATAAGCATACATATTTTAAAAGTTGAATTTAATAAGCTTTGACAAATGCATCCATTTGTATAATCACAACCACTGCAATCAAGAAAGAAAACAGCCCTGACTAGTGTAGTTCACTTGGTTGGGCACCATCCCACAAAGCAACAAAAGGTCTCTGGTTTGATTTCAGTCAGGGTAAGTGCCTAGTTTGTACGTTTGGTCCCTAGTCGGGGTGTGCGAGAGAGGCAACTGATCTGATCGATGTTTTTCTCTCACATCGAGGTTTCTCTCCCTCTCTTCCTCCCTTTCTTCCCCTCTCTCTAAAAAGGAAATAATAATAAATAAAAAATAAACATTTTTTAAAAGAAAGAAAACACATTTATTAGCCTAAAAATTTCCCTCCCCCTTTGCTATCAATGCCCTCAACTTCACCGTTTTCTATTATCATACCTTTCTAGAATTTCAAACACATGGAATCATCTAGTATATACTCTTTTACATTTGGCTTCTTTCACTTGTAATGCTTTTGACATTTATCCATGTTGTTTCCCGTATCAGTAGTTCATTTTGTTGAGTAGTATTCCTATATGCGGATATACTATACATTGTTTATCCACCCACTGGCTGATAGACAATCAGGCTGTTTCCATCTTTTGACTGCTATAAATAAAGCTGCATCTAGTATTCATATATCAGTTTTTTACCCATCTTGGATGAATACCTAGCTGTGGAATTAACTCAATCATAGAGTAAGTGTCTGCTCAAGTTTATAAGAAACTTCCAGACTGGTTTTCAAATAAGTTGTACTGTTTTACATTCCTACCAACAATAGTATGGAACTTTTAGTTCCTCCTTATCTTCACCAACATTGTTATTGCCCATCTTTTAAATTCTAGCAAACATGTAGTGGTACCTCTTTGTTTTTTTCAATTTGATTTTCACCGCTAATGACAATGAGTATGTTTTGATGTGCTCATTTGGCCATTTGTGTACATTCGTTTGTGAAACATCTGTTCACATGTTTTGTTCATTTTTAATTATTATATGTATGTATTCTTTCTATTGAGTTGTAGGAATGCTTTACATATTTTGGATACCAGTCCTTCATTAGATATACATATTTCAAATATTTTCTCGTAGTGTATCATTTTCTTTTTTTTATTATTGTTGAAGCACAGTTGTCTCCATTTTCATCCCGCCTTGGCTCCCCTGCCACTCATCTCTGCCTCCCACCCACAAACCTACCCCCTTTGGCTTTGTCCATGTGTCCTTTATATATGTTCCAAGATGGCCCTTCCCCTGTTATTCCCCATTATCCCCCTCTCCCCTCCCCTCTGGTTACTGTCAGTTTGTTCTTTAATTCAATGTTTCTGGGTATATTTTACTTCCTTGGACAGAGTTTTATGAAGAGAAGTTGTTTTGAAAATTTCTCACTCTGACTTTTATAATTTTATGATAGGACACAAAAAGCCTATCTAAGAGATCTTTGTCTACAACAAGGTCACAAAATATTTTTCCTATCCTCTAAAGGCTTTTTAGCATCTACATTTAGGTTTCAGATCCATTGAATTATAATTTTTGTATGTGCTGTGAGGTAAATGTTGGAATTCATTTGTTTCCAAATATATATCTGGTTTTACCAGAATCATTCATTGAAAAGACAATTAGTTCCTTATTGAATTGCTTTGGCAACTTTATTAAAAATTGATTATACAAGTCTATTTCTGAAGCCTATTCTGTTCCATTTATTTGTACATTTGTTCTTAGGATAAAACTATGTTGCCATTTTAAGTCTTAAAGTCAGAAAGAAAACGTCTCCTTTGTTTTTCTTTTTTTTAAATATTTATTTATTTATTTATTTTTAGAGGGGAAGGGTAGGAGAGAGGGAGAAGGAGAGAAATATCAATGTATGGTTGCCTCTTATGTGTCCCATGCTGGGAACTGGCCTGCAACCCAGGCATGTGCCCTGACTGGGAATCGAACCGCGATCCTTTGGTTCACAGGCCCGCGCTCAATCCACTGAGCTACACCAGCCAGGGCTCCTTTGTTTTTCTTTTTCAAAGTTGTCTTGCCTGTTCTAGGTCTTTTGCACTTCCATATGTTTTAGAATCAGCTTCTCAACTTTGACGAACATGCCTGCTAGAATTTTGAATGGGATTGCACTGAATTTTTAGATCAATTTAGGGAAAATTTGTATTTTATTATTATTGAGTCTTCCAACGTGTAAACATGGCCTGACTTTCCATTTATTTGGGTCTTCTTTAGTTTATACCAGCGTTGTTTTATAGTTTTCAGCACACAGGTCTTACATATATTTAATTAAATTTATTTTTTAAAATATAAATATAATTTGCACACTATAAAAATTCACCCTTTTAAAGTATACAGTTCAGTAACTTTTAGTATTAAAAAATTACACATAGTTGTACAATTCTAGAATATTTATCTTATTCTAGAGTATTTTCATCACCCTAAAAAGAAACCTCATATCATTAGTAGCCATTTCCCATTACCCAGACCCCCAGCCTCTTGGCAGCCACTAACCTTTCTTTCTCAATAAATTTGACCATCCTGGGCATTTCATATAAATGGAGTCATACAGTATATGCCTTTTTCATCTGGCTTCTTTCACTTAGCATAGTGTTTTCAAAATACAACCATATTGTAGTATGAATCAGTATTTTATCTCTGTGACAGAATAATATTCTGTTATGTTAATATATACCACTTTTTGCTTTTCCATTCATCAATTGATAGATATTTGGTAGTTTTCACTTTGTGGCTATTACGAGTAATGCTGCTGTGGACATTCAGGTACAAATTTTTGTGTGGACATGTTTTCATCTCTCTTGGGTATGTACCTAGAAGTGGAATATTGGGTCATATGTTAACTCTATCTTTAATCTTTTGAAAAACTGCCAGGCTATTTTCCATAGGAGTTGTACCATTTAGCATTCCTATCAGCAGTGTATAAGATTTCCAGTTCCTCCACACCTTCACCAACATATGTTCTATCTTTTTTATTATAGGCGTTGTCTTGTGTGTGAAGTACTATCTTAGTGTCGTTTTGATTTGCATTTCCTGAATGACTAGTGGTATTGAACATCTTTTCATATGTTTATTGACCATTTATATATCTTCTTTGGAAAATGTTTTCCAAATCCTTTGCAAATTTTTATTGGAGTTTTGTCTTTTTATTATTGAGGTGCAAGAGCTCTTTACATATTCTGTTTATCAGTCTCTGTTATAAACTAAATTGTGGTCCCCCATAAATATGTTAAGGTTCTAACCCAAGTGCCTGTGAATATGACCTAACTTGAAAATAGACTCTTTGCAAGTGCAATCAAGTTAGAACAAGGTCATTAGGATGCGCTCCTAATGACTGGTGTTCTCGTAAGAAGAGGAAATGCCATGTGCAGACAGAGACACACAGGGAGCGGCACATGATGACAGAGGCAGAGACTGGAGTAACGCGGCTGCAAACCAAGAACGGCCAGAGCGGATGGCCACCACTAGAAGGTAGGAGGAGGCAAGGAGAGATTCTACCCAGAGTCTCAAAGGAAACATGGTCCTGCTGACACCTTGATTTTAGAGTTCTACCTTCTAGAATTGTGAGAGAATAAATTGCTATTGTTTTAAGCCACCTCGTTATGGCATCCCTAGGAAACTAACACAAATTTTGGTACCAGAAAGTAAGATGCTTCTCTAACAAGTACCTAAAACTGTAGAAGTGCCTTTGGAACTGTGTTACGTGTAGAGGCTGAAATAATTTTGAGGTGCTAAATAGCAAAAGTCTAAATTGCCTTGAAGAGACTATTGGTATAAATATGGACCTTAGAAGTGATTGTTGTTCACACTCAGAAAGAAGCGAAAACCACAGGGAGAGCTTTATCTCCTTAGAGAGTATGTGGGTTGCCATAAACAGAATGTTCCTAGAAATACAAACATCAAAGGTGCTTCTGGTGAGTCCTCACACAGCAATGAGGAATGTGTTATCATCTCTGGGGAGAAGATGATCCTTTTTATAAAGGAGCAGAGCACTTGACTGAATTATGTTTTAGCATTGGCTGGAAGTAAAACCTGTAAGTGATAAACTTGGATATTTAACTGAGGTGATTTCTAAACAAAATGTGAAAGGCACAGCCTGGTTTCTCTTTTTTTTTAAGTAGATTATTTTTATTGTATTTTTTCCATTAACATTTATCCCCCTTGTATCCTCTTCCACTTCCACCCACCACCCTTCCCCTTGCATTCGCTGCACTGTTGTCTGTGTCCACGAGACCTTTTTCTTTTTCGCTCGGTCCTTCTACCTCCAAACTGCAGAGCTGTCAGCCTGCTCTCTGAGTCGTCTCTATTCTGCTTAGTTCTGCTTAGTTCAGTTTGTTCATTAGATTCCATATATGAGAAATTAAGAAAACAATCCCATTCACAATTGTTTCAAAAAGAATATAATACCAAGGAGTAAATTTAACCAAAGATGTAAAAGACCTATACTCAGAAAATTATAAGACACTGAAGAAAGAAATTGAAGGTGATACAAATAAGTGGAAGCACATACTGTATTCATGGATAGGAAGAATATCATTAAAATGTTCATACTACCCAAAGCAATCTATAGATTCAACACAATTCCTATCTAGATACCAATGACATATTACACAGAACTAGAACAAGTATTTCGAAAATTTATATGGAACCACAAAAGACCCTGAATAGCAGCAGTGATCTTGAAAAAGAAGGACAAAGTTAGAGGAATCACACTACCTAATATCAAACTGTACTACAGCCTGATTAATCTTTGATGCTTCTGGTAAAAGACAACTGAAAGAGATAAATTGAGAGATGAACTGTTAATATAAAGAATCCAACATTTGATATTAAAAGGCTCGTAATACATTGTTAGTATTTTTGTTTTAGTTTCTTACCTTTAAAAGGGATTTTTAAAGGAGAAAAAGTCTTTCCTATCTGACCACGTTAACCATATCTAGAGCTCATCATTAGTGCTTTAGCCTGAAGAACGTGATTTGACATTTCTCCTACTAGTGATAAACCCTCTGGTTTTGCTTATCTGCAAGTCTTTGTTTTACTTTCTCTTTTCAATTTTTTATTTTTATAGTGGTAAAATACACAAAACAAAAATATTATTTTGTTAACTCTTTTAAGTATAGAGTTTAGTGATATTAAGCACATTTGTATTGTGCCATCCAACTCCAGAACTCTTTTCATCTTGCAAGACCGAAACTCTACACCCATTGAATAATAACTCCTCACTCTCCCTCCACCACACACATACACAGCCCCTGGTAACCACCATTCTACTTTCTGTCTCCATGATTTTGACTATTGTACATGCCTTATATAAATGGAATCATACACTATTTGTTCTTTTATGATTTGCTTATTTAGTGTAACGCCTTTGTTTTTCCATGTTATAGCATATGTCAGAATTCCCTTCCTTTTTAAGGCTGAATAATATTCCATAGTAAGTATATAACACAGGTTTTTAGCTGTTCGTGCATCGATGGACACTCGTGTTGCTTTCGCATTTCATCTGCTCTGAAGAATGCTCCTGTGAGCATGAGTCTATAAACAATCCATTCAAGTCCCTACTTCCATTTCTTTTGGCTATATACCTAGATGTGGAATTACCGGTTCATATGGTAATTCTGTTTATTTATTTATTTGTTGAGGAACCACCATACCATTTCCCACAGTGACTGCACCATTTTACATTGCCACCAGCAGTGTACAAGTAAGTATTCCAGTTTCTCCACATTCTCATAAATGCTTGTTACTTTTTGTTGTTGTTGTTGTTGTTGTTTTGTAGCCAACCTAATGAATGTGAGGCGGTATCTCATTGTGATCCTGATTTGCATTGTTCTAATAGGTAATGTTGGATTTCTAACATAATAAGGCTTTATATTGACTCCCAGTGATCCTTTCCCTTACTGCATCCCACATCGAGCCAGCTGGAATGGGCTAATGAGGAACGTTGGAACTGTTTCTTCTCTTTAAAGGTGTTTAGAAGTAGAAGTCTTTAAACCTAGAAAAGGCACTCAATGTATAATTAATCAGTTATAGTTAAATGATCTTTTAAAGTCAGTTATTGAGGAAAGAGGACATAGCTAAATAGATTTTTTGCCTTCGAAGTTCTCTCTTGACCTCTCAAGAAGAAAAAACCATAAGCTTCCTTGATCGTGTTTAGTGGCCTGGCAACAGTGGTAGTGATAAGCATTAACTAAAGGATCCTTCTCGGCAGAGGAACTGAGTGAACTAAGTGATGTAAACCGTAGGTAATGAACTGGTTTCCAGGTCCTGACCTGGAGCCATGCTGTCCTTGGTGTGGATCTTCCACTTTAAAGGCATTCAGGTGCCTCCTGCGGGCATTCCTTATCTCTGACTACTTTATTTTCTGTTTCCTACCAAAAGGAACTAAAAGAACCGAAAGT
Organism: Glossophaga mutica; assembly: GCA_039655065.1. NCBI lineage: Eukaryota > Metazoa > Chordata > Mammalia > Chiroptera > Phyllostomidae > Glossophaga > Glossophaga mutica. The sequence continues at coordinate 28,634,187 of CM077307.1, forward strand.
CAGATTTGAGCACCTATAATCTTGTAATGACTTTCTGCCAGGGGGTTGACATAAATCATTAAACATTAACAGAAATTCTGGGAGGTAGATGTTCACCCTGCTTTACAGATGAGAGAACCAAGATCACAAATTTGTAAAAGTGAAAGTCAAGATTTAAAATTTAGGCTGACTACAAAACCCCTGTTTTTGCCACTTTGATTTTCAGGTCAGGGATCCTTGCCATTCCATGGATGCAAATCTCTAGGACTTCTCCCATAAGAACCAGTTACCTTCACTTCCCCAGCACCCTGTAGACGGCTTCCTCATTAGAGTTCTTTTGAAAACAAATGGGATGGAGGAGTCCTGTGAATTAAAAAGGACAACTAAGTAAGAAAGCCACTCCCTTAAATCAAGCAGACTCCCCAAGATATGACTCTGTTCCTTACCCATTTCCATATGCAGATGGATTTAATATTAAACAGACCACCCTCTTGCTGCTAGCATGCCTGTTCTCAGAGAAGGTGCTTCAAAATGTAAGAAATGTTAGGCACCTGACAGGAATTACAGCCCCAATATTTTGACCACTTGTCACATGCCACGATCTGTTCTAGGTGTTATAAACATAGTCTTGTGTAATTCCTGTAACAGCCCTTTCCATGGGAAATAGGAATATTCATCTTTCATACTGAGAGAACTTAGAGGAACTTGACCAAAGAGACAGAGCCAGGAGCTGATCCAGTTTTGTCTGGCCCTAGAGCTCACTTACTACAACATACCAACTCCTGTGAGGAGTTATATTAGGGATTTATCATAACCCATAGGGGTTACGGCATGCCAGCACCGAGCACATATATCATCTCTTCCTGGAGGTTACAACCGCACAGTATTTTGTTCTCTGCAGCAACCCTTTCAGCAGGAGGGACCGGTTTTGTGGAAGACAGAGGGCGGTAGGAGGCGGAGCTTATGTGAGCTTCCCTCGAGCCCATTCTAACAGGCCGTGGACAGGTACCGGGAGTTGGGGACCCCTGCTCTACGTGCCTGCATTCGCCATCGCATTTGTGCCTGTCAGAGGGTACAGCACAATGCAAGCCCGTGGGGGGATGGCAGGAATACTTGTACTACTGTGCCTGGGAGGTATAGCTTGGTCTGGAGCATTAGATGATCCCTACCTTTCAGATAGTAGAACATTGACAGTGGAAAATTCCGAACTGTTTCACCGTTCTCCAGAGTCGTCGGCAGCTACCCCGTACCAATGAGGCTTTTCCCTAGTCGTCCTTGTTTACTGCGGACTGACAGGTGAGGCAGGCCCCCTTCAGCTACTCGCAGGTCTCCACATCCGCTTGCTCATATCTCAGATTATTTGCTGTGCCCTTCCTGTGTCTTCCTGTTTTAAACTTTGGTCGACTAAAGTACATAAGTTGCCTAAATACATAACTATAGTTAGTATGCCGTAATTATGGTAAATTTTAAATATCTATTCTTTTGAAAAGTTATGTTTTAAAGTTTGAGCACTAAAATACATGGCATTCTTAGACAGCGCAAACCCAAAGGAAATGAGGGGGGCGCGTCACTTTCCAGTTTCTTACACTCTGTCCTGAGACGGCTCGGTGGGTGTGAGGGTAGGGCCGCGGGGACTCCACCTTCAGTGTCGGCTGCAGCAGTGTGTCGCGTGTGGGTGTGCAGAAATGGTCGCCACTGCGATGGTGGCTGGTAAAGAGGAAGACTGTTCTGGGGAAAAAAATATATCCTTCCCCGTATAGGCGTACCCTGCTGTTGAGAAGTCAACATGATTCTAAAATAGCTCTTTTGGCCATTTCACCGGACAGGAGGATTTGTAAAAGTTATGCTTGGCTTAAAGCACCCATTTTCCCTGTAGTGTTCCTCTTTCTTTCCACCTCATCAGTTTGGGACTGCTATTCCTGTTTTATTGATATTAAACATAAGGTAAATTATGGATAATCAACTTCCTTAAACTAATGAATTAATTTTTTTAAAAAATCTATAGGTTCGATTGACATTTGGCAGTAAGTTATGAATCTAAAAATATAATAAGCAAAGTTGCGGAATACTTCCCCAAAAGTTTAGATAAAACTGTATGAATCAACCCTTTCCTTTCTTCAACCCAAGTAAATGAATATTTTTCCTCTCAATTAAACTAAAAACTTAATTGAAGTTTCTGTTGAAACTTAATTCTAAATAAAAACCTAATTCTAAATAAAAATAATATCAATGTTTCTTCTGTTTCCAAATGACTCCTAAATATTTATAAACTTCTTTTGCATATAATTTTGTTACTAGACCAATCAACAATAAAAACTTACTTTTGGAAATTTTTATAGGTAAATTATCAGCTTAATTCTGAACAATCAGGATGCTGCAACGTATTTTTCTAATACTTGTTCCCTTTGGTTCAGTTGCCAGATTGCTGCCAGGGCTCATAATAACCAACTCTCCCGAAGACCCAAGACCAGACAAGAGGTGAAAGTTGTTGGTGAGAGAGATTTCAGGGGTATAGCCTCCAGGAAAGGCACTTAAGAAATGTAGCTTATGTGTTCAGTAGATTTTTTAAAAGAACACAAATATGTATGTTTTTTAACTGGTGATATATCTGGATAAAGATTTCCATCTTAGAGCCCGAATTATTAGGAATATAGGGAGACAGAAGGGAGACCAGTAGGAAAGGTCAAAACACAGTGATGTACGCAATTTGAATGAGGTAAGAAATAAAGAGGTTATCTTTAGTTAAATTTTCTAATACAGGTGAGGCAGACTTCATAAGGATGCTTTAAAATTACTGAAAATAGGCAAAAGGAGAAAATACAGTCCCAGAAATGGGTAAATTTATGTCCTCTGATTGTGATGATGTTTACAGAAAGCAGGAAGTCAGGAAGCAGCCCATGAAAAAATGTTTTTAGGATAAACTAGTCTGTTGAAATTGTAAAGATGATTTAAAGGTATTGTCTGACTAAAGAATAAATGTGAAAATTCAGAAGAATCTAATAATGTAAATTGCCACTTACAGCTACTTTCTGCAATCGAGGTGTCCATATATTCCTAACTGCTATCCCTGTTTTTCAGATGAGGAAACTGAGGTTAAGGAAAGTTATATAACTGACTCAAGGTCCCACTGTTGGTAAATTGTAGAACAGGACTCTTTTCTCTTTTTTAATCTTATATTTCAATTACAGTTTATATTCGATATTATTTTATATTAGTTTCAGGTATAAAGCATAGTGGTTAGACAATCATATACTTTACAACATGTTCCAATATTCTGCCAATATTTCCAGTATGCACCTAGCCCCATACATAGTTATTAGAATATTAGTGACTATATTTCATATGCTGTACTTTACATACCTGTGAGACTATTTATAACTACCAATTATAATTGAGTTTATTGGGTTGATATTGGTCAATAAAATTATATAGGTTTCAGGTGTACAATTCTATAATATATCATCTGTATGTTGTATTGTGTGTTCACCATCCCAAGTCAATCTCCTTCCATCACCATTAACCCCTCCTATTCCCTGCCCTGGCCTCCCCCTTCCCCTGTGGTGATCACCGTGAGATTTTTTGTTTTCGCTTAATCCCATCACCTTTTTCACCCAGCCCTGCACCCCCCTCCCCTCTGACAGCTGTCAGTCTGTTCTCTATCAGTGAATCTGTTTCTATTTTGTTCATTAGTTTATTTTGTTCATTAGATTCCACGTATGAGTGAAATCATACAGTACTTGTCTTTCTCTGAGTGGCTTATTTCACTTAGCATAATGCTCTCCAGGTCCATCCATGCTGTTGCAAAAGCTAAGATTTCCTTCTTTTTTATGACCAAGTATTATAGTATTCCATTGTGTCAGTGGAGCTTTTTTATCCACTCGTCTCCTGATGGACACTTGGGTTGCTTACAAATTTGGCTATTGTAAATAACATTACAATGAAGATAGGAGTGCATATATTCTTCTAAATTAGTGTTTCGGGTTTCTTTGGATATATTCCTATAAGTGTAATCACTGGGTCATAAGACAGTTCCATTTTTAATTTTTTGAGGTAATTTCGTATTGCTTTCCACAGTGGCTTCATGTAACTACCAATGCATACTTCTTAATCCCTTCACCTTTTTCACCCATCTGTCAACTATCAATCTGTTCTCTGTATCTAGGAATCTGTTTTTATTTTGTTTGTTTGTTTATTTTGCTGTTTGAATTCCACATATAAGTGAATTCAAATGCTCTTTGCCTTTCTCTGACTTAGTTCACTTAATATGTATTAAGATTTCATTTTTATGGCTGAGTAATATTCCACTGTATATATGTACTGCAACTTAAAACATTTTTAAAAATATGTTTATTGATTTTAGAGAGAGGAAAGGGAAAGGGGAGAGAGAGACACACACAGAGAAAGAAAGAGAAACATCAGTTGGTTGCCTCCTCTATGTTCCCTAATAGGGGATCGAACCCACAACCTAGGTAGGTACCTTTACTGTGAATTGAACACCCAGTCTTTTGGTGTATGAAACTATACTCCAATCAACTGAGCCATACCAGCCAGGGCATACCACAACTTTTTTGTCTGTTCTTCTATTGATGGTTACTTGGTTTGCTTCCATATTGTGGCTATTGTAAACAGCACTACAATGAACATATGGGTATATAATCTTTCAAATTAGTGTCTTAGATTTCTTCATATATATACCCTGAAGTGGAATTGCTGAGTCATAAGGCAATTCCATTTTTACTTTTTTGAGGAACCTCCATACTGTTTTCCATAGTGGCTGCACCAATCTGCATTTCCACCAACGGTGCAATTTGTGTGGACCACAAATGTCCTGGAAATATCAAAGCAATCTTGAGAAAAAGAACAAAGCTGGAAGCATCGTGCTTCCTGATTTCAAACTATATTACAAATCTTTTGTAATCGAAACAGTATGGAATTGGCTTAAAAACAGACACGTAGATCAGTGAGACAGAATGGAGAGTCCAGAAATAAACCCAAGCATATACAACAAAGGAGTCAAGAATATGCAATGAGGCCTTCTGGTCAAGGTGGAGGCATAGGTAAACATGGCTCGCCTGCTTACACAACCACAGCAAAAATTACAACTACAAAAAAGCTGTTACTCAGAACTGTCAGAAAATCAAACTGTATGGAAGTCCAACAACCAAGGAATTAAAGTAGTCACATTCATTCAGGTGGTAGGAGACAGGGAGACATGATGACACAGAACAGGCTGGTTCCACACCCACATGTGGTGGATAAAAATTGGGAGGGATATCTTAGGAGTGAGGGATCCCAGCCCCACACCAGACCACCCAGCCCAGGGTTCCAGAGCAAGGAAGATAAGTCCCCACAACTTCTGGCTGTAAAAACCAGTGGGGGTTGGAGGAGTGGAAGAAACTGCAGGATTCTCAGGAATCTCCTCTTAAAGGGCCCAAATAAACTTACCCAGACTCACTCTCTCTGGGACTAGCACCAGGGTAGCAGCTTGAAGGTCACCAGTGTCATATAGGGAGAAACCGAAGTGTCTGGCATGAGGACAAGAGCCAGGGGACAGCTTCCTCCCACACAAAACTCCAGAGGCCAGGCCGTAGCCACTGTTCCTTTTCTGAGCCTTCTGCCACTCCATCAACCTGGTTTGCATGGGTTGCCCTGCCCTGGCAATTACCCGAGGCTCCGCTCCACCCAATCTATGTGCCCACCCAAGTAGTTAACAGTGTCTTTTCTACATTAGGCCACACTACTACATCAGGGAGTCAAAGCAGCTCTACCTACTACATAGAAACAAGCACAGCAAGGGTGCCAAAATGAGGAGACCAAAAAAAAAAAAAAAAAAAAAGTATGACCCAAATGAAAGAACAGAGCAAACTCCAGAAAAAGAACTAAACAAAATGGAGATAAGCAATCTATCAAATGCAGAGTTCAAAACACTGGTTATTAGGATGCTCAAGGAACTCAGTGGTACTTTAAAAGCATAAAAATAATCCAATCAGAAATTAAGATTTCATTAATTGAAATGAAGAAAAATTTATAGGGAATTACCAGTGGAGTGGATGAAGCCAGGGTTCAAATCAATGGTTTTGGAACATAAGGAAGAAAAACACATTCAATCAGAACAGCAAGAACAAAAAAAAAAAAAAAAAAAAAGGAATTTTTTTTAAATGAGGGTTGGGTAAGGAGCCTCTGGGACAACTTCATACATACCAACATTCACATCATAGGGATGATGGAAAGAGGAGAGAAAGAGCAAGAAATTGAAAACTTATTTGAAAAAATAATGAAGGAAAACTTCCCTAATTTGGTGAAGGAGATAGACGTACAAATCCAAGAAGCACAGAGAGTCCCAAACAAGATTGACGCAAAGAGGACCACACCAAGATACATCATAATTAAAATGCCAAATTTAAAAATTAAGAGAGAATCTTAAAAGCAGCAAGAGAAAAGCAGATAGTTACTTACAAAGAAGTTCCCATAAAACTGTTGGCTGACTTCTCAGAAACTTTGTAGGCTCTAAGGGACTGGCAAGAAGTATTCAAAGTGATAAAAGCAAGGACCTACAACTTAGATTACTCTATCCAGAAAAGCTATCATTTAGAATTGAAGGGCAGATATAGTGCTTCCCAGACAAGGTAAAGCTAAAGGAGTTCATCATCACCAAGTCCTTATATGAAATGTTAAAGGGACTTATTTAAGAAAGAGAAGATCAAAACTATGAACATTAAAATGACAACAAACTCACAACTATCAACAATTGAATCTAAAAAATAAACTAAGCAAACAAGGAGAACAGAAACAGAATCATAGATATGGAGATTATTTGGATGGTTACCAGTTGGGAGGGAGGAGGGGGGAAATGGGAGAAGAGGTGCAGAGATTAAAAAGTACAAATTGGTAATAACAGAATAGGCAGGGAGATATTAAGAATAGTATAGGAAATGGAGTAATGGAAGAACTTATATGCATGACCCATGGACATAAACTAAGGGCCGGGGGTATTGTCAGAGGGAGTGGGGGGTGCTGGCTGGATGGGGGCAAAGGGGAAAAAATTGGGACAACTGTAATAGCATAATCAATAAAATAGTTTTTAAAGAATATACAATGGGTAAAGGACAGTCTTTGCAATAAATGTGTTTGGGAAACTGGACAGCAATATGCAAACACCTCAAAATGGATTAAAGACTTGAATTTACAACCTAAAATGATAGAACTACAAAAAGAAAACATAGATGATAAGCTCCTTGACACTGGTCTTGGTGATAATTTTTTGGATCTGATGCCAAAAGATAAACGAGTGAAACTACATCAAACTAGAAAACTTCTGCACAGCAAAGGAAACTATCAACAAAATGAAAAGGCAGCCTACCAAATGTGAGAAAATATATGCAAATCATATATCCCATAAGGTGTTAAATATTCAAAATATATAAAGAACTCATACAACTCAATAGCCAAAAAACCCCCAAACGATCTGATTTTAAAATGGACAGAGCATCTGAATAGACATTTTTCCAGAGAAGACAAACAGATGGCCAACAAGTACATGAAAAGATGCTCAACAACACAGATCATCAGGGAAATGCAAATCAAAACCACAATAAGCTCTCACCTCACACCTGTTATAACAGCTCTTATCAAAAGAGAATAGCAAGTGTCGGTGAGGATATGGAGAAAAGGGAACCCTTGTGCAGTGTTGGCGGGAATATAAGTTAGTGCAGCCACTATGGAAACCACTATGGAGGTTCTTCAAGAAGTTAAAAATAGAGCTACCATATGATCCAATGATTCTACTTCTGGGTGTTTATCCAAAGAAAATGAAAACACTAATTTGAAAAGATATATGCACCCCCATGTTTATTGCCACATTATTTACAATAGCCAAGATATTGAAATAACCTAAATGTTCACTGATGGATAAAGAAAATGTGGCATGTATCTCCAATGTAATATTATCCATCCATAAAAATATGAAATCTTGCCATTTACAACATGAATGGATCCTGAAGCATTAAGTGAAATAAGTCAGATGCTGGATGACCTCACTTGTATGTGGAAGCAAAGAACAAACAAAACACTCAGCCATGGATATAGAGAAGAGATTGGTGTTTGCCTGAGGTCACATGGGGGCTGGCGAGAGGGGAATGGGTGAGGGGGGTCAAAAGATTCAAGTATCCAGTTATAAAGTGAGTAAGTCGGGGGGGGGGATGCAATACACAGCACGGAGACTACACTTAACAATCCTGGGTTGCGTATTTGAAAGTAGCTAGGAGAGTGGATCTGGAAAGTTCTTATTGCAAGGGAAACAAATTGTTTTAACTACGTATGGTGACGGATGCTGACTGGACTGTTATGATCATTTTGCAACATATACAAACATTGAACTATGTTGTACACCTGAAACTAATATAATGTTACACATCAATTACAACTCAATAAAAATTGAATAAAATAAAACAAGATCTTATAAGTTAGAGTTGGTTTGAATCCCAGTGTTCGCTGTGTGACCTTGGGCAAATGACATAATATATCTGAGCCTCAACTATGTTCTCTGCTGAAAGAGTATGTTAATAGTTGCAACCTCATAGGAATCCTGGGAAAACAGAATGAGATAATGCATGTAAATTGTTTACCGTAATGCCTGACATATGTTAAGCACTAAATAGTAACTGATAACATTTGTACAATTATTATGACAATTTGGTAAGATTTCAACGATGCCTTATGTTTGGTGGGTGCTTAAACTTTACAAAATGCTTTCAAAATCACATTTTGCTCTTATTCTGATGGCTATAATGTACATAGGATAAGCAGGAGCTCCATTTTCTTGTTGAGAAAACAGGCTCAGAGAGAAAAATGCGTCTTATCAGCTGTGGTGCTACACACTAGTTTTCCCAGCTTTCTCTCTCCCCCAGATGACTTTCTAATTGAGTTAGGCAGAAAAATATTATTAGAATTTATAGGAAACATTATTATATATAGGATTAATTATATAAAAAAATCCTTTTGCAGATATTGAAAATGAGCCAAGAAAAAATTGAAGTATTTGAAAGTGAGGTGTCAGAAGAGGGAGAAGGGAGAAAGCAATTGACATCTGATCTTAATACTGTACAGAAGGCTTTGGAAGTGGAAAGTGAGGTATTTTGCCACTTAGGATGTTATCTTCCTGCTTTTACATTTCTAACTTAGGGATTCCATGTTATCATTTATGTTGATTTTAGAATAACTTATACCTATAGAATATATGTTTCTATTAGTAATAATGGAGTGACTATTTCCCTTACCTGAGGTCCAACACTAGCCAGTAAGAGTCTTTTAAGAAGCAGGTGATTATTATGGTGCTCACCAAGTCAGGGACTTGCGTCTCTTTCAACCACTTGTCCTGCCATCTTGGAAGGTCTATCAGGAGACATAACCAGCCTGTCTCTGGAAGAGAGAAGTGGAAGTGAGTTCATGGAAGTTGATCACCAATTTAGAGGACAGTGACTGTCAGTTCGCTGGGTGGGTGTCAGCCAAGGCATTTTCCCAAGTCCTATCCTGCTAATCTATGGGAATTTTCCATGAAATGTGGTAGGAAATTGATACCACTTGCCCTCTTCCTGTGGTTTTGGGTGGCCACTCCTTACCTTCTCTCCTTTTTGCCCAGTACCTTCCTCATCAACATTCTCCTCCCTCTGATCTCAGGACTTAGGGAATAGAAAGTAGCTCCTCTCCTAAAGTAAATTCTCTGTCACCTATTCCCTTTATAGAGCACAACAACGGACTCTCAGGCCCAGTCACCCACCAATCAAATACTGCAGATTCATGCCATCAATGTAGAAATTTGATTTTAAAAACCTGCATCTAAATGAAGTATTTTCTCTCATGGGAGAAAGAACAGGATTAGAAGAAACCTTAGTTGATTAAGCCACTGAATATACTTCATTAAGTAAGGTAGCATACTTTGTAGTTGAGAACACTTCCAGACTATGTGAATTTAAACAGGTCACTTGTGTTCTCTGAGCCTCAGTTTCAATAACCCTACCTCATCCGTTGTCACAAGATTGAAGGTAAACCATGTAGCACATTGTTCTAGAAAAGGCAACTTTTTAAAAGGATACATTTAAAAAAAAAACAAGTACTGTAGCCCAGGCCGGTGTGGCTCAGTGGATTGAGCACTGGCCTGTGAACTGAAAGGTTGCTGGTTAGATTCCCAGTCAGGACACATGCCTGGGTTGCAGGCCAGGTCTCATGTTGGGGGCGTGTGAGAGGCAACCAATCAATGTATCTCTCACACATTGCTGTTTCTCTGCTTCTCTTTCTCCCTCCCTTCTCTTCTCTCTAAAAGTAAATAAGTAAAATCTTTAAAAATAAAAATGAAAACAAGACTATAATTAATGTCAGAATTGCTGAAGAATTTATATTTGTATAAGCCTTGCATAAAACAGGAATGGCTCATAAAACCTAGGCTTTCAACCTGTGAATCATACAAATTAAGAATGTTTGGTTTACTTAACTGATTTAAGTGAGCTTTATTTTAATTACTAAGAAAGGAGTCTGCTGCCAGAGGATAGGTTGAAATACAGGGCTTGGCAAAGTAAATTTACAGTCATTTGTAAGGAAAAAGACATTCAGGCTATGATTATTACAATAGTCTTATTAACTCTATTTTGCATAATTATAGCTGTAAACCTACTTTTGCTCACCCCCTGTATTTAAAATAAGAAATTCATCAGAATCATTTCAAAGATTCCTTTTTAGTTATATTAAACCTTTTATGGGGAAGGTCTTATTTTATTCTTCTAAATACCTTCATTTCTTCATTAGGAATTGCAAAAATCAAAGTCAGAACTTACATGCCTTTATAGCGAAATTCAGAGTCTTCCAGAGGCAGCAGAAGATCATTTTTTAGTAGCATATAACCTGCTACAACGAGAGAATTCTGAATTAGAAACAAAGGTGAGACTAAGTTATTAAGTATTTAAATGTTTGATATGACATATCATTTATGAAAATAAGATAAAAGGAAATTAATTTTCAGTAAGAGATGACATGGAAATTGAGCTTCTTTTATTATGATAAATGAGTTACCATATAGTATGGATTATAAATCAAGCTGAATTTTAGAATAAATATTCAGACTTCAGCCAGTACTTTGCTCTTAGGATCAATATACTTTTTTAACATTAAATCAGCTTCCTAATGGCTTAATTTTTGGAACACATACTATAAAGTAAAAGGTTTACTTAAAAATAAAATTATCATATGATACAGCAATTTCACTTCTGGACATACACCCAAAAGAATTAAAAGCAGCATCTCAAAGAGATATTTGTACAACTGTGTTCATAGCAGCAGCAGCATCACAACGTCTACAATGTGGAAACAACCCACGTGCCCACCAACAGACGCACGGAGAAGCCAATTGTGGTGCACGCCTTCAGTGGAATAGTATGCAGCTTTAAAAAGGGAATTCTGCAATATGCTACCGCAGGGCTGAGACTTGAGGACGTTATGGGACATGAAACTGACCAATCACAAAAAGACAAGTACTGTGTGACTTCACTTATGTAAGCTTCTTGGAGCGGTCAAAATCATAAAGACAGAAAATATAATGGCGGTTACCAGGGAGAGGGAGAGGGAGGGACGGGGTGTTACAGCTGTACAGGTGTGGAGTTTGCTCTACAGACAAGAGAGTAGAGGACGATGGCGATGGCTGCCCAACGGGGTAAATGTACGTACCCGATGCTGCTGAGCTGTAGGCTTAGAAATGGCAAAGGTGGAAAATTTTAGGTTAGGTGCATTTTACCACAATAAAAATTATAAACAAATAAAAGGTTACCTAAATATCTTTGAATTTAAAACTTAGAGTCAAAACATCTTTCTCAGTTATACTGAAATTAGGCTCATATTTAGAATCAGGAAACCGTTTACATGTCCTGGCCCCAGTTTGTTCCCCAAGCACCGAAGTGGCGGCCAGACCAGGGTTAGTGCGCAGGGGTTGCCCATTGCGTGACTTCTGGAGGCCCACCTGTCAGGCTGTCACCAGCTCCCGGCTGAAATTTTTCTTCATCGATCAATGTGTTGATCTTGATTAAAATGGTAAGAAGGAGCGAAGGCTAGAGCACAACCGTGAAAATACATCGTGCTCTGTTTTAACACCACATGTGAAGTGAAGCATCAAATCAAGGCCTAATTTATCCAACATGCAGCAGGTAAACTGAAAGAAAGGAGCAAATTGCTGAAGGATTGGGACATAGATCGAAGAGTATGTGACCTAGGAAGGCAAAAGTCCAGAACCCAGGGTCTGTTGCCTGGGAGGGGAGGGGAGATACATAGGACATGGCCTACATATAAGCTTCGTCTGCGAGACACTGTCAGCAAGATGGTTTACCATCACACTGCACAACGAAAGGAACTTGTCTTTCAAAATGGAAAATTTCACGCAGAGGATGAGCTGAGGTGAGAATGGTGTAATATAAAAATAAGAGGTCCAGCCCTGGCTGGTGTAGCTCAGTGGATTGAGCGCGGGCCTGCGAACCAGAGGATCGAGGTTCGATTCCCAGTCAGGGCACATGCCTGGGTTGCAGGCCAGTTCCCAGCAGGGGACACACGAGAGGCAACCGTACATTGATATTTCTCTCTCTCTCCCTCTCTCCTACCCTTCCCCTCTAAAGATAAATAAATAATCTAAAAAAATAAAAATAAATAAAATATAAAAATAAATAAATAAATAAAAATAAAAATAAGAGGTCCAGATCACTGTCCTGGTCATCTGGCTTTCTCTCGTTCTTTCTCTCCCATAAAAACAAACAAACAAAAACAAAAAAAAATCCTATCTTGTTTCCAAATAATTGCAAGCTTATAAAATTGCAAAAATAGTACAAAGAACTCCCATATACCTTTACGGTACACCAAGTATTACCATGGTACCATGTTTGCTTTATCATTCTCTCTCTGTACACACACATACACACACGTTATTTTCTGAACCCTTCAAGGGTAACTTGCAGACATAGTACTCCTTTACCACTAAATATGTTTCCATGTATGTTTGCTAAAAACAGTAACATCTCGTTATCACGGTACAAGTCTCAAAATCAATAAATTAACATTAATTTAGTACTGTTACCTAATCTCCAGCTCGTAGTCAGATTTTATCATTGTTCTAGTCTATGGCAAAAGAACAATTTTTTTTCTTGTCCAGGATCCAGTCCAGAAGCCCACGTCACATCGCTCTGGGCCTCCTTTAATCTGCAACGGTTCTTCGGTCTTTCTTTGTTGTTCGTGACTTTGATATTTTTTAAGAGTACAGATAATTTATTTTGAAGAATGTTCTCCATTTGAGTTTGCCTGATGTTTCATTACAACATAACTCAGGTATTTTTGGCAGGAGCACTGCAGCAGCAATGTCGTGTCCTTGGTGCATCATATCCAGAGACACATGGTATCTTTTGCTCCATTACTAGTAATGTTAATGTCGATCATTTGGTTGGTTAAGACAGTATCTGCCAGATTTCTCCCCTGTAAAGTTATTATTGTTCCCTTTGCAATTAATAAATATCTTGTGAGGAGATACTTTGAGGCTAGAGTATTGTTTCTCACCAAACTTTTACTCATTAAAAGTTTCTGTTTAGAATCTAATTTTTTTGTTATATTCCAGTTGATTTTCAGAACATAGAATGATTTAGACTTAAAGGTAGTCTTGCTGAGAGTAGCTAAAAAATGTTGTATTTTATGTATTTACTAAAGCTCCTGTTTTATAAGATTTTATGTCATTTTGTTTGAGTCACAATACCTAGCTCATAGTCAGAGAATTTTCGAGCTGGATGGGATGTGGTCAGGCAGGCCAGCACCCTCAGTTTTACATACAAGAACACCAGCTCACAGACATTAAAACAACTGGCAGGTTGCCTGGCGATCCTAGTCTAAGCTCTGTCCTCCCTGCCCTAGGGCTTCAGGCATAAAGTGGAACGATCAGTTTAATACTTCATGGCACTTAAAGTCTGGCTGAGTACTGGATTGAGCTGTATTATTAAAATAAAAGGTTGGTAGGGAGGAGCCTGGGGACCAGCACTGGCCCTGCTCTGCAACCTCTGCGCCTTGGGAGCTCCTGTGGATAGAATTGCCTTCATGGTAAAGAGCAAAGTGTCTACCTACCTAAGATGCTCACCATCACGTGCAAATCCAGAATACCTAGAAAATACTCAGTTTTAGTGTCACCATCCTCTTCAGAACCTTCATCAGTTCTCAGGTTGCTATAATATCAAATTTAAATTCCTTTTGGCTTTCTTCTTAAGAAACTCAAATGTATTATCTTATGTAATGTTTACATTTTTACATTGACCATACAAAATTATTAAGTAGTATTTTGAAATCTCTTTTATTTCCTGCTTACAAAAGTAAAGCAAGCATAATGAGAAGTCTTCTCTTTCAAGTCCCTCAGAAAGTGGCTCCTCCCCTCAGTCTTACCGTATTTCCTCAGCTCCTCATTTTGTAGCCCCTACTCCATCCAGTAAGGCCATTCTCCTTACTCCTGCTCAAATACCCAGTATTCAGTTCCACACCTTTGACCATATTGCTCATGCTTAAAATGCTTTAAATGTGTTATAGCCCCTTACCTATCCATTATCTTCCCATCCCCTAAGGCCCCGCTCAAGACCAGCACTCTCCCCTGGCGAGGTGATAGTTTGCATGAGATTATATGGGTTTATGAGATGATAGTCTGTATCACACACTGTAGTTTCTCTTCAAAGAAGTAAAAACGCTGAAGAAATGAAACAAAGGAATCTCTTAAAGTAACTTAAATTAATCTTTAGAATTACAGTCATTGTGTCCTTAGAATCAGACACAGCTACTGCAGAAACTTTGCATTTTCAGACGGGCTCAGAATGGGAGTCTCAGGCTGTTGTCTATTTTAGCTCCATCCTTTGATGGGGCTCCGTCTTCCATTCTGAGAACTATACCTGGCCCACTCTTTTTTCTGCCTTCTGGAAGTGTTGTTCATTTTATAAAGAGCAACCTTTGAGGACAGGAATATGTTTTTCTGAAAAAATAAAAAAATAAAAAAAAAACAACAACAAAAGAAATCCCAAACAAATGTTTTGCCAAATTACATGACAGACCAGTGGCTCCCAGAGCACCCACCTGCAACAGAATTACCTGGGAGACCAGTGCAAACCCCCATTTTCCAGCCCAGACTGATTCTGAATCTGGGGGTGGAGCATCAACGAGCGACTACATGTTCAAATGACTCAGATGATTGATGCTCTTATTTGCTAAAGTTTGAGAACCACTACCGTAGTCTAGGAGCCTTTACACATTCAAATGTTTTCAGATGAATAGGATCAGACTGGAAGAAATTTGTACCTGTAATGTACATATAATATTCTTTCTAATGTTTATGTAGCAATGTAAAAGCAATATTATTGCTTTTATGAATCAGTGAAGTACATTCAAAACTTGAGAACAAAAATGTATAATAATAGTGTGAAACTCTATAGAACACATTTTATTTTCCTTGCTAAAAGATAGAACAAAGTCCTGGGATGCCAACCCCAGATCAAAAATAACCTTTTATTTTAAAAACCATGGATTTATCACCCTTATGCCTGTGGTAAAATGGATTAGACTATATAACAACTGCAAGTAGGATGTCGATTTGTTGCTTAAGGCAATAACTATTTAATCATTTAATGGAACCAATATATTTTCTCACGATTATACATAAGAATATGCAAAATAGAATATTTGTCTTTTTACTTAACTTCACAGGTCTTGAAGCTTGCACAAGAATTTGAACAATTAAATAATTTTACTTTAGGGACAAATACTGAAGCTGCTAATTTAATTACAAGAGAAAATACCTGTAAAGTTCTCGTGTCTAAAGTACCAGTTTCGGAAGTAGACATTCAAAGCCCAGAGGAAGAGAGAGAGGAGCTCTGGTAAACTGCGAAAATCCCCTGTCATGTTAATTATTTGGGGGGTATGTTTTATTTGGCTTGACCACTATAATTCATTTTATTTTATGTTTTTCATTATCATTTACCTCCCCTATACCCATTTCCATCTCCACCCACCTCTCCCCTCCCCTACCCCCTACAATAATTCAATTCCAAATGATATGAGTGGAAAAATTATTAATAGCTACAAGCAAGCATTATACAAAGAGTTTGTCTTCTGATACATTGTCACAGTTTAAAAGTTTTTCCTGCTTTTAAAAAGAAATATATGCTTTTTATGAAAAATTTGTAAAGCGTGAAAAAGTATAAGGAGATTATAATAATGCATAATTCCCACCATAGAGAAATATTAACATCCTAAATTTTCTTTGTCTTTTTTTCCATACACATAAATATATATGGGGTTTTTTTTTTACATAATTAAGACTGTAATCTGCAGGGAGGTTTGTTTTTTGCTGTTTTACTTAACATTGTATCTGATCATTGTTTTGAGAAACTTTTTAGTCCACTCTACTAATCCATCTTTTAATTAGTATATTTAGAACATTTACACATAATGTAATTATTAATATGTTAGGGTTAGTTCTGCCATTCTTTCTTTTTTGCTTTTCTATTTGTTTTCTCTGCTGTTTGTATCTGTTCTCTATTTTATACCTTTCTGAGGTTACTTGAACATTTTTTAGAATTCCATTTTAAGTATCTATTGTGTTTTTGAGTGTATGTCTTTATATAGCTTTATCAGTGGTTTATCAAGGTATTATATGTTATAAACACACATTATTTTACCAGTTTGAGTGAAATGTAGAAAGCTTACCTCCCTTTATGTCCCTTTTTTCTTCCCCATTTATAATACAATTGTCTTAAAATTTTTCTCTACATACATTTAGAACTGCATGAGACAGTATTACAAGTTTTGCTTCAACCATCATATAGAATTTAGAAACCTTAAATGAAAAAGGAAGTGTATTGTATATATCCATATTTTTACTCTTTTGGTACTTTCTTACTTACTTTCTTTTAGTATTTCCTTTGCGTACAGAGAATTTCTTTTAGCCATTCTTTTACAGTAGGTCTGCTGGTGACAAATTCTCTTAGTTTATGTTCATGTGATAATGTCTTGATTTCTACTTTATTCCTGAAGGATATTCCTCACTGGGTATAGGATTCTGGGTTGACTCATTTTTTTAATTGAATTTATTGAGGTGAAGCTGGTTAATAAAATTATATAAGTTTCAGGTGTACAGTTCTGTAACACATCATCTGTATATTGAAGTGTGGGTTCGCCATCCCAAGTCAAGTCTCCTTCCATCACCATTTATCCCCCTTTACCTTCTTCTACCTCCCCCCACCCTACTTGGCCTCTGTAATCACCATACTGTTGTCTGTGTCTGTGAGGTTTTTGTTTTTGTTTTTCACTTAATCCCTTCACTTATTTGTTTTTAAGGTTAAATGATAAGAATAAGATAACTGATGTGCCATAAATTCAAGCTGAAAATCTTGCTTGCAGAACTCTCTTGACTAGTAGATTATTTTTCCCCTCCATATTCTGCTAGTAGAATGAGCATTTTGATAGTTTTTTATTGTTATATTTTCACCAAGTCCTGAACTAGGAGAAAGTAAGCAGGAGGAAATTCCAGAGGAGACAGTAGAGGAAGGCACTTTTCCAAGAGAGAGGCAGAAAGAGGAAGACTCGCAACAGAACCAAGATATAAAAAGTGAAGAACAGCCACTGACCTTGGAGCCTAAGAAAGTTGTGAGGCTTAGAGGAGAGCTGAGCCCTGTAAATCAGAGCCTCCTGCAGTCTCAGAGCTCTGGGAGCGCTGAGGTAGGTGCTGCACACATGCGCTCTGACCGGGGCCATTTCCTCTGGCAGCTGTGGCTATAAACATAATTTTATACCAACATTAAACATATATTTGTTGAACGATATCATAACCACAGACTGAATGGTATAAAATAGCAACCAAAATCTGAACTGAGCCCATTGGTTGATGCATTTTATTACGAAGGGTTCTTAGGCTACATTGAGGTTGCTTAGGAAGAAAATGCTGATTAATTGTCGCTCTCTGCCCTGGCAGGTAGGATAGGGAATGGGAGGATTTGTGCCACATATTGTACTTCTGGTAACTAGCTTAGGTGTACAAAATACTTGGCTTTGGAGAAAAGAGACCACAGATAGGGAATTGTTTTAAATATGGCTTTTGCTGTTTACCAGAGATCTGCCTCCAGGAAAAATGAAGGGAGTGACTATGAGCTACACTTCCGCTCTTATACCCCAATTTTACAGGATCCTTCTTGCACAAAATAAGATTTCCCTACCGAAGCCTTTCTGGCGACTATTTTGAGATCGACCAAGGGAGGCCTTTGTACTCATAAGTAAACCAAATTCCAAAGACTGATAATGTATATTTGAAAAGGGATTCACACATACATTTAGGAAAAAAAAAGAAAAGTAGCAATAAAGGAAGTCAATATATATTTGAAAAGAAATTCAGACATAGAGTTTCAAAATTAGGCAGATCACAGTAAACAAGGAAAATACAGGGGTGGGCAAAAGGAGGTTTACAGTTGTTTGATGCAAAAGTCATGCAGGTTATGCTGATTACAATAGTTTTATTAGCTTTCGTGTCTCACCTACACACAGCTGTAAACCTACATTTGCCCACCCCTGCATATACCTGAAAGGAGACTCATACATATGAAAGAGGAGGAAGTTACTGGATTTGTTCAGAAGACCAAAGGGAAGTATGACATCAAATATTCAAAAAGGGGTTAATTGTACATCTCCCAGACAGGCCCTGTATGGGGCAAGCAGCTGGCAGAGGAGGCTTGAGTCGAGACAAACACTGTGGTCACAAAGATTGTAAAATCTTTGCTTGTGAACTCAAAATGACCAGCATTCTTTTAGAATAATGGGATTTAGAGTATGAGAAGTAGCACCCTGGTTAATTTATCAATTTTCTTTAATGTACCCTTTCCCATTGTTTGAAGAATTATTTCAATACCCAGAAAGGAGGTGAAAAACTATTATATATGTAAAAATTCTGCCCTGGCTGGTGTAGCTCAGTGGATTGAGCGTGGGCTGCAAACCAAAGGGTCAGCAGTTCAATTCCCAGTCAGGGCACGTGCCTGGGTTGCAGGCCAGGTCCCCAGTGGGGATGATGTGAGAGGCAACCACACACTGATATTAAAATAAATAAATAAGTAAATTCTATGAGAACTATTGGAAAATAGCCACTCTGTGAAAGGGGAAACAGTCCTATGTACCACATAGCCCCTTAAGGTCTCCCTGAATTCTTGCACATTTCAGTAATTACCTTCCATAATAATGACTTGGAGTTGCTCTTACTGATTCGACCTTTTAACTGGGTTTCTGTGCTGTGCTGGCTGTGTTAAGGCACATGCGGCGGTAAACAAAATGCGAGTGGGCCTCGTGGGAAAGAAATAACATATTTGTATTTTGAACTTTGCATTTCCAAAGCAGGGTCACACATACTGTTTCAGTTACTTCTTTAAGCAGGCAAGGAAGAAAATATATTTTAGACAGATTGTTTTTTCTTTGGCAGTGAGCTATACAGTGGTCATTTCAGAACCTCGTTCTGTTTATAGGGTTCTTCGACCTACTGACATCTATAGATAGCTCTTTTTAGTTCTTATGTGTGTGGAGTTTTGTGGTCTAAACCTGAGAGGGGACTCGAAAATTGGAAAATTTTAGTTGAAGGTAAAAAGTTATAAGCCTAGCAAGTAATGTATGTGTTAAAGCTTTTGTTTCAGAAACTACAGATAAGGCCCGCCCTGGCTCCTGGGAAAACAGCTGACCTCCCGGGTCACTGCTAAAGATTATGGCCTGGGGACAACTGGAGGCATGCGGGCCTTTGTGTTTCAGGGAGGGACTGACGGCCACCTGTCTCTGGGAACAGCTAACCGCCCTGGACAGGAATGTTGCAGTTTCTTCTACCTGACCCTCCCTGAAGCTCAAACCCCCTCACCACACCTTGTTTATTCCCTGCTATAAAAGCCTTGGCCTGGAAAGAAAAGGGAAGATGGCCTGTTAGGATATGAACCGGCCATCTTCTCAGATCGCCCACTATCTGAATAAAGCGCCCATAAAGATTCAATCGCTGTCATTGCTTATTGGGTTTGCTAGTGACAGGCAGTCCAAAATCTAGCTGCTCTCCACGTATTGTGTGTCTTCTTAATCTCATAATGCACAAATTTAAGCAACTGTAGGCTGAGACCAGATTCCAGACTTTAAAGAATGCTTGTGTATGGTAAATCCATGGAAAAAGAACTGTGAGAGCCTCTTTTAAGAGTATGTGAGCTCTGCTGTTCATATATATTTGTGGCTGCTGATGGCCTTCGGGGCTTCGTTTCTGCTGTTCAGCATCATTCCAGGTTAAGGCTGTGATAGCTGAATGCTAGATCTTACTTTCCCAGTATTCTTGAAAGAAGTTGGAACCACCCTGAATATCTCAATTGTATAGGTTTAAAACCTAGCTTCATGGTTTTTAAAATAACATTATTGAATATTTACTATGTTCTAAGCACTATACTAAATAACCTGTATGTGACTCATATATTAAGGAATACAATGAGGCAGGAATATTATTGTCTCCATTCTATAGATGAGGAGACTGAGGCTTTAGAGAGGTTATACATATAATATTCCAGAAGTGGAATGGGTGGGTTATAAGCAGTCCCATTTTTAATTACTAGAAGACCCTCCATACTGCTTTCCACAGTGGCTGCATCAATTTGCTTTCCCACCAACAGTGCACAAGGGTTCCCTTTTCTCCACATCTTCACCAACGCTTGTTTCTTGATTTATTGATGATAGCCATTCTGAGAGATGTGAGATGATATCTCATTGTGGTTGAATTTGCATTTCTCTAATGATTAGTGA